>CM077835.1:9063095-9488095 GCA_039720395.1 Liquidambar formosana
TAATATGTTGGGATTTCCTTTTTTCAAACCTTGTCTTCTTGCAGAGTTAATCCAAAGTGGGTTATATACCATTCTCTTGTATCAACTGACCGACAATACATGCGCAATGTTATCTCCATAGATCCTTCTTGGTTAATAGAGGTGGCTCCACATTTCTACCGGCACCAACCACCCAATCCTTTTGCTCACTGACTGTCAACTCAAAGTCATTCTGCTGTTTGATAGGAAGAGGAGGAAAGAAATCAGCGTGGCCCCTGATCAGTCTAGCCCTCAAAAACTCTTGTACATAAACCACTAATACTCTTGAAAGCTTTATGTTAATCGAGATTCTACCTGTATTAATAGCTCTTATTGAAGGTTAGAACAAAAATTTCTTACCCAGTTAAAATTAGTGCCACGTGCCCAGGCTGGTTAATTTCCTTGTATTCTTTTTTACCTCATAAATTTATTGAGTATTCTTGTGCAGTTCATGTTAGTATAATTTGATGTGTTTGAAAAAATTCTGTATTCAGCTTTCTTGCATTCTATGAATCGCTCTGAGGGTTGACAACAGGATTGAAATCTAGGGCTGAATAAAATGAAACTATGTTTGGTTTACTGTGGTAAGGCCAACAATGTGCAAGACCCTTCTGTGGCCTGTGGGAGCCTGTGGGATTCACGCTAAACGTTTGTAGCTATTCCCCTAGGAAGTCTCCTTTTCCCAGCGTAACTGCAGGTCAAGCAATATTTCCTTACCTATGGATCAAAAGACATGCTCATGGTTCATGTTCTCAACAGTTAGTCTTTGTTTAATTCAATTTATATTAGTCAAAACTTGCCAATTTTTTAAAGCTATTATAAAATTCAAACATTGTAGAATGGATTAAGTACTGTAACTAATTATTTGATTTCTGAGATCATAGATCCATATAGCTCCCTATATAATATAATTAAATGGAATAAAAAATAACAATCGATTAGCATCAATAGGCCGGACAAAAGAATGGGTCAATTTCTAAGCAAGCCATCTTCCAAAATAGTAAAATGTATTTGTTAAAATATAATATGTCAATTAAATTTAGAAGATATAAATAAAAATAAATTAAATAGTTAAATCAAAATAGTATTTAGTGCGTTGTTAGCGTAATGTATCACAAAAAACGTAATCATACTTCCAAAAAGGATAAATTATTTTGAAAAACAATTAATTTAATAGTAGAAGCTTGTAAAAAAAGAAAAGAGCTAATACATTATGGTATTTGGTAGAAAAAGATTGAGAATCTCTAGAGCCTAACCCATCTCACGATCATAGTTTTGACATTTTGGTATGTAGCAAAGCAAGTACAACTATCGAAAGTGTCTTGAAATTTAATGGTGTGGATTATAGAATGCATGACAACGATGAATATATATTGACCTCCCATAAGGGTTTTTAGTGGGCTTCATAGAGAGTAAAAAATCAATGGAAAAAGTACTGAAAATTTGTTTGATATTAGAGCATAAAAAGATCGAAGAAAAGTTTAGAGAATGGGAGGAGCAAAGAGGGAATGAGAAGAAAATAAGAGAACGCATAAATCTTTTCAATTTTAGGTAATAAACCATCTGAAAAATTTTCATTAAAATTTATTTATTCATTATTATTATTTTTTTTGTTGAAAACAGATCAGGAAAAGATTCCGACGTGTCATTTTTATTTTTTAAAATCATTTTTTCCTCTATCTGTCTCTCTTATTATAACTATTTATAGTTTTATACGTTCAATTTTTGGGAAAAGAGATAAATAGGTATTAAAAAAAATAAAAAAAATAAAAATAGTAGTTTATAAAGTTTGGGCTAAACATTGTATAGTGTGAGTTTTTCGATTTTCCTACATAAAAACAAAAAGATATGTACTGAATATCAAGTGACAATTTACTTGCATGAAAAGAAGTAGTAAATACCGAAAAAAAATAAAATTGAGGAAATTACTTTTTGATAACCACTTCCTAAATTAATACCAAAAAAAAAAAAAAAATGTTAATAGTTATTTTGAAACATATATATAGTTAATTTGTAGTAAGTTTAATGAGAATAACTCTGTTTGGTATTAAGATTGGAAGTGGTCACCAAAAAGCAATGTCTTCAAAAGTCACTAAAAGTAATTTTTTAGGAAAATTATGTTTTAGTGATTAATTTTCAATGTAATACGAAATAAAAAAATTAGTAGTCATGTCACACATGTATATAGTTAATTTGTATCAAGTTGACAACTTATATCTTTTATTGGTATTAAGTCAGATTATGATTACCAAAAGGTAAGATTTAGAAAAAGGTTTGCTTTATTTTACTGCTAAGCTTGCATGTGATTTTAAAAATAAAAAAATAAAAAAATAAAGGAAGAAAGAAGCCACGCGTGGCATTGCTTTGAAAAAGTTTTGCTTTATGTTACTGTTGAGCATGCATGTGATTTAAAAAAAAAAAAAAGAAAAAAAAGAAAAAAGAGGAAGGAACGTGGCACTGCAACAGGAGGCCGATCCTCCGTTATAGATATATATAATAATAGGTATCCACCAGTCCAACTCCAATAGTCTAAAAGTCAGTTCTGGTTTTTTGAAAAGAGGGTGCAAAAACCTTGTCAAGTCCAGTCGCGAGTTGAATCATTTTGTCCATCTAAATTTTATTAATATCGGCCCCCCGACTCCTGAGTTGCTCCTCCTCAGCTTCCTTCTCATTCTTGCCATTTCTGCAAGACCGAAAATCACTAGGCCGCAGGATGGTAAGAGCTAGTGCATTTGTAGAGAACTTCAATCCGATATCCAATGGCTTAGATCAGAAAAACCAATCTTCCTTCCTTGAATTAAACCTCAGATCTACAACAGTGACTTGTGAGCCCCTTTATGGCTTCTTGCCTTGCACCACGGAGCTTTGGGGGCAGCTCTTCCTCATTGTGGTGTATGAGTACTTGCTGGCCCTCGGACAGAAATACGTTTCTGCCGGTTCCGACCTGTTTTTCAAGATGTTTGGAACTGGTATCTTTGGTGCTAGTTTGTTCCACATCCTTGGAACCATCCCACCAGTGGCAATACTGCTTGGTAAGTTCATTTATGGCTCTTCATCATCATCATCATCATTGAATATTTGCAATGGTTAAGTTCTTTCTTCTTTACAAAATAATGCACCAAGGCAAAGTAGTGCCATATGGAGTTCTTTGTCCTTTAGAAATAGTAGACTCGGGTAAATTTCTTATGCCTCTGCATTTCCTGTAAAAGAAGACGTTATAACCATAAATTTCTTATGCCTTTTTCATTCTTTATGAACGCCATATAGGTTTAGGACTTTGTCTCATATCACGTAGGCGGGGATTGTAGGAGTGATATATAAGCAAGGTCTCACGTATCTAAAAGTTGTCTAAACTTCTGGGTATAATGTGCTTGAGAAAAGAGATAGGCTACCCGTTGTGTAACCCAATGGTTCATCCGGCTCTCTCTTAAACCAAAAAAGCAAAAGCTTGTAGTTGCTATGAAGCAATTGAGAATTCACATCTACTTGATGTATAAAAATAAAAAGGATAATAATAAAAATAAATAATGATAATAGTGGTTAGAACTAAAATTCAGTAAGATATGATAAGAAGGATACTATATGCCTATATGGTATTCGGTATTCTTTTTATATTTCCAATTACAACGCAAGTTGGCAGTGACAGTCTAAAATCCACCCCACCCTCACCCCCACCCACACATAAAAATTTATATAAATAAATAATGGGCAAAGCCTCATGTCAGTAAATTTCATTACTATTTTTTCTTTATTACTTTTTATGATATTCGGTTTTTTTTTTTTTTTTTATATTTAATTTTTTGTTATTTATAAGGTCAACATGATTTTTTTATTTTATTTTTTTAAGGAAAAAGGTAAGAAGCATTTTTTTATAAAATTTTATAATGTGCAATGATGTAATAGAGGGGCTGCTGCTTATTGGGGCTGCTGCAACTGTGTTATCGCTTACGCACGTGATCTTAGAATGGCTAAACCTAGATTCGGTAATTGACCGATGAATTTGTTGCGTGATTCATGGCGGTTTAAATTTGAATAATCTTTTGATTGGTAATGGCCTCATGGGCATTCCTTGACTTGATTTCAGTTCCCACTGGGGTGTTCATGGTTTGATTTGGTTCGGTTTTGAGGTACTTTTCAAACAAAACCATTATACTTCGGTTTTGCTCTTCCCAAACCAAAACCAAACCATACTATAAAAAAACCAAACCAAACCAAATCATAAAAATTCGGTTTGGTTCGGTTCGGTTTCGGTTTTAACCAATCAAGTAGCAACAAATAATTGAAAATGAAAAAAATGACATGCCAAACTCCAAATTAAAACATTTTTAATAAAAGCATTACATTAGCAACTAAAAAAAAACATTAAACATTGTATCAAAATGGAAACAAATTGACATATGTCAATCCAAGTTTAAATCTCCAAGTTAATACATGTCATTATCTCACACAACATTAATAACTAGTTTAATACATGCCAAGCTAAAATAGGAAAAACAATAAAAAAAACTTAAAATCAACAAATTACAAATTAAAATTTGATATATAATATATAAAATAAAATAATATATATATATATATATATATATATTATATATTTTTTGGTTTTTTCGGTTTTTCGGTTTGGTTTGGTTATTTAAACATGAAAACCAAAACCAAACCAATTCAATTCGGTTTTCTAAAATTGGAACCAAAACCAAACCTAATGACAAAAAAACCAAACCAAACCGACCGGTTTGGTTTGGTTCGGTTTGATTTTCGGTTTTAACCTAAATCATGAACACCCCTAGTTCCCACCACCATGAATTGGGTCTAAAATGTTGGACCCAATTTATAACCATGCATGTCCACTTATATGATACCTGATTGGAATTAGATCCAATATATGGACCTCTGATGGGGGAGAAGTTTGAATTGGTGGGAGAGAGCAGGTTGAATTCTGGGTGGCTACTCCTCTTTTTTTTTTTTTTTTTTTTTTTTTGGGCTGAGATTGTGGGTGGCTACTGGCTAGTGACCTTTTTCATTTTTTTTCTTGATTTTTAATTACATTGGAACGATTGGACCCCTAAACCCTAAACTCTATTTCAACTCCAATTCCATCCCATACCTCTAAGCCACAGGGGTCCATGACCATGGTAGCCTGGGTAGTAAGGGTCGGCATGGGCTCAAGTCAGGTCAGGCTTTCGCTTTTTCTCTGGCTGCTCCAAGACTGGCACCAATCGAGCCAGGCTTTTGTTTTAAAAAAAAATGAAATCTAGGCCCACCCACGGGCCTGGGTATTTATGGGTCGTATTCGGGCTTGAGAATTTTCAATTTTTATTTTTATTTTTATTTATTTTTATTTTTATTTAAGGGAAGGCTATTGCCTCTTCTCAACTCTATTTGCATCCTGTATTTACTTTAAATTTTTCAATGAAAATATAAATGGTTTTTTTTATGAAAATTAGTTGTGATATTTACTAAAAAAATATCATTTTGAATAATTTTGCAAAATTTTTTTCTTCAAAATTTGTTGATTTAAGTAAACTTTTCGACTTGCCCAAGTATTATATGGCCGGACTTAGGACTAGGCATTTTGAAGACCCTTGGAAGGTAGTAATGGGGTCCGGATATTTCAACCCTTTCAAGTGATCTCTCCATTCCATTAATTTTAATTTTTTAACGTTTTAGAAAAATGTAGAAGGTTTTTTATGAAAGTGGCCGCAATCCACTACAAAACTTCATTTTGAACAACTTTGCAGAATAAAGTTTTTCCAAAATCTATAGTTTAAGTGGACTTTTTGGCCCAAAATGAAATAGAGACTATAAGTTGACAAAAAGTTTATTTAAACGATAAAGTTTAGAAAAACTTTCTTCTGTAAAGTTATTCAAAATGATGTTTTCTAGTGAACTCCACAGCCACTTTTCATAAAAACTTTTTATATTTTTATTAAACCTTAAAAAAAAATAAAATTAGTGGAGTAGGGAGATCACTTGAAGGGGTTGCAATATCCGGACCCGGTAGTAATATGAAACCCAAATTGACCAAGATAGGCCCGAAAAGACCAATTACCAAGCATTTTTTTACAAAAGAGCAAGAAATCCTTTTGGCCATCTTACAATTAAGACACCAGTTTTTCATTATGCAATGCATAATTTAATAAGAACAAGTTTACTTTGTCATATTCTCAGTTACACAACAAATGAAATATAGAAGTAACAGCAATTAAAAAGACCAAGTCTACTTTCCGTATGCCCTTTTTTTTTTTTTTTTTTTTTTTTTTTTTGGGTGCATACTTTTATTTGCAGTTATAAATCAATGAATTTGATACGGGTCATGGAAAAATCTGATTAAGATTTTATGTTGTTCTTTAGTAAATGGAATTTCGGGAAGCACTGAAACTGCTGAAGAACTAGCATCAATGGGAATAGGCATGCTTGCAGGAGCAGCAGTCATGTCTTTAACACTAATTTGGGGTTCCTGTGTTGCTTTTGGAAGCTATGATCTTTCAAAGACTGACACTACATCAACTCTGGAAAACAAGAAACAATTCAGTCTAACAGGTTTCTTTTTTCTTTTGTCTCTCATCTTCATGACCAACACATGAGGAGGAGATCTCTGATTCAGTATATAAGTTGATGCTCTCTGTCTCTCTGTTCAGGTTTTGGTGTTACAACTGATGCTGAAACCAGATACACTGCCAGAATCATGCTTCTATCCATGATCCCATTCCTTATCCTTCAACTACCAAAAATTCTCAACTCATCTTCTGCTACACAAGTAGCAGTTCTAGTTTCTCTCATTATCACGCTTGTTTTCCTGTTCGTCTACTGCTTCTATCAGGTAGATTGAAATTCAAGATCATTATGAAAATGCTCTCACCATCAAAGTTCTTCATTTCATGACAGTTACCATGACCAGGAATCCTTGTTCAGGACCTTGATAGTAACCTTTTAGTCTTTGTTAAGGGAATGGAAAGGAAATTTGCATTTTTTTTTTTTTATATTTATTTTAATGCTAAGGAGATCTTTATTTAGCAATTTCAAGTATTTTCTTTTCCTTTCCTTTTCTTTATACTTTCCGATATACTCCAATACACCATATTTAAACAAAGCCTTGGAGTTCAGAAAAAGAACAATGTCATTTCAGTCCCACCCCATGAAAGAAGAATGAAGAATCCCAATGATTATGACTTGAGGCCGGCTAGCATGTTTTTGCTATCACACATGCAGACATATGGACACATGTTCGACATATGGATTCCATATATTTTTTAGAATGTGTCCCAGTATTTATGTGTCCATTATTGCATTTTTAAAGATGGACGGTCCTGTAAAGGTTTTCCTAATGACTTCATGGGAAGAAAACGAGCTCAATTATAGTCAATGCATGATCACAATTTATGTACAAACTCAAATGGTCCCTTTAAATTTTTACAAGCATATCTTTTTGAAGTAATAAATGCCTTCTTAAATTATAAAAACTGATGCAGGTGTTCCAGCCATGGATTCAGAGCAGAAGGCTTGAATATTTGATGCATAAATATGTAAAGGACAACCTACTACAAAGTCTTCTCACCCCTGATGGCAAACCTAGTGCCACCATCATAAAAGAGTCAGTTCCCTGATTGATATTTTCTTGTCATGACTCATATGATCTATATCTAATTAGTTTTTCATTTATACATGCATTTACAGGCTATTTAATGAAATTGACCAAAACAAGGATACTTATATATCGACTGCGGAACTGAGAGCCTTGATCTTAGGAATACAGATAGAGGAGGTAGGTTTGAGCAAGGAGAATTTTGTGGCAAAGGTGATGGAATTGTTTGATAGTTCTGGTGATACTCATATCAATGAGACGGAGTTCGTTAATGGAATCACAAATTGGCTTAATGAGGCTAATAACACTGCAAATAATGAAGATCAAGACCCGCCAAAGTTTTTTAGTAGAACTTCAAAGGTAAGTTGCATGATTAATGGAAAAGGGTCTGTCCAAATATATGATTACTAAATAAATTAAAATGGAGCCCTTATCTTTTGAACTGCATATGCAGAAAACTACAGGGGAAGAGCATCAGACTTTGGTGGCTCAGAAAAAGAAGACTCAGAGTACAACAGCTACTACTGATAAATCTTGGTTAAATTACATAGAGGCTGCTTTTCTGTTGATTCTAGGAACTGGTATTTCTCTCCTACTTGCACAGCCCCTCATGGAAGCTCTCCAAGATTTCTCAAGTGCTGCGAATATCCCATCATTTTTCGTTTCTTACATCCTGATACCATTGGCTATGAGCTACCAACAGGCATTGTCAGCTATCTCTTCTGCCAGAAAGAAGACCAAAAGGGCTGCTTCTCTAACATTTTCTGAGGTTTGTTTCTCTTAATTAAAATTCAGAATTCCTTTCGCTGACATCTGAATGACACATTTTGAAAATCCTATCAAATCTTTGTTTATTAGCAAGGGTGGATAAATTCACCTTGGAAACTGAATCAGCCCATTTGATTCACATGGTATTTGAAACAAGTCCAATGCGCTCTTTTGTAGCATTAATTTAGATAAGTTTTTCTGTAATAATTTCATTTTGGACTCAGTAAGTGACCTCATTTCTTTCTATTATTATCATTTTGGTGATCACATTGATGGGTTCATTTTAGATTACCACTTGACACTTGAAACTGTTTTTCGTTTTGACAGATCTATGGTGGGGTGTTCATGAACAATATGATGGGTTTAACCACGTTCTTACTGATTGTCTATATAAGGGATTTATCGTGGGAAGGCTCAGCTCAAGTTCTGGTAGTTCTACTAATTGGCTTGCTGGTGGGAATCTATGCTAGTGTCTGCACCAAATTTCCCTTTTGGACCTGCATTGTAGCATATGTTCTGTACCCCATATCTCTCACGCTGATATATGTTCTTGCCACTGTTCTGGGATGGTCTTAGCCTAAAATCGGTGATCCTTCTCAACAGAGAATAAGTGTGGGTGGATGGAACACACAAATCAAAGGAAAAATCATCCTATAAGTGAGGGAAAATTCATAATGTCATAATCACAAGTGGTATCTTCCCATTATATCTTCAGCATCACTTTGACAAATAAAGTGTAATAATATTGATGACATTACCATAGAAATACTCGTTGTTTTTGCTTATGTTACTTTGCTTTTCTTTTTTAATTTTTAATTTTTTGTTTTTTGGTATCTTCCCATTATATCTGGGTTGTTGAACATAAGTTGTCACCAAAATTTTGGAATAGCTTAATCAAGAATAGCCACGTAAACATGACAACTCTGTACATTATTATTATTGTTTTTTAGATTAGGTTATTGTCACCATATAAATTACTTTAAACCTTTACTTATTTTGCACTTTTTAAGATTTTTTGAAGAATATAAAAATTTTTTACGAAAACTAGACACGAAGTTAACTATAAAATATCATTTCGAATAATTTCGTAGAAAAAAGATTTTTCAAAATTTGTTGTTTAAGTGAAGTTTTAATTTTTTTTTAATCATTTTTCATAGAATATTTTGTAAAAATAAAACTAACATTGTAAATGACCAAAAAATTTATTTACGTTATGATTTTTTTAAATTGCGTGATCTGTCAAACTTAGTTTATTTATGTGGGACAAAGGAAGTAATATTCACAGTGAGTATTTTGGTTGGGGAGGGGCTCATTACCAACAAAAAAATAAAATAAAAAAATAAAATTATATTAAAAGCGGTGTTAGTAACACCCCTTTCTGACGTCAGCAATAGACCAATTTCGAAGTTTTACGGAGAAAACATGGGCAAATATAAGTTATTGATCCCAACCTTCATCGCTCTCTCTCCCCAAAAAAAACCCTAACTCGGCCCGAGTCAACTCAATGGACACTCTCTCACTCAACCCACCTCACCGCACCAGTCCGGTCTCGGAGCTCATAATCTTCCTCGCCCTCCGCCTCCGCCTGAAGACCACGCCCTTCCCCTCCTCCCTCTCCGACACTCTTGACGGTCCCCTCACCACCGCCTCCAATGACGACCTCGAGAGCATCAGCGCCCGCGGCGGTGCCAAATCCTTCGACGACGGCGAAGAGGAGGACTACGACAATGACTCCATGAGAACTTTCACCACGAAGAGGCTGGAGAGCAGTGCAACGGCTGGGCTTATAGTGCGAGGGAAGAGAGATTGAAGAGAGAGGTAAGAATGTGTGCTTCGAATTCTCGATCATTTATTGTATTTTTGTTCAATTTCGATTGAGATCCATTACTCTGATTGAAGTGGAATTTCTGATGCAGTAATGTACTTCAATTATATTGAATTGGTTGTATTATCGCTTATTGGTATAGAGAAGAGATAGAAGATTAGAAATTTGATGAATTGGGGTTGTATTAACATTCAGTCACTACCCATTCTTACACTTTCCGAGTTGCAATTACCCATTAAGTGTCATGTGCTAAGCATGAGTGAAGAGTTGTCCTTAATCAAATAGCACTTCCAACTTTTCTAAAAATATAACTCAAAATGAGGGCACCACTGGCCTCCATAATCAGTGAAATTGATGAATGATACCGGTGGCCTCCGTTATAAGTGAAGTTGATGATAATCAAGCTTACGTGCTTCCCTCAACCAGTCTACCTCAAATGTGCCAAATTAGTAGATTATATCCACCAGTCTAACTCCACTGGTCTTTAACTTAGTTTACGTGCTTTGTTTTCCTTTTAAAGAGGGGAAGAACCTTGACAAGTCAAGCTAAAGGTTGAATCTTTTTGTCCATCCAAATTTTCTTATGTTGGAACCCAATTCCAACACATCTTCCGCTTCTCATCATTCCCATTTTTACACGACGTCGAAAAATCTCTAGTCTAACTCCAGTTCTAGTAACAAACAAAGTCTTTTTTTTTTTTTTTTTTTTTTTCCCAAAAGAGGGGGGAAGAACTTTGACAAGTCCATTTACAAGTTTGAACTCTTTTGTCCATATAAACTGATCTCCTTATATTGGCCCCAAGTTTAATTCCGACTTGCTTATCTTCAGCTTCTCAGCCATTTCTACATGACGGAAAGACACTGAGAAGATGAGTAGAGCTGCATTTATTAAGAACTTCGATCCAATATCCAATGGCATAGATCATAAAAGCCAATATTCTTCTATCCTTGAATTTGATCTTAGATCAACGACAGTGACTTGTGAGCCCCTTTATGGCTTCTTGCCTTGCACCACAGAGCTTTGGGGGCAGCTCTTCCTCATAGTGGTATATGAGTACTTACTGTCCCTCGGACAGAAATACGTTTCAGATGGTTCTGACCTATTTTTCAAGATGTTTGGAACTGGTATCTTTGGTGCTAGTTTATTCCATATCCTCGGAACGATCCCCATAGTGGCCATGCTACTTGGTAAGCTCCTTCACCACTTTCCACCACCATCATCATCAAGATCATTTTAACTTTCACAATAGTTTAATTATTTCTTATTTACGTAGAAAATAGTGCACAAGGCAAATTGTACCATACATTCAGCGTTCTTTGCAGAAATAGTAAAAGACCTTTATCAAATATTGGTCCTGGCGTCCTGCTAAACAAGTTATGATCGAATTCCTTATGATTTGATTGGCATGAATGAATCTGAATGATCCTTCTATATATTTACAGAGAATATAATTTATTTTCCTTTTGTCACATTGAGGAGCAAATTATGAATTCCAACCCTGGTTGAAGGAATATCTTCTCATGCACCCCATCATGTTGAGGGAGTGATCTCAAGTTCAAGTTCATGGAAGAGCCTTGATACCCATTTGTTCATATTATAGGGAGTTAGGGGTAGGGGTATGTTCTATTGATTGTCCAAAAAAACAAGTTGCTATTTTACGGCATAAATTTTCTTTCACAAATGTTGAAGAGTAATTTTAGAAATTACATATAATTCCTTTAATAAAAAGTGAAAGAATAGTTTCACTCTGTACTTGCTACGTGGCCACATCAATAATATTCCTCAACTGTAATCTTCATCAAGAAATATTCATCAACATGTAACATGAAACAATCAATACAGTTTTAAATAATTAAGTGTTAGCAAGTAAAAATACTTACTTTACTTTCTCATATTTTCTGGTACATATAAATTAATGAAATGAAAAATATGATATGATTTTGTGCTCTTAGTGAATGGAATTTCGGGAAGCAAGGAAACTGCTGAAGGATTGGCATCAATGGGAGTAGGCATGCTTGCAGGATCAGCAGTCATGTCTCTAACATTAATTTGGGGTTCTTGTGTTGCTTTTGGAAGCTACGATCTTTCGAAGACTGACACTTTATCAAATCTGGAAAACAAGAGACAATTCAGTTTAACTGGTTTGTTTGTTTGTTTGTTTGTTTTTTATTTCTTTCCTGCTCTCAACTTCACGACCCTCACATGAGGATATCTCTGATTTAGTAAGTTGATGCTATTAGTTTTGTGTGCAGGTTTTGGTGTTACTACTGATGTTGAAACCAGCTATACTGCAAGAATCATGCTTCTATCCATGATCCCATTTATCATTCTTCAACTACCAAAAATTCTCAACTCATCTTCCGTGACACGAGTAGCAGTATTAATTTCTCTTGTTATCGCTCTTGTTTTCCTGCTTGTCTACTGCTTCTATCAGGTAATGTGAAATTCAAGACCATGGAAAATGTTCACTCCATCAAATTTCTTCATTTCATGAAAGTTACCACCAGCAGCAACCTTAGTTTCAGCACTTTAACTGTTACTTTTAGTCCTTTAGTGTTTGGAGAACAACAATTCCATTTCAATCACACCTAGTGGAGGAGGAATGAGGAAACCTTCTACATAATATACTGGTTTCATGTAATAAAGAAATTGAGATTATAGTCAATGCATGATCACAATTTGTGTTCAAACTTGAATGGTTCCTTGCAATGAATTTTATGTGTTTGCGTTTTTTAACTGTCACCAATTCAAATTTAAATATTCAAAAGCACATCTCAAATCAAAATTATGAAGTTATAAATGCCTTCCTAAATTATAAATATTGCTGCAGGTTTTCCAGCCATGGATTCAAAGTAGAAGACTCGAATATTTGATGCACAAATATGTAAAGGACAACCTACTAAAAACTCTTCTTACCTCTGACGGCAATCCCAGTACACCCAAAATAAGAGAGTGAGTTTCCATATTGCTATTTTCACATCTTGACGCATATCATCCAGTCCCTCCATCCTACTTTGATCACATTTCTCTTTTTGGGATGTCCCGAAATGTTTATTCATTGACAATAGTCAAAGGAAATAATTATTTTGCTTTTCCCAAATACTCTTTACTATAATTAAAATTACAATTACTATTTCAACTATCACAACAAATAACATTCTATCCATGAGAATAAAATTGGAAAGTTAAAATTAAGTGACATGGCAATTCATTACAAACTTCACCTGAATACGTAAGTGGTGTCAAAATGGCTTGGACAAAATAGGACAGAGGGTGTATTTCAAGGTTTTGAGATTGCTGCACCTAATAAGTTTTTGATTTATTTATATATTTACAGGCTTTTTCATCATATTGACCGAAACAATGATAAATATATATCGACCGCGGAATTGAGAGCCTTGATCTTAGGAATGCGGTTAGAAGAGGTAGGTTTGAGTAAGGATGATTATGTGGCAAAGGTGATGGAAGAGTTTGATAGTTCTGGTGATGCTCATATTAGTGAAACGGAATTCGTTAGTGGAATCACAAAATGGCTTAAAGAGGCTAATCACTCTGCAAATAACCAACATCAAGACCAGCCAAAGATTTTGAGTAGAACTTCAAAGGTATGTAGGTTGAATGATAGTAGGATCTGTCCAAACGATAAATACATAATCGTGCCCTTATCTTACAATGTGCATATGCAGAAAACTGGGGAGGAAGAGCAGCAGATGCTAGTGGCTCAGAAAAAGAAGAGCCAGGGTGTTGATAATTCTTGGTTGAATCACTTTAAGGCTGCTTTTCTGTTGATTCTAGGAACTGCTATTTCAGTCTTACTTGCACAACCCCTCATGGAAGCTGTCCAAGATTTCGCAAGTGCTGCAAATGTCCCTTCATTTTTTGTCTCTTATATTGTGATACCCTTTGCTATGAGCTACAGACAGGCACTCTCAGCGATCACTTCTGCCAGAAAGAAGACAGAAAGGGCTATTTCATTAACGTTTTCTGAGGTCTGTTTTTCTTATATTCAGTTTTTGTTCGACTGTCTGATGAAACATATATTGATTAATATGCTTATGATTCTTGTCTAGCATAGATATAAGTATATCCATCGGGTATACGTTGAATATCTTACCAATCTCATGTTAATGCATTTCATTTTAAAATTATTGCAAAATGTTTAGCCTATATTTGCAAAGCTAAGTATAACAAGAAATTCTCTGCTTACATAACGCTTGAAAATGTTTTTGGCAGATATATGGTGGAGTTTTTGTGAGCAATATGATCTGTTTAGCCATGTTCTTACTGATTGTTTATATAAGGGATTTAGCATGGGAAGCCTCAGCTCAAGTTCTGGTAGTTCTAATAATTGGTTTAGTGGTGGGAATCTATGCGAGCTTCAGCACCAAATTCCCCTTTTGGACATGCATTGTAGCGTATGTTCTGTACCCTATCTCTCTCACGCTAATATATTTTCTTGCCACTGTTCTGGGATGGTCTTAGCCTAGAATTGGTGATCCTTCTGTTGAAGTGTGGGTGGAACACACAAAATCGAAAGGAAAAATCATCCTATTAGTGAGGGAAAATTCATATTGTCGTAAGTAGCATCTTCAACATCATTTTGACAAATAAAGTGTAATAAGATTGGTTACATTACCATAGAGTGATAAAAACATTTATTGTTTTTGCTTGTGCTCCCTTTTCCCTCTTTTTTTCTTCTCACCTTTAGCTTTATTTAAATTTTACAGGGGAAGGGGCTTTCTTTTTTCTTTGCCTTTTTTTCTTTTTTCATTGTTACATCAATCGGTAAGATAAAGTACATGGGTGAGCTTGTTAGTGTTTTTTCAAAAATTCCCCTTCACAAAAAACACTCATACAATTTGACACATACAATCACAAGTTGACAGGTTTTGGGAGTTTAAGGGGAGCGAGAGGGCTACTCCAAACCCAGTTGTGTAGCCGAAGGGCCCTTTGGAACTCCTCCCAAAGAACAATAAAATAAATAGTCTAAAGATCAAGCTAAGCAATCTTACATAAGCAAATCTTACAATGTATTTGCCATAGTACTAGAAAAAATGTTTTTTTAAGCAAAATACTACAAAGCATCAGAAAAAGATAAAAAATAATAATAATAATAATAATAGAAAATATAGAAAGCTCTATCCAACTCTTATCTAGAAAAAATTTCTCTACTAATCTCAACCCTCAATTGATGGAGAAAGGGAAATTTCTCTGTCAATTGAAAAGAAATTTCGAGAAATTTACGAAAGTCTAAAGTAAACATGTTTTTGAAATCAAACAAAAGCAGAACTGCTTTCTGAATTTGAAAACGTTTCCGTTTTCTGAAAGCAAAGACAAAATCTCAGAAACGTGAGGAGAATAGATCGATGATAGCTCTTGAGATCAGTTGATTTCTACCGTTTTGGAAGCAAAGGGATCGGGTGCTGTTAGTGTGGAGACGGACAATACCCGTTCATACGTTTTTGAATTGAAGTGCAGATGGATTCACTGTATCTTTCATTCCTCCAATGACTCTAAACTTCATTGGTCCTCCGCAAGCTCTCTCTAGAGCAAGATTACCCCTTCAACCTTCAGATCAGCCACTGACTTATCTTTCTTGGTCTGTGGTTTTTCTTCTAAATCACCCCTGCCATTCCCCATCGTCTCTATTCAGGATTTCCAAATTTAAGACATATAGCACTTTCCTTCTCTGTTGTGGCATTACCATATATCATTTGGATGGAATGAGTTTAAACCCATGAGAGAATTTCCACCTGACCCTTTGACACCCTTAACCGATAATGAAAAGACCGCGTCTTGACTTTTGACATCACTCCTTTTTTTTGTTTTTTTTTGGACAGTTCCTACTTCCTACAATGACTAGAAATGCGAGAGTGCATGATTAATCATCTTTCCCCATGCCTATAAGAGGATAGGCCTTTTATATGTTTGATCCCTTCTTCCATGGATTTTCCGGACTTATCACGCCATCAAAACTTTAGGAAACCCTAGTGGTTTAAGAGTAGCGTGCACCATCCATCCCGTTTAGAAGATAAAGATCAAAATCATTAATTCTGCATTTGAAAAGAAGGGGGTAAATTATAAATTTTCTAAACAACTTAAGGCACAACTCAATAAGAAATCAAGCGTAGCTCGTTGGCTAATCATCGTGGGTAAACAATCAACACACAACATATGAAAGGCCAAATAGATATATAAATTGAAAAAATAAAATAAAATTAAAGGGCCAAAAGAATAGAGATCGACATACCAACATAGGCTGGCTAGCATCTCCATGTAGAGAGTTCTTCCAGCCAATACACCGGCTTGTTTTCGTCCCATCACTGAAAACAAAATTATACATAAGATGGATAAAGCCTAATCTACAAGTAATTTTGCCATCCATTAAAAATTTAAGCATTAAAATGTTTCTCTAGTTAATATGGTTATTTTCATATATAGGTCCTCTTGGAGCTTTCCCTAGTACATGAAAATTAAGGATGTTTGATGCAATGGCCTATTGTGGCGCTACTTAGAAAAGAAAATTCAAAGGAGTTACTTAAAACTATGAACGACAGTTAAATTTGGAGAAACACGACTAAGAAAATTTCTTTTGTTCTTCCTGTAACTCACTCTGTGATAGGATTGGACTTTTGGACTTATCATGGTTGCTTTGTAGAAGTCACAAGTGACCATCGGATCAAGAGTAGTTGGGGGGGGGGGGGGGGGGGGGGGAATTGCAGGCCCAAAGCCCACCAATGTGGATATAAAAAATGTAATTCTCCATTTTTTATATTAAAAAAAATCCCCATATAAATGTTTTAATTAGTATCGGGAAAAAAATAAGGGTATCAAACATTCAAACCAAAGCCTTCCTAGTAGTACAAATGAAGACAAAGAAATAGCACTTGCCAGTTAATGTATTTTACAATTCCGCTCATGACATGAGTTTCTTCTGGTAAATCACTGATCCGTTGTTTCAATCCCACCCGCCTTCTCTCGAACTTAACTAAATAAATTGCGAGAGAGAATAAAAGGATCAGTCGGGCCTTATCTGGCCCCGGGAGAGAGAGAACTGAATCATCAAGAATAAGGCCCCAAGAGAGAGTGCACATTGATTCTTCCAGAGACACGGAAAGTCGATGGGTATAAGGATGCTTATATAACCCCCGAGGGCCATCGATAGAATTAAATGTCTCGCATGTGTACCAAAGCAATTTTGGAAAAACAAATAAGAAACCAATAATTGCAATTCAATTTGTTACCAAATCAACGCCAACGAGGTGGGTTCAATTCTATATAATGATTATAAAATAAATAATTAAATTTGTTTCCCTTATGTTAATGCACATTTGGCAGTGGTAGATTTCCTTATTGTAATGCACATTTGGAAATAGGTAAACAAATTGGAAATTGAAATCAAATAGTTATTACGATTTAATTTTATTCTTAGAAAATTTATTTCATCAATGGCATATTATTTTGTAGCGTTGGACAGTAATTAATGTATTGCATTTTCCCTTGTGCTTATATGGAAATATAAGCAGTATGGTTTGGATTGCAATTTAATCTTCTTGCAAGCAACAAATAGTGTTTCCAAATATAGCTTACTTGAAAATGTCATGCAGTCATGCTCATTGCTTTTTGAAAATTTTGCCTTATCTTCTCTTCATTTTATGTATATATTTGATGATTCCCAAGATTTCTAGTATGTTTTTCCTTTTCACAAAATCCTTTATTTGTCGGTTTGTTTGTCCAAATGGAAATTAAATAATTATAATTCTTCTCTCTGTTCTTTTTTTTTGTTTTCTTTTTATTTATTTATTTATTTATTTATTTATTAAAGGCACAAATTCACTCATTGAAAGAAAAAAAAAAAAAAAAAAAAAAAAGAAGGGGGGGGGGGGGGGGGGGGTGGGGGATGTACAAATCAACCACCTTAAATGAGATTATTTTAAAAAGTTGCAGTCATTATTTTAGGATCAATTTTTAGAAATTTAAAACATGACATCACTTTGAGTTTCCACTGTCTGTTGATTACTATGGCCATATATTATTCTCTTTAATTTTTTTCATTTACGATGATAGATTTTGTGTCTTGACTATAATGTAAAACAGAGCAATTGTTTAATTTTCATTTCAACACCCAAATTGACCTACATGAATGAATTCATTTAAGACAATACTAACAGTCTACTATAGAATGACCATACATGTGTGTCGCTTATGAGGCGTTAAAACAAAAAATATAACTTAACAAATGGACCGAGTGACTGACCCAATTTACTGTGGTTACCAATATGCAAGTACTACCCCTGCATCCCAAGTTCCCAACCCAATTTACTGAGATTGCTGGCTTGAAGATTGAACCTATGTTGCCACCCTTTTATGGAAGGGAGATACCACTTAGGTTACAAGGGCAATGGTTCCCTGTTTTTCTTTCTATTGTCCTAAAGATTCTGCAAACTCAGTTCTCAAGCAGCAATAAAAATAAAAATAAAAATAAAACGAAAATAATAAATTATAAGAAAGCAAGAAACAAAAGGATTTTTATTCTATATATTTCATCATTAAATATCTTCAGACACTCGGTCAATATAGGATGTTGCTTGAAATCTGAAGAAACAGCAAAGTAATCATCTACTGATGGAATGGTTGCCTAGCATCAACAAAAAAATGTCCACGGTGCAATAATTACAACTAATGTTCTGAAAAAGAAAAAAAAAAATGTGCAGCCGATCGTCAGATAATCTTCTGAAGTGCTACGATTAATTTGCTGTTCTCGGTACAGTCATTAGCCTGAGGACCTGTGCGGAAACCTTTCTTGCCCAGTTTTCTAAAAAATATATCAGGGTTTTACAGCACAAATAAGATAGTAATTTATACAGTGGCTTTGATTATTAAACAAATTCTTGAGATTTACTTCATCAATTATAATAGATATCAACTTAATTCCCATATGGTTCCATGTAAAACATTCGCTTATTTCATCATCCAAAAAAAACAAAAAAAAATCCATTTGCTTATGATTGACAAAGAAGAATGGGTGTAAAAAAGAGGGAAAATGAAAATGAGAAAGGAGGAGGGGGGAGGGGGGAGGGGTTAGTATTTTAATAAAATTAAGTAAAACATCCAGAGCCTAAGATATTCCAACAAATGCTGTGGTGTAATACAGTGACAAAGAGGGTTCAAAATGGCTTAATTCTAGCCTCACTTGACTTCATTTGGCCTAGGAATTTTCTTGTACTCATAGCTATTTATGTCCACCTTCTCTTGCAAAGCCTATAAAACAGAAGGCAATTGGCAGGTCAGCTATAATTGACCTCAATGGTACTGAATTGAGAACCAGAAGCAGAAGTCCTATACCTTTAGCTCCTCATCCAATGAGATTCCTTCAGGCTTATACGCATCTACAGGCCCCATTCTTGACAGTGCTTTTCTAGTCTCAATGATCTCCCATTCACGATCATCTTTCACCTTCGAAATATCCTTGCTGAACTATCAAGTCCACTTTTTAGACAATGACGATGACAAAGAAAAAGAAGATGATGATGACAAGCTAGAGATGCTGCAACAATTACAGAAACAAGTAACACCCTTCAAAGTCTAGATAATGGCCTAAGATTCCAATATTGTAAACCATACACAAAGAATATTTACAGATTTTCTTCCAAGCAATCAGTTCTAAAGCTCATCTTACACCAATCTACAGAGAGAACGTCTGACAAGTACTTGGTGTTTTAACATTATAGGCTTTATAGCTGAGATTAATCAAAATTTCACATGAATAGAGGCATCGTCTCCATAACACATACGAAGAGTTATTTTAATCAAGTCATGTCAGTCTACATATAGTAGAAAACACATCTTACAATAGGAACCAAACCTATTGCCCTTGCCTTCTAAAACGTTCTACAATACCTGGAGCCACAAGATTTATAAGGATGGGTGCATTATCTACATGGCCTATTCATCATACTACAAAATTCTCCAAGATCATGTTATATAATCTATAATCCACACAGTGGAGGATTGCAGTTAGAATTGGAACAAAGCTTTTTTCTACAAAATAAATTAAAATCAATATATATTGCCCAGAGTGTACGTTAAATCACACCCAATATGTATGTTAAATCAAAGATGACACAACCAGTTAAGTGTAAAAATATATATATTTATCCAGCTTCAGTAATATATTTGCATCTCCACACAATCAATGATAACACAATAAGATTCAAAGCTGTAAAAATCTGGATCAAAATAGCACAAACCTGCCTTGCAAAAGATGACCAAGGCCAAGTGCCCCAAAAACAGTGAGGGAAATCATAGGAAGTCCATATCTAATAAAAGGAAATTTCCGGCCCCATCTTTTAAATCCTGAAGTCGAATTCTGAATCTTAGCAGCAGTGGTTGCTGCAAAATTATTAATCTTCTGAGGCTGATCGGGACCCATCTCAATGATTGTCATAAGTGCACCATAGGAGTACCTACATTGCAATTCCAAGATCATAAGCCAAGGATGTGGGATTCTCTTTCACTTTCATTAACATCTATCTCTTCAAATACTCATAAGAACATTGCATCAAAATTGCACAATTGGGAGAGAAAAAAAATTCAAACCGTCCCAAATCAACATGACCTTTACTCAAACACCTTCTGTGCAACTCACTAATGCAGAGGGGTGACGATAATGATGTAAGTCCTAAAGAGCAAAGAAATAGCATGGAGAGCAGACGAAAAGCATGTTAATTTATATATTATTTTTTTGCTGTTTGGTAGATCAGAAAGTGGAGGAAAGCTTAAAACTTTATATATTTCATTGTTTTCGATCATGAAAAAACATAAGTCTCAACTATTATCATTCCTATTTGGCTGATTAAGATGGGTATTTTCATTTCCTCCAAAACTTAACATCAAAAGAAAAAATATTCAAATTTCTCTTCCTTCTCTGCTCTTGGGCTTTCTCGGCAAACACATGACATTTGCTGTCCAGCGGGACCCCGAACTCAGATATGAGATCGAAGAAAAGAGAATAAAAGTGATACAGCCTTTGAGGACGTGAAAAGAAAAGGGAAGACTGTGGAAGAAAAAGCCACGACAGGAAAAGGTGAGAGGAAGGGGCGGTGGTTCACTCGATAGCAAGAAAACAACAAAGAGAGAGACAGAGAGAGAAGAGATAGAGCGAGAGAGGGAGACGAGTGTTACCTGTTGACAGCGGAGGACGGCAACGGCGGAGGGCGGAGACCGGCGAATCGACGAGTGCGGAGGACGGCGTGCGAGAACCCCAATCGCGGGAGAGGGGGTCTGATGGCGTCAATCGACGAGTGTCTCTAATTTAAGTAACAGGGTTTTGGGGAAAAAAAAAAAAAAAAACTTATATTAAAAGCAGCGTTAGTAACGCCGCTTTTAGACTTTTTTTTAATTTATTTTTTTCACATTTTTTTTATTTTTTATTTTTAACCACTTTTGATAGTCCGTATTTCGGTCCTGTTAGGCTAAACTTTTAGATGGTCCAAAATCACTTTTGAAATCTAAAATCACTTTTGGACCTGTTTGGTAACCTAAATCATAATCACTTCAAACCTCAAAAAGTGATTCTATGATAAGCAGACTAACCCCAGCTTTTAATCAAAATCAAGGCGTTAGCTTTTGCAAAGAGTTTTAATAAATTTTGATATTTCTAAAACTACCCTTAATGTTTGAGTATGAAAACAATTTTTTCCACCCATATCTTTTAACAAAATGATAATAGCCCACCTTAGACCCAAGTTCTCTCCTCTCCTGCGACCGTACTCCTCTCTCCTACCGGCATTAATGCATTGGTAACTTCAACCAACTTGGACCCATTGGATCCTAATTTAAACTTCAAATCATTTTCTTTTTTTTTTTCTCCCTTTCTATATTCATTGATTTATAGTTGTTAGAATTTTTCAAGAATTGATTCCATAAAATTTGGATTGGTAATAATTTTTTTTTTTTTTATAAAATATCAATTCATACTTTTTTTTTTCCTTTGTTTTAAGCGTGAAAAAAAAAATTATAAATTGAAAAAAAAAAAAAAAACACATGAGCAAAATCCCTAGTAATACACCTTTGTGAGGTTGATCGAGCAGTCAAGTCTTGTGTGTGTTTTCTAGAAGTCATCGTTTTGACACCTCGTCGCTCTTGTTGTTTGTGTGGGTATGAGATGTCTCACCTAGGCTATTAGAGAAATAGTTTAAACTCAAATTTTGATAAGAGTACAACCTAAGATACCCCCAATCATTACTATTAAAAAAAGCATATCACTACTAATACCAAATAGAGTAAAATAAAAAAATAAATAATTTACCATAAGGGATAGTTCAGTCAATTCAAAGTTATAACAACTTCAGCAAATGTTTTTCCCAAACAGACAAAAAATCACTTCTACCTCTAACAGCACTTTTGAAATACAATTTCCAAACAGAGACTAATTCTCTTCTGCTACTCATAACTTCTTATTCTCCTTTGCTTTTGCCTAAAAGCAAAAGTTACAATTTTTCCAAACAAGGCCGAATATCCTTTATGTCAAGTGAAAGTGTGTTATTAAAACACCGCAATTTTGGAAAAAAGTCTAGAAAACACGCGTCAAACCTATGATATATCCAATGTTGTCTAGAGAGAGAGAGAGAGAGAGAGAGCGAGGAAGAGAGGGAGAGCATCTTGATATTAAATCTATTTTTGGCTCTTTATTCAAATTCAAAATTCAAGTTTGTGGGTTGTCATGTTTCCACATCATTTGGTGTCGTTGAATTTTAAAATAGAAGGCTGTGGAAGAAAAAGCCACGGTAGGAAACGGTGAGAGGAAGGGGCGGTGCTTCACTCGCTGGCAAGAAAACAACAAAAAGAAGGACAGAGATGGAGAAGGGATAAAGCAAGAAAGGGAGACGAATGTTACCCATTGATGGAAACGGTGGAGGGTAGAGACCCACAAGTGCGGAGGGCGGCGCATGAGAACCCCAATCAAGGAGAAGGGCTGACGGTCTGAATCGACTAGTGTTTCTCATTTCAATTAGAAGCTTTTGAAAAAATAATTATGTTGAAAGCGGTATTACTAACACCGCTTTCAAACTTTTTCTTTTAGTATTTTTTTCCTATATATATATATATATATATATATATATATATGTATATTTTATACCACTTCTTATAGTCCGTATTTCTCATCATCTATGTCAAGTGAAAGAGTGTTCTTAAATACACCTCAATTTCATATGAAAGTCTAGAAAACATGTGTCATGGAAAAAAATCTTGAACTGCAGGCTTAGGTTTGCAACCTACATCTTTACCTGAACCAGTTGGTTCTCCAACTTTTTTTTTTTTTTTTTAAAGTTGAAATTTAAGTGTTTTTAAACATATTACCCAAAACTAGTGACAACATGCTTTGCAAACACATTTTCACTTGAGAAATACAGGCTTTTTATTTTTTTATTTTAAAAAAAAATCTACTTAAACGACAGATTTTGAAAAAATTTTCTTTTACAAAGTTGTTCAAAACGGTGTTTTCTAACGCAACTAGTTTTCATAAAACTTTTTATACTTTTTATAAACCTTGAAAAGTTTAAAATAAGTAGGGATGCAAATAAAGTTGAATGAATACCTAAAATCAAGCCTAGTTGAAGTCCAACTTAAATACTTGCCAAATCTGGAGAAGAAAATAGACCCTAACCTTAGGATATTACTTTTTGGGGGGGAAAAAAAAAACATCTTGCCGATTACGCTAATCAAATACTTTACCTATAATATAATATACAGTAGTGCTATTTATCCAAAATTATCTTTAGCAAATTCAACATCTCAAATGAAGTAGCATCTCAAGATCAAATCTTAGCACATTGACTACTATATAAATGAGCTTTATTGGTAATCTTGTGCATCCTTAGGGATTAGTTTGGGCCGAAACCTCTATGGGAGTGGGCCTATGATACCCGCTGTTTCCAAGAGAAGGGGGGGGGGGGGGGGGGAGAGCATCTTGGATTTAAATTTATTTTTGGCTTTCAAAATTCAAAATTCAAGTTTGTGGGTTATTATGTTGTCACATCATTTGAGACCATTGAATTTGGAAAGATAATTTGGGCCAAATAGCAATTTCCATAATATAAATGATGGGTTGGGTTAGATCTTGGGCCGACTCAACCTCAACTTATGCTGTGTTTGGTTGGAGGGATGGAAAGGGGGAAGGAATGGAAAACCTTTCCCTAAGGAGAGGAAACCTTCTTTCCTTCCTATTGTTTGGTAGGGAGGATGGAAAGGGGCTTTCCTTCCTTCCTCTTTGTTTGGTAAGAAGGAAGATGAGGAGGAAGGGATAATAGTTAGAAGAGGTATTTTACCATATTACCCGCGTAAAGTAAATAAATTTTCTTTTTTTTGGCCAATTGGTTTTTGTTTGGTTTTTTTTTTTTTTTTTTTAACTCCCACATCAAACATCCCATGCACAACATAATACCAACATGATCAAAGATAAATAAAAATAAAGAAGCTAAACGGGAAGAAAAAAATTGACCATACCTTTCATTCCAGATCATGGGATTTTTATTTATTTATTTATTATTATTATTCTTCTTGGAAGGGGGAAGTGTAATGATCGTTGGATCACCATCACTCGTAATCTTCATACGGGAACCTTGTGCTACCTTTCGTTGAAATTAAAATATATATTTGACTGGTCGGATGGATCGTAAGGCCACCGGCCACACCATTTTTTCCGACGATGAAGCCAGAAAAAAAAAAAAAAAAAAAAAAAAAAAAGACAGCAACCACATTTAAATAGTGTTTGGATATGCCATTTTTTCCGACGAAGAAGATGAAGCAGTAGCAGCAGCAGTCGCCGACGCCACGACTGCCATGGGTTTTGCCAAAACCCCATCCCACCCCCCTCTGCACCCACGACAGCTGGCGAGATGAAGAAGTCCTCCATTTTTTCTGGCAAATCACCGCTGAAGCACCCCCATAGCCACTGCCATGGCCGAAGAAGATGAAGCAGTAGCAGCAGCAACCGACGACACCACGACTGCCATGGGTTTGACCAAACCCCCATCCCACCCTCCCTCTGCACCCACGACAGCCGGCGACATGAAGCAATCCTCCATTCTTTCCGGCAAATCACTGCCGAAGTACCCCATAGCCAATCAAGGGTATTTTGGTCACTTCCATTACTTGGCTGCCTTTCCTTCCTCTTTTCCGCCCGTTTTTGGGCAGATTAAAAATGGTGGGCGGGGACGGAAAGGGCGTCCTCTCTGTTTTCCTTTCCCTCTTGTTTTCCCTCCCAACCAAACAAGGGATTTTGAATCGTTCCCTCCCCTTTTCCCTCCCCCCTTTCCTTCCCTCCTCTTTTCCACCCAACCAAACACAGGGTTAATATTACAACCTAAGTTTAACACAATCTATATTGAACTATTACCGGGGCCCTAAGTAGCACAGACACTTCTTCAAAGGGGTCCTAGCAAAGTCGGACTCATATCCGATACGACAAGTATCTTGGTATTAAATTTATTTTTGGCTCACTACTCAAATTCAAAATTCAAAATTCAAAATTCAAAATTCAAGTTTGTGGGTTGTTATGTTACCACATCATTTAGTGCCATTGAATTTGAAAGGATAATTTGGGACAAATAACATTTTCCATAATATAACATCATTTGGTGCCATTGAATTTGGAAAGATAATTTGAGACAAATAGCATTTTTCATAATATAAATGGTTGGCTGGGTTAGATCTTGGGCCAACTCAACCTCAGCTTAATATTACATCCTCAGCTTAACACAATTTGTATTGAACTATTACTGGGGCCTAAGTAGCACAGACACTTCGATCTCAAAGGTGCCGTAGCAGTGTCAGACACATATCGGATATGAGAGTGGTTAATCATCTTTCCCTATGCTTGTAAGAGGTGAGGCCTGTCATGTGTTTGATCCCTTCTTCCATGGATTTTCTGGACTTATCACGCCATCAAAACTTTAGGAAGCCCTAAGGCTACGTTTGGTTTGAGGAATGGAATGAGTCGGAATGGAATGAGAATGGGAATGGGATGAGAATAATCATTCCATGCCTAATGTTTGATAAGGGATGGGAATGGAATGGAAAGTAATCGGTGGGATCAACTTTTAATGATTTTCACTCTTTAAAATAAGGGAATAATCATTCCTCTTTGTTTGGGAAAGAATGGGTATTCCTTAATTGGAGGGACTAGACCCTCACAAAGGAATGGCCATTCCATTCTCTTATGCTACCAAACATTCACATTTT
This sequence comes from Liquidambar formosana, assembly GCA_039720395.1. NCBI lineage: Eukaryota > Viridiplantae > Streptophyta > Magnoliopsida > Saxifragales > Altingiaceae > Liquidambar > Liquidambar formosana. The sequence continues at coordinate 9,089,534 of CM077835.1, forward strand.
TTAGAGGAATAGAATCATCATTCCATCCCTCCCTCATTCCCTCAAACCAAACACAAGCCAATTGTCACGACCCAAATTAATTAAGCCGTGATCAATAGTAATAAATCTAGTTTAATTAAGAAAATCATTTAGGAAGCACGTGAATGACACGTGTTAGAAAACCGATAATTTTAATAAAAATTTCGGCATGACCCATTCGTAAATGGAACATACCGTAACAAAATCCTGTATAAAAGAGTCATAAAAGTTCCTGTCATCCATCATTGGTATCATCACATGCTAAATAAACCATATAAAGAGACCTACGAAATTAAAATATTACAAACCATAAGTTATTACATGTCTAGTGCCCATTGGCCGAATACAAAGTGTTTAGTTAATACATAACCATAACATTAAAATTCGATCCCAACAAAGCATAACACCTCAAGGCGAGGTCTCCCCAGCTATGAAATCATCTGAAAAGGGTTTATAAAACATAGGAGTGAGTATAAAACTCAGTAGATATAATTTTCATATAGAAATAACCAAAGCATGATAATATAACCAATTAAAACCATGCTTAAAATAATTAAAACCCATGCAATGTCATGAATAATATGCGATTCATGTCCATTTAACATAATCCATCATTACCAACCACTCCCGCAGGAGTCTTCGCGCGGAAACGGAGGATTTAAACCCACCTCCAAGAGGACAACACAAGGGTTCCTACCTGGAACCGGAAAGTAGCCTCTAATTCGGGAACACAAGGGTCCCTACCTGGAACCGGAAAGTACCCAGGACCAAAGGAATGGAAAACACCGCTAAGTCCCTTGACCGCTAGTAGTCCAAATCCAATGGCCCTTTAATATACTTTTACCAAGTAATTAATTAAATCCATTTCATGCATTTTATGCCAATGAATGCCATGAAAGCATAAAACTCATACACGTGTCAGTTATTCCAAAAATCAACAATATATAATTATTTCATAATTATATAACATGTGGGAGCTATGTAAAACATGTAAAATATAGACCAACAAGAATTTACATAGCATGTACCTTCCAAATAAACCAAAATATGACAAGTATATCAATCCATATACTCCCAAAATTAATATTCCTAAATATAGGGTTACGTAAACTAGACCCCTCAGTACATGCATTACAAAATATACATGATAATACACCCAATAATCACAAATAATCATAACCAACACCAAAATACGTTTTCGTCCAACATATATGGGCTTATATACTAACCCATTATCATCCCTACGGTTAAAACCCATGAAAATTACACCTACCTCACATATATTGCACCAAACGTAAAGAAAATGTGTTGGGAAGGTCGGATCTGAGCCTAGAAAGCAAGAATGCACTCCAAACTCTACAGATCAGGCTTGAATCCTCTCAATGCACGTGTAGATCTTCAAATCCAGCCCCTAGAACGTGAATCCAAACGTTGATATGAGGAGAGAGAGTCAAAAACCCATGCATGCAAGAGAAAAAAGTGATTTTCTCTCTCCAAACACTCCCTTTCTCTCTCCTATCTTTCCTCTCTCTCTCTCCTTTTCTCTCAAGTCCCTAACACTCAAAATGCTGAAAATGGGTGTTAGAATCGTGATATGAGGGTTTTATAAGAGGTGAGGGGCATATGCGTCATTTACGCAAAAAAATTTGCAAAATCCGCGATGCACGATCGATCGTAGGTTGAGGGTACGATCGATCGTGAAAAACAGAGGCAAAATTGCATTTCCGGGGCACTGACGATCGATCGTCCCAAAGCCAGGATCGATCGTCACTTGCTGAAAATGCCCAGTAACTCAGGCAAATGTGTATAAACTCCCACAGTACTTACTACTACCTTATTTACATTAAAAACATTTAAGTAATCTTCTCCATTCTTTTATTCTTCCTTTTACTTTAAGTTATTTAATGAAAATAAGCAAATAACCCCCCATTTGAATCCAAATAAAATATCAAAAAAAATCAAATTCCAAGTAAATCAAAATCTCATTTTCAAGTTTTAGTACAAAATCCGACTCCCGACAGATTTTTCAAAAACAAACGTACGAGGAAACCGATCGAAACGTGATAATAAAATCCCATAAAATCACAGATATCTTATAATATTATAAACTTCCATTACCGCCAAAAATTATGTTTAAAAACGAAGTTTTTCGAAAATCCATTTTTTTCCCAACACTTAGCCAAATTTCAACAGTCTAAAAGTGCGAAATCACAAACATGTCAACATCGTACCCATGTGATGCCTATGCACCACAATACCCGACAAATCAACTAATATACATGTAAATCATGCATTAAAGGTGAGATTATCCTAATTAAATGATGCGGGCATTACACCAATAGTTTAAGACCAGCATGCACCATCCATCTCGTTTATAAGATAAAGATCAAAATCTTTAATTCTACATAGAAAAGAAGACATAATTTTCAATTATAAGACAAATTAGACTATATAATCTCTTTTTTTTTTCTTTTTTTTTGGTAAGTGACTATCTATATCTATATCTATATTATAATATAAAACCCACTTTGATAATGTCGCATACCTCTTCATTCTTCCCACCTGAATACTCTTTTCACATCCATTTTGCTCTCTCCTTTACCTTGACCTTACTATTGAAGTGATGTGGCCTCATATAATTGGCTAAAATAATAAATTCCCATAAAAATTTAAAAATTAAATTATATTCCTTATAAAAACCATTGATCTTTTTAAATGGAAATAATTTCAATGAATCCCTAAAAATTAAATTACTTTTTTTTCTTTTAAAAAAAAAAAAAAAAAAAAAAAAAAGGGCATTCACCCCTACCCATAACCCTTGACAGAATGTTATCTTCATCTCCTTCAACACTCTATCCATCTCGGTCAAGAAGCAGCGGTCTCGTATGACTGCACGTAAGTTGTCTTCCTCTCCAAATCTGATTTTATTTTATTTGATTTTTTGGTGGAGATGCTATTGAATATGGAATGGGTAACCCATCTCTCTTTGTCTATATATAGGGCTTGGAGATCAATATGTTATAGTCCATTGATTATTTTATTTTTTCACTTTGATTTGATCAATAACATTTATTACCATCCAACCCAAATCTCAAAGAAGATGTGAAACCTTATATAGTTATATAATCCTAATTTCTAAAGCCAATCTTGGGCCTTGGCCCATCGATATGAGACTTTACATCTCTAATTAAGTGTGAATTAACATTACAGACTCTTGGGTCCTCCTTTGATCAATCTATGTCACTCACCGGCTTGCTATGGCTCTTCCGTTCAATCAACATAATTCCAAGTTTCCAGCACAAATCCTAATACATGTGACTCTGCAATATCTTGGGTTACATGCTGATTCCACCTATAATTAGCGTTCCTTTTTCTTTTTCTCTCTTTTTGGGCTAGGAAGAATGAAACTTCTTAGAAATTGTATTCAGAATTATAAATAAATAAATAAAAAGATTACTGCATCAGACAAATTCATCCATCCTATTTTGGACTAATCAGTAGTGAGTCCAAAGAATCCATCTTCTTAGATTGGTACATGAGTGGTCTCTAACTGCTTCGAGACGACTTGATCAATAATTTTTTGGAAGCCAGAGATGATGGGACTGCTTGATCAATAATTTTGTAAAGACCCAAGACTTCAGGGAAAAAGCCAACATGGAGATCAATAATTTTGTAAAGACCCAAGACTTGGAGATCAATAATTTTGTAAAGACCAAAGACTTCAGGGAGAAAGCCAACATGGAGATCAATAATTTTGTAAAGACCCAAGACTTGGAGATCAATAATTTTGTAAAGACGAAAGACTTCAGGGAAAAAGCCAACATGGAGATCAATAATTTTGTAAAGACCCAAGACTTGGAGATCAATAATTTTGTAAAGACCAAAGACTTCAGGGAAAAAGCCAACATGGAGATCAATAATTTTGTAAAGACCCAAGACTTGGAGATTAATAATTTTGCGAAGACCAAAGACTTCAGGGAAAAAGCCAACATGGAGATCGAAGCCTTCCTGGCAATGGCGGAGCCAAAGAGGGCCTTTGGGGGCACGTGCCCCTACTGGCCTCAAACAAAAATTTTTTTTGGGAGAAGTTACCATTTGATAACATATACCAACATAATGCCAAAATAAGGAAGATGGTAGTCATTGTTAAGCATATACACAGTTCATTTGTAATAAATTGATATAAAAATCTTCTCTTTTTTTTGGTATTACATTGGAAAATGATTACCAAAAAGTAATTTGTTTAAAAAAATCTAGCACTTTCAATTCTCACTTCACAGTATCATAGCACGGTACCCTCATTGAAGATAACTCTGGCTCCGCCCCTGCTTCCTGGTCATGTCACTTGTACTCGATTTAATTGTTTTAATTGGCGCTCTGTTTCTACCATTGGACAATGAATAGGGTGATGATTAGATTGCAAAGCCATAGCTTTTTGGAGACTAGAAATCCTGAATCAGTTGCCTCTGTTCCACCTAAAACCACCAAAGTATCAATATTTCCTACGTTCTATTATTCTATAGGACCACACCCAAATACAAATTCCACCTATATACAAAATTCAAAACCATTTTATGACTTATAATGTCGTATTTGGCACGCTCTTTTTCACTTTCCAAAAAGTCAGTCTTGGTTTGCTTGGTATGGAAGCATGGGAAGGTCCTTAATGAGGCTTTTCTTCTCAGTTTGGAGAAAAACTTTTATATAATTGTGATACAGTTGATGTGGTATCATGAGTTAATGAAATTGGATCAAAGTAGTCAGGCCACTTTTTGACCCGACGTTCTTATTTTACTCTGTTGAGGTTCACATGGGGGTTTTTCTTACATCAGAAGAATAGAAAAAAAAAAAAAGTGTTTTAATATACAAATAATGGACTCACCACCAATAGGCTTAGGCCTTTTATGTGGGTATGAGTTTCAGACTAATATATTAGACCCGTCGTGTTAGATTTTGGACTCTCCTATCTTCCAACATGCTCCACTCGTAATACCACGTGGCCGTAGTTTTATGGCTTCTGCACATAGTTGCTTATTTCCACATCCATCATCTCTTCCCTATAATAATTGATTGGACATGAAGTGGTTGGCTGTATTCAACCTCAAGTCTCCAGGACTAGATTGCCTTGGGAGGCTAAGATGAATTGGATATAAAATGGTTGGTTTGGCCCTCTGAACATGCCAATTACGGGCTCCTTTAAGTGTTTAGATATGTTTGTGAATGCCCAAGAAAATATGAGCCACTTAATGAGGTTCTATCTCCTTACCCTCCTGTTGTATCCTATAGTTAGTTCATCATTTTCCAATTCTTCCCTACAACTGTGCCATCATGACCATAGCTTTGCCTTGCTCCAAATCAAAAACAGCTTTTCCATCAATAGTTCTCTTTCAGCATCCTGTATTACTTCGTATCCAAAGATTTTGTCCTGGAAAGAGAACAAGGACTGCTGCTCATGGGATGGGGTCACCTGCGATAGGGTAACGGGCCACGTAATCGGCCTCGACCTGAGCTGCAGTTGGCTTCAAGGCACCATCGATTCCAATAGCAGCCTGTTTCTCCTTCCTCACCTCCAACGCCTCAACCTCGCTTACAATGACTTCCTTCACTCCCCAATTTCATCCGAGTTTGGTGGCTTTGCGAGTTTGACCCATTTCAACTTGTCCTGGTCTAATTTTGCAGGCCATATTCCGTCAGAAATCTCTCACCTTTCCAAATTGGTTTCACTTGATCTCTCCGGCAATCTCGACATTTCCACCCTATTTAGTCTGTTGGGACTCTTGAGACTCAATAATCCTAATCTTAAAAAGTTGGTTCAAAACCTAACAGAGTTGAGAATACTTGATTTGTCCTATGTAGATATGTCTTCGGTTGATCCTAGTTCCTTGATGAATTTGTCTTCTTCTTTGACAACTCTCAACCTTATTTATTGTGGATTGCGAGGGAAATTTCCAAGTAACATTTTTAGCCTAGCAAACATGCAGAAGCTCTATTTAGGGTACAACCATGACCTCACTGGTTATTTGCCGAAGATTAACAGGAGCAATTCCTTGGAAGATCTGCATCTACAAAACACAAGTTTCTCGGAAGAACCATTCGATTCAATCAGCAATCTACAGTCATTGAAGTCTTTGGATCTATCAGACTGTAACTTTTCAGGGTCTGTTCCAGCATCACTTGGCAATCTCACACAAATCCATAATCTGATGCTCTCATCTAACAATTTTATTGGACAAATTCCTTGGTCACTTTCGAAACTTGGGCATCTCATCAAGTTGGATCTCTCAAAAAATTATTTTATCGGTTAGTTCTTATCCTGAATTGCCAATCTGGTTACAAGATTTATTTACTTAGATGGATCTTTCAGACAAGGATAAGGTTACAAGATTTATTTACTTAGCGGTTAGTTCTTATTGTCTGCCACAGTGGGGCACCCCCGTCCCCCACTTTCAGATCCATCGACAAAACTGAGGGAAGAATCTAAGAGGAGAGGGGGGGGTGGGGAGGGGGGGGGTGGGGTGTGGGGGGAATGGAGGGTTACAATTAGCTACTTACAATACACATCTAACACATCTAGATATTTCATGACTAGTAAGACCCACCACGTGAATGGTTTTGATTTACTTTTGGTTCGAAAGTTTACCCAAGTATGAGACCCTCATGTTAACCTTCGTGACGGTTTGCTTTAGAGCATTTATAGTGTAATGTGCTATTTTGGCTGTGCTATTTCTATTTTTGGCACATATTAGAGGGTTAAATACTATAGTATAATATAATGTGCTATATATGATGATACAAATTACACAATATGCACTTTTTTGGCACAATCATCATCCTTTTCCTTTCTAATGACCTTCATACTATTCTAGCATAAGAGTGCCAAATAGGCAAATATGGTACAAGAGCATGCCAAATATGGTACAAGGGTCACAAGGATGCGCTATTACTATTTTTTAACACACCTTTTAGTACATCATTAAAGTAACACCAAAGGTGTGCTATTGCTATAATATGGCAATAATACATCTTTTAACATATCATTGGAGATGCTCTTATCACATGACTCACTCAACGTACCAACACAATCTTGATGGTTGGCTTTATCATTATTGACGTTCGTAAGCCTCAGTTTTAATCAACTCATAGGTTAATCTCATGAATTCTACCAAAATTAATTTGTTTTTATTTATATATTGGTAACAATAAGTTTCATGCCTAATTTGGATGTTAATTTTCAAATTTTTTAGTTCTCTCATACTACAATTTTACAGGGTCTATTCCGACATCGCTTGGCAATCTCACACAAATATCTTTCTTAAGACTCTCATCTAACAATTTCAGTGGCCAGATCCCATCATCTCTTTCAAAGCTTGAGGAGCTCACTTTCTTGGATCTCTCCGACAACCATTTCAGCGGTCAATTCTCATCCTTGGTACATCATTTTAACAAGGATGCGCTATTACTATTTTTTAACACACCTTTTAGTACATCATTAAAGTAACACCAAGGGTGTGCTATTGCTAAAATATGGCAATAATACATCTTTTAACATATCATTGGAGATGCTCTTATCACATGACTCACTCAACGTACCAATACCATCTTGATGGTTGGCTTTATCATTATTGACGTCCGTAAGCCTCAGTTTTAATCAACTCATAGGTTAATCTCATGAATTCTACCAAAATTAATTTGTTTTTATTTATATATTGGTAACAATAAGTTTCATGCCTAATTTGGATGTTAATTTTCAAATTTTTTAGTTCTCTCATACTACAATTTTACAGGGTCTATTCCGACATCGCTTGGCAATCTCACACAAATATCTTTCTTAAGGCTCTCATCTAACAATTTCAGTGGCCAGATCCCATCATCTCTTTCAAAGCTTGAGGAGCTCACTTTCTTGGATCTCTCTGACAACCATTTCAGTGGTCAGGTCTCATCCTTGGTTGCTAACATGGTGATTTAATTTCTTTAGTTAGACATCTAAGAGAAGGATAAGGTTCCCTAGCAGGAACAAAAGGGGGTAAGTTTATGATATATAAGAGTGTTCACATTATCGTGCCAAAGCTGCCCCTGGCCTTCAATCCATATGGTTTTAACAAAGTAACATCCAATTACATGCACCACACCATCACATTTTGGATTCAAAGTCAATTCCAACATACATCCTCACCGGCATGGATTGGCAATCTCACACAAATATCTGTCTTGTTTTTCCGACTTAACAATTTCAATAGTCAAATCCCATCATCTCTTTCGAAGCTTGAAAAGCTCACTATCTTGGATTTCTCACAGAACCATTTCAACGGCAAGTTCATGTCCCTTGTCGCCAGCATGGCACGTTGTCTTTACTTGGACCTCCTTAGAGAATGGTTGGCTATGTTCAGCCTCGAGGACTAAACAGCTCTTGTGATCCACTGGTCAATTGGATATAAAATGGTTGGTGATAGAATGCATTGCTGTGTCCACATTCTACGAGCTATGGCCTCAATTCCATTTGGACATGTCAATTACGTTCTCATGGAACTCTTTGGATATGGAATGCTCGTTTGCTTTTACACCACTTTTGTCCTTGAAACCTAAGTATCACCAACTCATTGGTTGAATTTTTATTTCTATTATAATTTGTTTAGGATCTGTTTAGGTGTCCAATTCAAAATTAAACAATTCAAGAAATTTTTCATAATATTGAAGGCATAAATACATCACCTTAAATTATAATATTTTAAAAAGTTTAAGTCATCACTATATTTGATGTTATAAAATCAATTCTTAGAAATTCATGAAATGTCACTACTTTGAATTTCTACTCTTATTTGTGATGATAGCCATCATATTTATTCTTGAATTTTTTAATTCAAGATGATGAATTGTGTCTTCAATATTAATTATGTAAAATTTTTTAAATTGTTTAATTCAAATTGGACACCCAAATGGGCCCTAAACAAACAGGCCAAGGTCCAAACAGGCCCTTAAATAACTATTTACGTTTTGATAATACTCCATAATAAACCTACATGCCTCATTCTAAAGTTAATTTTTGAAATTTCTAATCTCTCCATACTACGACTTTGCAGGATCGATTCAGACATGGCTTGGCAACTTCACACAAATATATTTTTTATCACTTTTTTCTAATAATTTCAGTGGGCAGATCCCATCATCGCTTTCAAAGTTTGAGGAGCTCTTTTTTTTGGCTCTTTTTGACAACCATTTCTGCGGTTAGTTCTCATTATTGGTTACTAACATGGTGACTTGGATTTATTTTCTTAAGAATAGGGTAGGGTTATGATTTAAGCTAGGGTGGCCTCAATGTCTCACCAGAGCTGTCCCATTCAATCCATCGATCATCCATATAGTCCCAACAACAATCCAATTTCTTGGACCATATATATAATTATAGTTTGGATTAAAAGTCTGCTAGCTCTACCTAGCTAGCTATAAACTTTCAAGCAACAAAACTATTCAGCATACTCGACTTTCCAACATGCATTCACCCCGTTCTTGATAGCCTTTTCTTTCGAGTAATGAGGTAAATGTCTAGTTTGCTTTACAAGTAAAAATAAGTAAGTAATTAAGTCGCGTCGCCTCCGATGTCCTTTTATCTCGTAACTCGGTGAACTAGCCGGACAACACCATTAGTGTCCTTAAACCTAATTAGTACCGACTTCAATACTCTTAATTCTAGTACAATCTGACTGATCCAAGTAAATTATTCTGTATTTTTTAAATATTCTAATTTCTCTTATATTACAACTCTATATATAGGATCGATTCCAGCATGGTTTGGCAACCTCACGCAACTAGAAACTTTGACTCTCTTCAATAATGATTTTAGTGGACAGATTCCAACATCACTCTCTAAACTCAAGCAGCTCACTACATTAGATCTCTCAAACAACCATTTCAATGGTTAGTTCTCATCTCTAATTCCCAACACGATAATTCATTATTTGGACCTTTTATAGCATTGGGTGACATTATGATAATTAAGGTACTTAATTATTGTCTTGCTACGACCTCTCCCCTACAATCAACATAGTTCCGACACGAATTCTCATTCATGTGCCATGTTATCATATTTTGTGTGTTGAGTTATGAAAGTTTCAAGATGCATTTGGCCTATTTGTGTTTGTTGAGATCGACCCGCCACATGGATACTCCTGCATGATGTGGACAAGAATGATGAGTTAATGGGTAAGTAGTTCTAATTTCTCTCTCTTTAGGCTACATTTGGATTGAGTGAACGGGGAGAGGGAATGGGAATAGAATGAGAATGAGAATGAGAATGGTCATTCCATTCGAATGTTTGGTAAGAGGTGGCAATGGAGTGGAAAACATTAGGTGAGGAGACCCATTTTTTTACGATTTCATTTTTTAAAGGGTGGGAAACTAGGAATGTCATTCCTCTTGGTTTAAGAAGGAATGGCTATTCCCTCTCTCCTAGGACGGAATAAACCCCCACAAAGGAATGACCATTAATTCTATTCTCTTGAGCTACCAATCAATCAATTTTTTTTTTAACTAATGGAATCACCATTCCATTCCTTCCTCCATTCACTCATAACAAACACAACCTGGTTTTTCTTGTTTAAAAGTTTTTTGGATAGGTAACTAAGGTAAGTACTAAGTAGGATAGGGAAATACTTGGAAAAAGAAAAAAAAGACAAAAACCAAAAAACAAAGGTAAGATGGGGAAATATGAAGACCATATTCAAGAGACTTGAACCCAAGTCTCTCCCTCGCTGGTAGTTCCACCTAGAGCTAGACTTGACGAACTAGTCAAGTACTGGCACTTCCAAAGCGTTTCTCTCAAAGGACGGATCTTAATACAAATTAAATGGAATTTCTTCCTGGTACATTTCATTATGACCTAAATTTATTAACTCACGAAAACCAAACCAAATCAAATCTTTCTCTCTCTCCCTCACACACACATGCACAAAGAGCAAGGGCATGTCCAATTCATTCTTCTTTTCTCCAAGTATTTGCTATAGAATTCCAATAGGGCCTAAATTTGCTAACCATCAACTTTCCAACATTTAAACCATTAGATAGAAAAAATGATAGTAATGGAAAACAGTCCCTTGCTTAATTTTTCATAGCGTATAAATAAATAAATGAATTGTAATATTAGCACCCTATCCCTATGTGTTAAGAACAAAACATTAATAACAATAGGACCAAATACTCTCTCACCGCCCAATATAAATTGCAACATAACGTTGTGTTTAAATGAGGAATTTTTAGGTAGAATTTGTGTTTACATTGGATGTTGTCAAATTCTTATAATCAAATTCCTTGTTTGGCTAACTCAACTTGGAATTTGTAAAATTTTCATTAAAACTTTAACTTGGTATTTGAGAGGGTCAAATTCTGTCTAGAAATTCCATCCAGATAGATGGAATTTGCAAATTCCATCTTTTAAAAACGAAAGCTGCAAAATTCCATTTAGAAGTTCTAACTTTTAAAAAGTTTTAAAAAGGAAGAATTTTAAAAATCTCACTTAAAAATTCTAAACTTTGAAAATCCCATCATTTTAAAAATCCCAAGTTTTTTTTTTTTTTCTCTAAATTTCTTACCCAAATGCACCGTAAGTGAATTTCTAAATATCTCAAGAATCCTTGGCAATTTGGTTTTGTTAGACCACCTTTAAGAGCAGAACTCATGGCCATATTACCAAACACATTAGAAGCTCAGAGTAACAAAAACTCTTCAATATGGTCAAGATCGATGTACACTAAAATGTCTATGATCTTTACAATAAAATTTGAGCTGAAAAGACCTCATCAGTCTTTGGCCAAAGTTGATAAGGTGGTGTTTGTTGGGTTTGAAAGTTTACCTGTTGGAGCTATTGGGGCTAATCTAGTGGTGAGGGAAGATGGAGAAAAGGGTAGGATTAGGATGAGTTAGGGGTTCGATCCCCTCTAACTTTACCCAAAATAAAAAAACAAAAAGAAGAAAGTTTGCCTCCATGTGTGGCACATGTATTGAAAATTTGAAATAAGACAAGTGGATTTCCAACTTAAAGAAAGCACATAAGACATAAGGGGTATCAACAGGAAACACCATCTTGGTGGTTTACTCTACCATGCATCATTGGTGTGTTTTAAACCTAGTTATTGACCCAATCATTGGTTGCATTCATGAATTTCAGTACAATTCATTGGACTATATGCATTTTGGAAATAAATATAGCTAAATGGCCTGATCCCCAGGTTAATTTTTTTTAATTTCATATTTCTTTCATGTTGTAACTTTTCAGGATTTACTTCGACGTGGGGTGGCAACTTTCCGCAACTCTTTTCTTTGGATCTCTCATATAACAATTTTAGTGGTCAAATCCCATCATGGCTCGACAATTTTGCGCAACTCAGTTCACTGAGCCTCGCATCTAACAGTTTTAGCGGTCAGATCCCATCAGGCCTTGGTGACCTTATTCAACTGGAATCATTGGACCTCTCATCTAACAATTTCAGTGGTACAATACCGCCGTCACTATCAAAGCTTGATCGCCTCACTTACTTAAATCTCTCCATCAATCATCTCAACGGTTCTTTTTCATCCTCAGGTATCAATTAAGTTGGCACTGCTTACTTACTTAGACTATAATTTCATACAAGAATAGGGAATGCTCAATCGTGAAACAAAGTTTAGGTTCATCATGCCATTATACCAATTTAATTATGTTGAGAATAAATGTAAAAATTCGAAAGGTCTGTTGATGGAGAAATTGTCTGAGTTCACTGGAGCAGAGCAGTGTCTAGTGGTGAGGTCGGCACGTGAGTTGACACGTTCTGGTATGTCGGACAGATCAGCAGGGGGAATATATGACTGATATGGATTGGGTAAGGTGACAGGCTCTTTTGGGATTTGGACTTAAAAGTGAGACCCTTTTTTTACTCTAAGATCCATAGCTCTAAATGCCAATGTTCCTTATATGGTCTCCAGAATCATCCTCCTTAAAAGAGACTTAGGTCCTCTTTTTATAGTGGAATCGTGAGGTGACCTCTGAAACGAACATGATGTGACCTTTCAGAGATCGCCTGATGTGACGTATCAGAGGAGTAGCTAGGGTTGTCAGTGCCACAAGTGTTTCAGACTGGCAGAGATAACCTACCCTCGTCACGTCACATCAATCACCTCGATATCAGACTTTAGTAAACTCTAGGTAAGGCTTTACCTAGTTGGTACTGACTATGTACTTTTCCTACTCTTGTCCGGACCTATGTCAGACGCTAGCTAAGTCCAGTCTCATCCCATATGGTTAAGGCATGGGGGAAGGGGTTCGCTCCTTGGATAGTCTCGAGCTCTTTCCCCTTTAACCTCGCCTTTCTCTATCTTTGCCGTCCATACCATATAATTATATTCCCCCCTCTAGTCAGTCGAGACACTTCTTTGGACCTCGAGGTTAGCTTTATCGAGATCTTACTCCTCTAAAATATCTCACATCCCATCACGCCTCATGACTCTCATATAACTAGGAGAGAGAGTATTGGGATCGAGTGACGTGTCATTTTGGAGGAACGCCTGCTAATTAATGCCAGTTCAGACTTCCGAGTTTTTGACTCATGGCGAGGGGAGGTGACCTTGAAATCCCTATATCTACAAGGTCAAAACCTGAAATTTGGATAGATGGTGGTAGGACGTCCTTGACCACAATCTTTTTCACTAGTAGTGGTACACGACTCATTTTTTATTTGCTTTCAGACCACTTGATCATATCTTATATTAGAAGCTAAAAACTGGTGAGAGACCAATGGTGCGAAGGCTAGCTATACGTTCGGCTTGTTTCTCACCAACATCCTATATAGACAGTTATAGGCCATATAAACAACTAGGGGCCTGTTTAGGTGTCCATTTCAAAATGAAACAATTCAAGAATTTTACACAGTATTAAAGGCATTAATCCATCATTTTGAATTTTATACAGTATCAAAAATACATAGAGCCTATGGCATATGATTTAGGGTTGCCTAGGGTGTCAATCTGGTTGGGATGCTAGGTAAGAGCTCTCTCTCTCTCACACAGAGGTACACAAATGGGTTCTATCAATTCCTCTAAACCACTCTTGTTGCTCATGCACTCTCAGGTTACTCACCATAACCAACAATCCTAACACCGACTTGTTTCTTTAAACTAAAGTTACATAACTATGAAAATTTCATTCTAAAGTACAAACAAGTGGTGGTCCAGCAAAAATTGAATTAGTCTATCATATTTAGGGCCCATTTTGGATGTTTAAAAATTGGTTCAGATTGGGTTCAATCCCTAACTGTTATCTAGTTTTTAAATAAATTAACTCATCGTAGATTTGAAAACAAAAGACCTTATTTATCCCTCGTTTTCAACAAAAAGTCGGACAAATTAGTATGAACAATAGACTTACCAAACAGTGTGAAATCAAAATTGTTTAGACTTATCTTCAACTGATCAGGTTTTTAGATTTGCTAAATAGCCCGGCCCTTAACATAAAATTCTCATACTCGATCATCATATAATTCAAGATGCATTGTGGCATGTTTTCTCATATAGCTGTCTGTCATTGAGCACCAATGGCAATATGAACTATATTTCTCAAGAATCCCAGACAATTAGGAATTCTTAGACCTTTTTTAAAAAGAAAAGAAAAAAAGAAGTGGAACATACTCACAGCCAAATATCCAAATGGGTGTGTGACAGGGGTAGGATTTAATGCTTATCAAAGTGTTTCTCACCAATTTAGTAATTTATAACAGGTGTGGAGCAATTTCCATGGAAGAGTATCAAGTATCTTGACCTTCATACCAACAAGCTTCAAGGACCACTTCTAATTCCACCACTCACCACAACCTTCTTCTCAATCTCAGACAATAGATTGACAGGAGAGATCCCTTCTTTGATTTGCAATGCGAGCTCTCTCGAAATTCTCAACTTGTCTAATAACAACTTGAGTGGCATCATTCCTCAATGTTTGGGAAACTTTGCGAGAGATCTCTCGGTCTTGGATTTGCGTATGAATAGCTTTCATGGAACAATTCCCAACACCTTTGTGAAGGGCAATGCCTTAAGGAATATTGCCTTAAATGGTAATCAGTTGAAAGGGCCAATACCACGATCTATGATCAATTGTAGAAAGCTTCAAGTTCTAGATCTTGGAAACAACAAGATAAATGACACATTCCCCTATTGGTTAGAAAATCTTCCAGAGTTACAAGTACTTGTCTTGCGATTCAATAGTTTCCATGGTTCTATAAGGGGTTCCAAGTTCGAACATCCCTTCCCCAAGTTACGAATATTCGACGTCTCCAACAATGATTTCAATGGTCCTTTGCCGACAAAATATTTCAAAAATTTGAAAGCTATGATGAACGTGAATGAAAAAAAATATGAGCGGAGATACATGGGTGATCGATATTATCAAGATTCTGTGATCGTGACGATTAAAGGGTTGGATATCAAGTTAGTGAAAATCCTAACCATTTTCACAGTTCTTGATTTTTCGAACAACAAATTCCGAGGAGAGATACCAAATTTAATTGGAAATCTCATTTCGCTTCGGCTACTCAACATTTCTCATAACAACCTTGGGAGTCAGATTCCATCATCGCTTGGGAATTTGAGCAATCTTGAATCGTTGGACCTTTCATCAAACAACCTTAGTGGCAAGATTCCAGAGGAATTGACAAGTCTAAATTTTCTCTCAGTCTTGAACCTTTCTCAAAACCACCTTAAGGGACCAATACCCCGAGGCCCACAATTTAATACCTTTGAAAATAAGTCGTTCGATGGAAACTTGGGATTGTGTGGAGCTCCTTTATTGAAGAAATGCAATGATGATGAGGCACCACAACCACCACCATTTATACTCCCAAAAGAGGATGATCCAGGTTTTGTGAATGGATTTGAATGGAAAGTGGTGGCGGTGGGGTATGGATGTGGAACAGTATTTGGGTTAGCTATGGGATATTTTATATTCTTAATTGGAAAACCTAAATGGTTTGTAAGGATGGTTGAAGGAAAACATTATAGGGTGAGAAAGTTGAAAAAAGCTCATAGACGTGGAGGAAGAAGAAATTAGCGGATGCAAGTTTCATTCTTGGGCAAGTGAAGCAGCTTGCTTTGGTATTGTGGTATAGGATAAATAAATCCCTTCCAAGATTATGGTATCAAGTTTGTCTGTAAACTTGTGACAATATTCATTTTTTTAGTATATTTCCACTACTTACTCCTTTGATTAACCCCTTATTATAAGTCTGATTAGCCCCTTATTAATAATGTAAAATAATCATTTCCTAATAATTACTAGACTCATATTATCTGCCAATTTTGCACTCAACAGTCCAGTTGGGTACAAGATCATTTGCACCCCTAACTCCTGTGATTTCTCAAGGTTTTAAGAAAAATATAAAAGATTTTCATTAAAATAAAATTTTGAACAACTTTGCAGAAGAAAGTTTTTCCAAATTTTATCATTTAAGTGAACTTTTTAGTCATTTTTCATCAAACATTATGTAAAAATAGAACAGAGATCACAAATGGCCAAAAAGACGTTCACTAAACGATAGGGATTTTGGAAAAACTTTCTTCCACATTGTCCAAATTCGGTTTTTTTTTTTTTTTTTTGTTGGATAGATCTATGGTGGAGTGTTCATTCACAATATGATGGGTTTAACCATGTTCTTACTGATGATTTATATGAGGGATTTATCATGGGAAGGCTCGGCTCAAGTTCTCTAGTTCTACTAATTGGCATAGTGGTGGGAATCTATGCTAGCTTCTGCACCAAATTCATCTTTTCGACTTGCATTGTAGCATATGTTCTGTACCCCATCTCTCTCCTAGTAATATGTGTTGTTGCCACTATTCTGGGATGGTCTTAGGCTGGTGGATGGAACACACACACACACAAAAATAAATAATAAATAAATTCTACAAGTGAGGGAAAAATCACAATGTCGTAAGATTATGAATTTGAAAAATAAACTGTAATAGGACCGATGACATTACCATAGAAATATTTATTGTTATCGCTTATGCTTAATTTTGTATTTTGTACAAGATTATAGATGCTGGAAAATAACTAAAGTGGACACCAGCTTTATTTGAGTTTGGCAATGAAATGTGCACTCTAAAGGCTGGGACTCGAACATGGCGTAATCTTTCTTAACAGAGGTACTATAACAGTTAGAGCTGCCTCAAAGTTTAAGCATCAGTGAGCAGTAGATGAGAAGTGCAGGACTCACCCAATACAAGCCCCACATGGCCACCTATAGGCTATAGGTAATAAGTCGATGCCATAAATCATCATGCAATAAGGATTAATCAAATTCAAAAATTTCCCTTTACAAAAAACACTTAGATACCATTTGACACATTGTACCATAAGTTGACTTGTTTTGGGCTGAGTTTGTCTGCCTTTGGACTCGGTAGCATTATCTAATTTGTAAAATTTGTAAATTAAATACCACACGTTTAAGCTAGGCTTTTGTAAATCTTAATATCAAGATGGGGTGGAGAGTTTAAGGGAAGGGAGAAGGCTACCCCCATCCAGCCCCTGGTTGGGTAGCCGGCCAAAGGGCCTGTTTGAAATCTCCTCAAAGAACAAAAATAAATAAACAAATAATCCAAAGATCAAGCTAAGCAATCTTACAAATCCAAACATCAAGGCATCAAGCTAAACAATCTTAAAATCTGTTTGCCACAGTAAATTTTTTTTTTTAATTAAAAAAAAAGACTACAAAGCATGAGAAAAAGGAAAAAATAATATGACATAGGAATCACTAAAGGACTCTCATCTAACATTGGCTAGAGATGCTAGGTAAGTTGATCATCCTTTTGTAGTGGCTATAGTCTATAAGCTTGGTGCATCCACGAATTTTCCAGAAATTCATCAAAATTTCCTTTTGTAGTGGCTATAAACTTGCTGCTTGTCAAATTTTGATCGCTCCTCCCACAAATTTTCTAGAAATTCTTCAAAATTTTACGAAGCCTAACGAGGTGGGGGAAAAGAAAAAAACTAAAAATAAAACTTAAAAATAACCTTATGAAGTATGAACGTCTCTTTTTTCCCTTTTTTTTTCTTTTTTTTCTTTTTTTTTTTTTCAATTCCCACATCGACTAGATATGAGAGAAATTATAAATTAGTACGTACAACTAACTGTTTTTACTGAGACTTTCCAAGAAAAAAAATAAATAAATAATAGGGATATGCAAACATCGGTTATGTTCACATCAGCACGTGTTGATATAAGTTATCTCAGCACCATGCATTGGGGGTTGTACCTCTTGCGTTGCTCCAATGTAGCTCATATCCTATTAATGCATAAAGTACAACTCTCAATGCGGGTGTTGATATAAGTTATATCAGCACGTGCTTACTTGATCATCATCCATGCCAACATATGCTCAAATGTAATAAGACCACATCTAGAAAATGCACAATACAACACAAAAGGCCGGGCCAAAAGAATAGGGACATACCAACAAAAGCTATATGGCATCTCCACAAGGATTGGTCTTCTAGCCAAGACACCTGCTCGTTTCCGTCCCTTCACTGTAAACACAATTATACATCAGAGGGTAAATGCCTAGCCTAGAAGAAATTTTTTTCATCCAATAAAATTGAATTAATAAAATATTTGTTGAGTTACTTTGGTTATATACCCATGCTATTATTTCTCTACTTAGTATAGTTATATGCACAGGATAATCTAATTTCTCATAGGTTCTCGTGGAGCTTTTTCCAGTTGTACTTGAAAATTAAGGATGTTTAATGCTATGGTTGATTTTTCGCACTCCTGACTAGGGAAAAAAAATCGAGATCTTACAATTAACTATGAGCAACATTTAACTTTGGAGAAATGCAAGTAAGAAAATTTATTTCTTCCTTTCTTCCCCTTTCTGTGAGGTAGGATTGGACTTATAGACCTACTAAAACCATGTTAGCTTTACAGTAGTCACAAGTGACCACCTGGTCAAGGGAACCAGGGTAGGTGTTGGCAAACTTGGATCACTTCATTGATAATTCAAATCAGCAGTATAATTGAAAGAGATAAGACAGTAAATCACTTGAAAAAAAATAAAATAAAATAAGATAAAATGGACGTGGGGGAGGGTGGGGGGTCTGTTAAAACAAGGGGCTGTCTTCCACCTTCCAAGTGATTTAGGAGACAACATGACCCTTATACGTTATAACCCAAGTCGCCTAGTGCCCATAAACACCTAGAGTAAACAGCTTGTGGGCTCAAAACCCACCAATGTTGTCAAAGCATATTCTCAATAAAAATAGCTTCTTCTTCTTTTCTTTTCATTTTTTTCCTTTTTTTTTTTTTGGGGGGGGGGGGGGGGGGTGGTTGCTAAAGCAAAATCAACACCTGATTCAAAAAAAAAAAAAAAAAAAGAAAAAAAAGAGCAGGAAGATGTGCTGTCACACCAAGGCCATCCTGGCAGGAAACATAAAGATTAGAAAATCACTTGCCATTCAAATGAATTGTAATTTCTGCACACAAAATAAGTTTCTTCTGGTAAATCACTGATCCGATGTAATTAAGGTATTTTCTCAAACATAGCTAGGTGAATTGTGTGAGAGAAGAAAAAGATCAGTTTGGCCTCATCTGACCCCAAGAGACAGATCAGGATCATTAAGAATAGGGCCCCTAAAGAGAGTGCACACTAAACAATTTGATTCTTCAAGAGACACGGAGTGTCGATGGCCACAAGGGTGCTTATATTCCTAAGCACTATGGATAGAATTAAACGTCTCGATCACATATTCACATGTATACTTCAGCAATTTTAGAACCATAATTAAGACTGAATAATTGCAATTCAATTTGTTACTAAACCAAAAGCGGATGCCGTGGGTTTAATTCTATGTAATGATTAAATAAATTAATTAATTTTTTTCCTAATGCAATTTACATGTATTCTCAAGATCACTGCCTTTTAATTAAAAAATCCATGTGGCCAATGATAAATTACTTTGTTGCGGGACTCGCAATGCACATCTGGAAATAGGTGCACTATTTACTTGGAAATTGAAATTTTAGCCTTTTCTTCTACTCCGTTTTTTTTTTTTTTTAATATTTATATATTTCCCAAAATTTCTTTCTAGTATGTTTTTGCTGTCAAATTTCATAAAAGCTTTTAGAGTCCCGTTTGTCTATCCAAATGAATATTGAATAATTGTAGTGCAGTTTGCATAGTGTTAGAGGCAGAAATCCATCACCTTGAATGAGACTATTTAAAAATGTTGAAGTCGTTACCATAATTGATACCCTAGGATCAATTTTTAGAAATTTTCAAGACATGCTATTATTTTGAATTTCCGCTCTCATTGATGATGGTCATCATTCTCTTAAATTTTTCCATTTAATGTAATGAAATATTAGATTTGCACCTTTATTATCACATAAAATGATAAAATTTGTTTAATTTTCATTTGGACGCCCAAATAGGTCCTTTCATACATGGATTCATTTAGGAAAATATTATTTTGTGATAGGTGCAGGAGACCAAGTAATCAAGTGTTCGAGTATTAGGGGTAGTAGTGTGATGCCTACTTGTCCCTCAATGATCCTACTCATGCATTAGAAATTTAGAACCAATAATTTCGGTAGGACTAAGGCTCAACACATTTGAGGAAACACATATGGTTCCCTCCTCAATGGACTCGTCTAAGCCTCTCTTATCATTAATTCCTCAATGGACTCGTTTAAGAGGGATATGATCGCATTAGACCACCTCCAATGCAAAATGTCAAATGGGGTGCCAAACCTACGTTTGAAAAAACACCATGGGCTCTAGAATGGCAGCGGCTACTGCCTTCCCAACAAGTCAACAGTAGGAAAGAACTGTTTCGTTAGAGGGTCAGACAATCCTCTCAAGCTCCCATGATTACTTTGTTGTTCTCGCCTCTCGGTACAGTCATTAGCCAGAGGACCTGTGTGGAAACCTTTCTTGCCCAGTTTTCTAAGAAGTATATCGGGGTTTTATAGCACAAATAAGGGAGTCGTTTATACAATGGCTTTGATTATTAAACAAATTCTTGAGATTTACTTTATCAATTATAATAGACATCAACTTAGTTCCCATGTGGTTGCATGTAAACCATTTATTATCACTGAAAAAGAAGAATTGGTGTAAAAAAGAGAGAGAGAGAGAGAATGAAAATGAGAAAGGGGGAGGGGGGAGTACTTTAATAAAATTATATAAAACATCCAAAGCCTAAGATATTAATTCCAACAAATGCTGGGGTGTAATACGGTGACAAAGTGCGTTCAAAATTGCTAAATTCTAGCTTCACTTGCCTTCATTTGGCCTAGGAATTTTCTTGTACTCATAGCTATTTATGTCCACCTTCTCTTGCAAAGCCTATAAAACAGAAGGCAATTGGCAGGTCAGCTATAATTGACCTAAATGGTGTACTGAATTGAGAAACAGAAGCAGAAATCCTATACCTTTAGCTCCTCGTCCAATGAGATTCTTTTTGGCTTATACGCATCTACAGGGCCCATTCTTGACAGTGCTTTTCTAGTCTCAATGATCTCCCATTCACGATCATCTTTCACCTTTGCAATATCTTTGCTGAACTATCAAGTCCACTTCTTAGACAATGAGGATGCAAAGAAACAGAAAAAGAACATGATGATGATGACGATGACAAGCTAGAAATGCTGCAACAATTACAGAAACAAGTAACATCCTTCAAAGTCTAGATAATGGCCTAACAATCCAATATTGTGAACCATACACAAAGGATATTTACAGATTGTCTTCCAAGCATCCAGTTCTGAAGCTTATATCACACCAATCTACAGGTACTTGGTGTTTTAACATATAGCTGAGATAAAAACAATTTCACATGAATTGAGGCATCATCTCCATGACCCATATGAAGAGTATTTTTAGTCAAGTCATGTCAGTCTACACATAGTAGAAAACACATCTTACAATAGGAACCAAACCTATTGCCCTTGCCTTCTAAAATGTTCTATAATACCTTGAGCCACAAGATTTACATGGATGGGTGCAATTTCTACATGGCCTATTCATCATACTTCGAAATTCTCCAAGATCATGTTATATAGTCTATAATCCACACAGTGGAGGATTCCAATTAGAATCGTAACAAAGCTTTTTTCTACAAAATAAATTAAAATCAATATATATTGCCCAGAGTGTACGTTAAATCACACCCAATATGTATGTTAAATCAAAGATGACACAACCAGTTGAGTGTAAAAAAATATATATTTATCCAGCTTCAGTAATATATTTGCATCTCCACACAATCAATGATAACACAATAAGATTCAATGCTGTTAAAATCTGGATGAAAATAGCACTAACCTGCCTTGCAAAAGATGACCAAGGCCAAGTGCCCCAAAAACAGTGAGGGAAATCATAGGGAGTCCATATCTAATAAAAGGAAATTTCCGGCCCCATCTTTTAAATCCTGAAGTCGAATTCTGAATCTTAGCAGCAGTGGTAGCTGCAAAATTATTAATCTTCTGAGGCTGATCGGGACCCATCTCAATGGTTGTCATAAGTGCATACCATAGGAGTACCTACATTGCAATTGCAAGATCATAAGCCAAGGATGTAGGGATTCTCTTTCACTTTCATTAACATCTATCACTTCAAATAGTAGTAAGAACATTCCATCAAAATAGCACAATTGGGAGAGAAAAAAATTCAAACTGTGACAAATCAACATGACCTTTACTCAAACACCTTGTGTGCAACTCACTAATGTAGAGAGGTGAAGATTATGATGTGCTGGGTAAGTCTTAAAGAGCGAAGAAATAGAATGGAGAGCAGACGAAAAATATGTTAATTTATATATTATTTTTTTGCTGTTTGGTAGGTTAGAAAGTGGAGAAAAGTTTAAAACTTTATATATTTCATTGCTTCAGATCATGAAAAAACGTAAGTCTCAACTATTGTTATTCCTAATTCGCTGATTAAGATGGGTATTTTCATTTCCTCCAAAACTTAACATCAAAAGACAAAATATTCAAATTTCTCTTCCTCCTCTGCTCTAGGGCTTTCTCGGCAAACACACGACATTTGCTGTCCAGCGGGACCTTGAACTCAGATATGAGATTGAAGAAAAGAGAATAAAAGTGATACAGCCTTTGACGAGGTGAAAAGAAAAGGGAAGACTGTGGAAGAAAAAACCACGAGGAAACGGTGAGAGGAAGGGGCGGTCCTTCACTCGATAGCAAGAATGCAACAAAGAGAGAGAGAGAGAGAGAGAGAGAGAGAGAGAGAGAGAGAGAGAGAGAGAAAAGAGATGGAGCGAGAGAGGGAGACGAGTGTTACCTGTTGACGGCGGAGGACGGCAACGGCGGAGAGCAGAGACCGGCGAATCGACGAGTGCGAGGACGGCACGCGAGAACCCCAATTGCGGGAGAGGGGGGGTCTGATGGTGTGAATCGACGGCTGTCTCTAATTTCAGTAACAGGGTTTTAGAAAAAAATTTAAAAAAAAAGGAATTTTTACTAAAAGGGGTGTTGCTAAAGCCGCTTTTAGACCTTTTTTTTTTTAATAATTTTTTATTTTTAACTGCTTCTCATATTCCGTATTTCACATCATATACGTCAAGTGAAGTGTTTTATTAAAACACCTCAATTTTGGGAGAAAGTCTAGAAAACATGTGTCAAGCCTATGATATCCAATGTTATCGAGAGAGAAAGAGAGGGAAAGCATCTTGAAATTAAATCTATTTTTGGCTTATTATTCAAATTCAAAATTCAAGGTTGTGGGTTGTTATATTGCCATATCATTTAGTGTCATTGAATTTGTAAATGAAAGACTGTGGAAGAAAAAGCCATGATAGGAAATGATGAGAGGAAGGGACGATGCTTCTCTCACTAGTAAGTAAACAACAAAGAGAAAGACAGGGACAGAGAAGAGATGGATCAAAAGAGGGAAACAAGTGTTACCTGTTGATGACAATAGTGGAAGGTGAAGACCGACGAATCAACGAGTGTAGAGGACGATGCGCGGGAACGACCCCAATTGCGGGAGAGGGACTAATGGTCTGAATCGACGAGCGTTTCTAGTTTCAATTATAGGCTTTTAAAATATATATATATATATATATATATATATATATATATATATTGAAAGCGGTGTTTCTAACACCACTTTCACACTTTTTCTTTTAGAATTTTATTCCAATATTTAGTTTTTTTTTTTTTTTTTTTTTTCCGCTTCTTATAGTCCGTATTTCTCACCATCTATGTCAAGTGAACAAGTGTTATTAAAAACACCTCAATTTCATATGAAAAGTCTAGAAAACATGTGTCATGGAAAAAAATCTTGAACTGTAGGTTTAGGTTTACAGCCTACATCTTTACCTGAACCAGTTGGTTCTCCAACCTTTTTTTTTTTTTTTTTCAAAATTTAAGTGTTTTTAAACTTATTTCCCAAAACTAGTGACAACATGCTTTGCAAACACATTTTCACTTGAGAAATAAGATGAGAAATACGGGCTACGAAATTCGTATATATATATAAAATAAAATAAAATAAAAGAAATTTAAGAAAAAAAACTACTTAAATGATGGATTTTGAAAAAACTTTTTTTTACAAAGTTGTTCAAAACGATGTTTTCTAATGCAATTAGTTTTCATAAAAACTTTTTATACTTTAAAATAAGTAGGGATGCAAATAAATTTGAATGAATACCTAAAATCGAGCCTAGTTGAAGTCCAACTTAAGTACTTTCCAAATCTGGAGAAGAAATAGACCTTGACCTTATGATATTACTTTTTGGAAAAAGAAAAAACATCTTGCTAACTACGATAATCAGATACTTTAACCTACAGTATAATAAAGAGTAGTGCTATTTATCCAAAATTATCTTTAGTAAATTCAACATCTCAAATGAAGTAGCATCTCAAGATCACATATTTGCACATTGACTATTAGATAAATGAGCTTTATGGGTAATCTTGTGCATCCTGAGGGATTAGTCTGGGCCCAAAAAGAGTAGTACTATTGCCAAGATGGAGGGAGGGCATCTTGGTATTAAATTTATTTTTGGCTTATTATTCAGATTCAAAATTTAAAATTTAAGTTCGTGGGTTGTTATGTTACCACATCATTTGGGACCATTGAATTCGGAAAGATAATTTGGGACAAACAGCATTTTCCATAATATAAATGATGGGTTGGGTTAGATCTTGGGCCAACTCAACCTCAACTTAATATTACACCTTAAGCTTAACACAATCTATATTGAACTATTACCGGGGCCCTAAGTAGCACAAACACTTCTCCAAAGGTGTCATAACAATGTCAGACACAAATCCGATACGACAAGCATCTTGGTATTAAATTTATTTTTGGCTCATTACTCAAATTCAAAATTCAAAATTCAAGTTTTTGGGTTGTTATGTTATCACATCGTTTGGTGCCATTGAATTTGGAAAAATAATTTGGGACAAATAACATTTTCCATAATATAAATGGTTGGCTGGGTTAGATCTTGGGCCAACTCAACCTCAACTTAATATTACAGCTTCAGCTTAACACAATTTGTATTGAACTATTACCGGGGCCCTAAATAGCATGGACACTTCCCAAAGGTGCCGTGGCAGTGTCACACATCGGATACGATCCTCCTCCAACGTGACGCTTCTCTCTTTGCCATTTTCTTTTCCTTTTTGTTCTTCTTTTTCCTTTTTGTCGTATCTTTTCTGTGAGCAACTCAATTAAGATTTCTGAAACCAATACAAAAGAATACATTTTAAATGATATATATGATATTACATGACATAAATAATCATATGTATAAAAATATATGTTTTATTAATGTCAAATCCCCACGATGTCGTGTCTTATATTTCAAGAATTTGCCATGTCCACGTATTCACGTCACGTGTCCATGCTTCTTATCCAAGGCGTAATCACAGCCCTCTCTCCCTGTTTTCCAAATCATTTTTGTTTCCGTAAAATAAAATTTCCATTTCAGGGTCCCATTTATCAGCAATTATATTTGACACAAGCAAAACAACACGACTAGCATAATCTGTCTTTTACGCAAGGTATGAAACCAATAATTTATGTTCATGTCTCATAACTCGTGGAAACCCACAAGAGTAAATCAAATTACAGTAAACTTTCATTAAGGATAATAAGATCCACATCTCCCCAACACCAAGCACCACCCCCCCCCCCCCCCCCCCCCCCCCCCCCCCAACCCACCCCTCTTTTTTTTTTTTTCCTCTTCCAATAAGTACCCCAAGGCCAAAATCACTCACTTGCTCACATGCGTTCATTTAAAGGTCAGTTTTCTATATCAAACTAATCAGAAACAATTAGTGGATGGAAATGCCTTCTCTCAAATTTTCTCCCTAATGAGAAATGCAGTCTTCGGACTCTACTGGAACTACCCATGCACTTATAGCTTTAGGTTTAGATCAATACTGTCTCCTTCTGCTTCACTTTTACCATTGTCCAAGCTCAAGATTGTTTCCCCCCTACCCATTTGTCCCTTTGGTTGGAAGAATCTGTAGAAGGGCTTTTGATTGACTGATCCACCTAGTCCTGACCTTTGGCAAGAGTCCTCCATGCTTCCATTCTATATAATAAGAAAAAAGAACAAAATTTTGATTAGAAGATCAATTTTGGACTGGGAAAAGAAAAGATACCATTCGGTATTATAATCTTACCTGCAATGGAAATCTGAATCCAGAGAATTCTTCTTTCGAAGTTTGTGTTGATGGTGAAGGAGCTGTTGGAGGGCCCAATGTGAGGATATTGCCATCAAGAGCTCCATAATCTGTGTTGCACTTCTGTGATTTCATCTCAGACAGCCCGCCTCCCCACTTCGCATCTCTGAGAATGGCAGCAAAAGCAATGTGAGCCGACAATAGCTACAAACTTATAACAATGGGGCAACAAGTGAAAGCAACACTAGGCGTCAAAGCCAACCTTGAGATTGTCTTCTTGGGTACAGAATCAAATGGGCTGCTATTACTACATGTTGATGATTTGTCTGGTCTATTCATGTGAGGGGGAAATGGAATAACATTGCTCTGGAGAAAGGGACCCTGCGGGTAATCCACTGAGAAAGGCCATGGCCGTTTCATGCCAACCATCTACAATACATGGTAACCAAATTTGCCATCAGAAAATGACCACATTTTCATCAGTGAAGAAAAATCAGTTGAATTCCATCAAAATTAATGAAAACAAAACCATTAGAAATCAACTGCAAACAAACCCATTCAACCATTTTCTCATCCACGGAACAAACTGAACAAAATTCTGTCAAAACCAGTGTAGAGGGAAGAAGAAAAAGGGGCTAAAACAAATTACCGAAATGGGTTTTACAACAAATGTTTGTTGCAGGAAAGCAAATAATTTTAGAGGCCAAACAAAGACAAGAATCAGAGTGGGGAATTTGCACATGCCTTCTCTTCCACTGGCCACATTGGTATATAGTTGTTAAGAGATTTTTGGTTTGAAGGGTGCTCTAAATGATGATTCAGTCCAGCCGATGATGATGATGTTGACAAAGAAGACGGCGTGGTGGGATAAAGATTCATCTGCAAGTTTCATACACTCGATTAATGTTCAAAAAAAGCGTGAAATCACAAAAGAAAATCCAAACCAAAATCATTCCTTACCATTGAATGTGGATATTGATCACATTTTCTTTGCAGTAGGTGAGAGGAAGGAGAAATTGGACTGGATTCATTCGCCAATCTTGTTGAAAATGGAAAGCCAGAATCCAATTTTGGACCTTCCCCATTGAAATTTGATTCACAAGATCTCCACATTGTAGGAAA
Source organism: Liquidambar formosana (assembly GCA_039720395.1). NCBI lineage: Eukaryota > Viridiplantae > Streptophyta > Magnoliopsida > Saxifragales > Altingiaceae > Liquidambar > Liquidambar formosana. The sequence goes on from CM077835.1 coordinate 9,117,340, forward strand.
ACCGCCATTCCTAGGCATAGCCGGGGCCGACCCACCAATTGCAGAAACACTACCACCACCACCTTGTGAATTATCTTTATTGTTACTACTAAGGGTGGCCACTGGAAAAGGGGGTGGGCACATGTGATCAAGTTTCTGGATTAATTGAAAACTTCTAGGCAGAGAATTCGAGGAAGAGAGACTAGTTGAAGGTGTCCTCGTTGTCAAAGGTGGTGGCGGTGGTGGTGGTGGAGGTGGTGGTGGTGGTGGTGGTGGTGGTGGTGGTGGTGGCGGCGGTGGTGGTGGTGGCGGCGGTGGATAAAGGATAGCAGAGGAATGATGACGGTAATGATGAGGAAGAGGAGAAACTGAGGAGAACCCTTCAACCACTGCTTTGTCCTCTGCTTTCCTCTGCTGCTCTCTCAAGATCTTCTCGAGTTCTGCAACTCCAGGCCCTCTTTGTGGGACTTTCTGAGCCTTCAGTTTCTTTGTACACCCACACCCACCACCACCACCACCACCACTGTTGCTGTTGCTACACATTTGCTTCTGCTGGTTTGATCTCCTTCTCATGTACTACCATTCTTCTTCTGATCTGCCATTGAAGTTTATGTACAAATTTTGAAAATAAGAAATATAAACCCAAGTGCTTGAATTCAAAGAGTAACAAGAATCTCTATATTCAAGATCACAAAATCCAAAACAAGCAACAAAAATCATTCAAAAATAAACAGAAATCGCGATATAAGGAGATGAAATCTCGGAGGCTGTGGAATAGAGAGAAGTCTACCCATGTTATCAGCAGAGAAAGATATACATGTGTAGGAGAGAGAAAATATCTTGTGAGCTCCAAGATTTTCTCAGCCCATTTGTTTTGTCCGAGAAAATAAATCAAACCCACAACAAAAGGAACTTTTCAAAGTCCCGAAATCCAAGCAGCACTCATCTCTCTCTCTCTCTCTCTCTCTCCGAGACTCAAAAACAAAACAAGTACACAATATTTTGCTGCTTCTTTCCAAAATCACTCTTGAATATGTATCAGTGCCAGCCAATGTACCCGATAAGCCATCTATTGCCTCCTGTCACTCAAAATCTGTCTAAATCTCTGCATTTATATGGACAGTTTCTGTACTTTTCCTCTAGCAAAGGAAGGCATACGTTGCATGGAGGTTTAGGACTTTAGTACGTTGTGTGTTCCACTAAGAATTACTCTGTAAGTCTGTAACTCATGCACTTAAACACAAAAAACAAGACCCTTAATTGTTGATTGCATGCCTCAAGCCCCATTTTCTCACTACTAATTAAAGTCTCAGATGAAAATTTTACAGAAACGCCCTCTCAAATAATGGAATAGAACTCATGCCTAACACACCATTAGATATAGGTAACACCCTCATGTAAAAAATAAAAAATAAATAAAAAAAGAAGGGATGATGATGATACCATGTTATCATGCCGACGTAGTATACACAAGTTTTTCTCCACGTGATGGCATGGGTATAATTTCCAATTATGAGCTAGAAAGGTTGCAATTTGGACCAACCAAAGTTGCATTACAATCACTAATGATCTTAGAGGTGTTTTTGTTTGTCCTACTAATTCATCTTCCCATGTCAAAGTCTAATGAATGCCCTTAATCCCTTGCTATACAAGAAAGAGAATATAGCCAGTTTGCTTGTTTCCAAAATAGTAAAGATTTCACATCTTATCCCATAATGACATACAGCTTTAGGAGAGAGATATTAAATAAATTCGCAAATGGAAATGTATAATGCCTAGGCACCACGAAATCGCAACAATCCACACATGCATCCCAGTAAGTTGGGTTGGGTAATTCTTCAGTTGCTGAAACTTTTGTAGTACAGTGGTGTTGGCATAGCATGGGTGGAGTTAGATGTAGGGATTCGAGTTTTTTTTCCTAATCAGTGATAGGCAAACATGTTAAGCTATAATAAATGAAATAATCATTGCATTCGGAAATGTATTTGCAAAGTTTTTTTTAAAGTATTTTCACATTTTCCTAAGCAATTTGCATCGTTCTTAATGCATTTTCACCATTCTCAATGCATTTTTATTATTTCCCTTGCAATAATTGCCACATTTATTGCAGCTCAAGGGCACACGTTAAGAAAACTCTCTCTCTCTCTCTCACTCTCTCTCTACATATATATATGTATATGGGGATAAATTAAGCAAGCCAATAGAATTTAAACCTTCCTATCAGGATAAGCACCAGATTACAATGGGCCGGGAGTTGTCGACTTGAAATGGAAATCTCAATTTAATGATCCAAAAATTTAATGATCCAAAAATGGCACCTCTCCAACCTGGCAATAGGGTTTTGCATTAATGAACCAGCATCTTCAAAAGATACACTGTATTTTGTAATGGTGGAAACCAATCTACATGTTAAAACCTTCTCATTATGGAAAAAGCTATTAATTCCATAAGTAAATTTAACTTTAATTGTCCCTTGAATGCAAAAATTTGAGGTATTAAATTAAGAAGACCAAGGAAAGCACCAAGAAGCAGAGTCACATGGACCATGATACCATCTAACTTCTTGCCGTTATGAATCCCTTTCATTGCTCATAGCTGCAAACAGTAGAAACCCAATTATAGATTGAGATTGCTTTATATGAAATTCCATACTCAGCAAAAAATAAAATAAAAAAAGGATGAAGTTCCATTAATGGGGTAATCTTATTAATAGAAATGATGAGAAACCACTATTTATATATATGATGTGCAAATTTCTTCCCCTAGTTATAAGCCAAAAGATTGGTCCCCCATCATGGTTCAAAAAATTTGCCAACTGATTGCCACTGGTAGAAAAGATTTTATTTAAGCTCGAGCCAACTCATATTGATTTTGAGTTTGACCAAAAAAAGAAGAAGCTTTCAGCTGATTTTATAGAGAATTTAGCATTTGATTTATTGGTAAATTCAGGAGAAACTTTGAAAATCCAGCCATTATATGGTTTATTAATCATGATATCTAAAATAATAGCACCAAAGATTTCCATGAAAATTTCTGAAAGGTTGGAAAATTTTGGAAGAATAGGGGGAAAATTTCCAAAACTGTTTATTGTCCAAGTTTTGGTCAAAATTCAGGAATGAAAGCCAATTCAAGTTTGGGCTTTGTCAAAAAAATTTCAAAAATTTGCAAAATCAAACCAAGGCTGGTGGGATGACTAGGGGCTTGATACTTGAATTAATATGACATATATGGCTACTAGGTGTCAGAAATCAATTGATGCAGTGGAAGCCATTTTTAATATGGTAAACCCTAACCCAAAGAAGCAAGCTAGAAGATACCCTGTAATCCTTGCATGCCCGAAAAAGTCATACAAGCCTTGAGTTGAAAGGTCACATGAAGGGTACCTGATTTGCAGGGTCCTTCCCAGAGTCGAGAAACCATATTATATGCAACTTGTTAAAAGTGGATTCATCAATATGGTTCATTAATAATGTTGCTTTCATGTAATTTTTCATTTTTATTTTTGGTAATCACTCAACCCACCTGCTCTAACCCGTGCATGGGCCTCTTGGGTGTGAAAGGGAACGGCTATTGCAACCCCCTATTCCTATAAGCCCACCCCCCATTCTTTAGGTTTTTAAGGTTTTATGCAAAATATAAAAAGTTTTTATGAAAACCAGCCGTGATGTCCACTAGAAAACATCATTTTGAACAACTTTGCAGAAGAAAGTTTTTCCAAAATCTATCGTTTAAATATACTTTTTAACCATTTATAGCCTTTATTTCATTTTTTGCCAAAAAGTCTACCTAAACAATAAATTTTGGAAAAACTTTCTTCTGCAAAGTTGTTCAAAATGATGTTTTCTAATGGACATTATGGTCGGTTTTCATAAAAACTTTTTATATTTTGCATAAAACCTTAAAAACCTAAAGGATGGGTGGTGGGTTTATAGGAATGGGGGGTTGCAATAGCCGTTCCCGGTGTGAAATCCCCCTTCCAATTGGGCTAGGCTTGATTCAGGCCCATTTACAGCACAAATGAGAGGTTTTTTTTTTTTTTTTTTTTTTTTTGGGGGGGGGGGGGGGGGGGGGGGTTGTGGTGGCGGCGCGATGGATGCCCCACAAAGGTACCGTAGTACAAATGTTTTGTAAATTCTTCCTTTCTGGTTGGCAGGTCTTCTCTTCCGTTGAGATTGTGTGCATGCCATCACAGTATGACCAAAACATCCAATATTGATCTCCCAAATCAGTGTGTTCCAATTGATTTTAAAGATATAACCATAAGTCATACCTATATGCCTGACGGCTGCTACTTGCAATAATTTTTTTCATTTAAATCAATACATTGCTAAGTCTTTGAAGCTTCTGTTTGGTTCTTGAAAAGAGAAATGGACCAAAATTGTCTTTCAAAGGAAATAATTTATATGAAATTTCAAGTATTTTCCTTTTCTTTCGCTCCCAACTTTCTTAGATCCAAGTACAATCTTACATATATATATATATATATATATATATATATATAGTGTTGCAAAATATAATATTAAAAAGATAAAATAAAATAAAAAGGAACATAACATGTAGACTATGGTATATTCTACAGAAACACTGCAAATAAAATCATCTCTAGACGAAAGAAAATAAACATCTCTTAATCCCCAATAATCCTTCGAAACTTAAACCCCTATATGTCGCTAGAACCTATATATACATCCCATGAAAACTATTACCATACAACTCACTGCCTCTCCACATCTTGTACACCAACTTCTTCACAACTTTGAACCCTCCTCGACGATCTCTCCCTACTAAGCATCCTCCGAAAAGAGCTTAACCGCGAGCACGATCCACCCACCTTCTCCGACGGCACACCACCATCAGGCCCACTTACCTCTAGCGGTGGAGCCGTTGGAACAACACCGGTGCCTAACTCACTATGCTCATGCAGCTGCTGCACCCCTGGCTCAACCGTAGTGCGGCAAATGGGACAGGTCACGTGCGAGCTCAGCCACATATCAACACACTCTGCATGGAACATATGCTTACAATTTGGTAAAACCCTAACCGTGGCTTCTTCCACTATAGTGCTCAAACAAACCGAGCACTCTGTAGGTTCACCATGATCAAGCCGGTGGGTTGATTTATAGGTGAATATAGGCAATAAGGCTATGATTGATGGGTGAAGACCGGTCTTGGATAGATCGATCGAGGTCACTTCGTCTGCCGCTGTAACTTGGGTGGTTAATGGATACAGGGAGGCTTGGCGCCGCTGCCTTTCTCGGCGTCTAAGGAGATATCTAGAGTAAAGATGGAGGAAGATGATGAGGATCGTAACGATGAGCAGAGATATGATTGCAGCGAGCATGATCTTGCGGCTCACACCGAATTTTGGAGAAGGATCATCGTCGTCTTTGGCGCCCATGGTTGGTTCAATATTTTGGAGAAGGCTCAAGCTGGTGTTAGAGGCGTGTTTTCGATTCCTCAAATATGTATATTGGAGAATAATTTATATATAGTACTATCTTTGTAGTTTGTAATAGTTTGAATTGGCAAAATGGAAGCTTGATGGGGATTTGGAGGAAATTGTACGAGTGGGTGGAAATTTTGAACCTCCATGATTCCATCTTGCCATGAGGCTTGACTTTAGAGGTTTGTGGACTACGATTTTACTTTGATTTGTTTTGTCTTTTTGGGCAAACTATAGAGACCACCCTTGAGTTTTGGATAATTGCACTGAGAGCTTCAAATTTTAAGTTCTTTTTGTTTTTTCTTTTGGTGTCAGCCTTGCACTTTATCATGTAGGATGGGCTCTCCTAATCATTTTTTAGTTTTTTTTGGTCCGTTTATAAGATGATACAATCGAGTTTCAATTAAATCTCCAACATCTCCCTTACATGGTAGAGGGGGGATCAGGGAGATATCACGAATGTTACAAGGCCGGCCGATGGTTTTAAAATCAAAATTCCAGTTTACAGATGTTGATGTTGCATATGTGCTATGATTGTAAATAAGGTTAAAAATGAGCCTCTTTCTAATCTAAAAGGTAAATACCACATCGGACTGATAAACAAAATCCGTATATATAAGTTGCATACGTAACACCTCCCTTTTAAAATTAATTAAACTTTATCTCCCGATTAGGGATTCGGAGTGGTTTCCAAGTGGATTAGTTAGGCTTTATGATTCACATCTTCTTTGTCCTTGTACTTTTAGGACTATTATTTTTTTTTAATAAAATAAGATGCCACATTATTATTTGTATATATGCCATTAGCCAAATAAAGAATTAATCAAAGACTCAACAACTATTGTTCTCCCTTTTAAAATTTGTTTGATAAAATACAAAAGCTAAGAGACATTTAAATGATATAGTTCTTTTTTCTTTTTTCTTTTTGATATTAGGAGGTTATAGATACTTTGCACTTAACTAATCCCCCTAGACACATGTAGTCCTCCCGTCCCACATGTATCGGGTAATAAAAAGACAAAGTCCATAAGGGTGGCCTTGAGAGGAAATGGTAAGAGTTGAATCTAAGACCTCTTTCTTGATAAGAGGCCCTAAAACCACTCGGTCCACCCCTCAAGGTTTCTAGTTCTTTTACTTCTGTCTCGTTACTTCAATGAATTAATCTTCCTTCTTTTTTGTTCGTTCACATCTTGATATTTAACTTCAAAAACCCTGTTGTCAGAGTTCTAAGTTTGGTTTCACACCCAATTGATTTGCCTTCTACAAAAATACTTAATATATTTTTAAAAGAATATATAAATATAGATGGGTGTGCGTTCTACAAGCCAAAAAAAAAAAAAAATGGTGAGGAGCACGTTGAGTTTGGAATTGATAGTTTGGAGCCCAACCTACTGTGAACTCTGATTACAATCATATTTGGGTCTCAACATATATTTTGAAAAGTTGAAAAATGTTGATATAAGAAGGTACATGGTAAAGGGCGTTAGTTGAGATGATTCAACCATTTTGTCCATAATGGTTGGCCTTTGACATGGTCCAATTCAATAATCTAATCCCCTGAATTTGATGTTATTACCACCCCCACCCCCACATCAAAAAAACAAAATTTTTGAGAGAGAGAGAGAGAGTGGGGGGGATTTGTGCTAAGAAAATAATATTCAAGAATTACATGTATAAAGTTTTGAAATTGAGGGGGACGTGCTTGGTAAGAGTGAGTTGGGCCTCAAAAGTCAAGACTATGGTGGAGCCCAGTGACAAGGTTTGGTCATTGCAGCCTCTAGCGTAAACGCATTGCACGCGACCGTTACCGTATGTGGAGAGGAAGCAGTAGGAACCATGGAATTCTTGCACCAACGAAAAAGAAATAAATAAAAATTTATGAAGTCAGGAGGGACCATCACTTTTAATGCTATGGTCCCGTTGCAGGAATAATTTGGAGAAGTGATGGTTATGTTTGCTTCTATTTTCAAAACATAGTTCTCAGAAAATGAAGAGATTTAAATGTAGGGTCTTCGGCGTGGGATTCTTTATGTTAGAGGTCATTGCAAGGAAGTTGACTGGGTCATATGTGCTTGGTTTTCTATTTCTATTCGCAAGCGTTGCTTTATTCAATGGCTTATCATCCATGACAGGTTGGTTACGCAAGACAAGCTTGTTAATAAGTTGGGGCATTCTGGCCATGGCATCTTGTGTCTTCTGCCACCATATAAAACTATGAAGATAGAAATCATTTTTTTTTTTTTTAGTGCACTTTTACAGCTGCCATATGAGAGAGAATTCTTCTTCTTTGTAGTATTCACAGGCAGCCTTGGTACTAGCTTAATTAACAAATAATTCTTTTGGACTGTTTCCCATCTCAAGGGGTCTTCCTTTTGTTCAACTATGAAGAAGCTGGCCTGGGCAGCCACTATGTATCTCAAAGAAAAAGAAATAGTAGGCTTGAATCAATCCTACCAACAAGAATCTCTGTTCATTTACCTATTCTTAGTTTATAATTGGTTTGGCTCTAGCTATTATTAGTTTGTAATTTTGTAATTTGTCCGTCTTCGGCATGTTTCTATATATATAATTAAAATTAAAAAAAAAAAGAGAGATTTAAATTACTAAATAAATAATTACTCCATATGGATGTCATATTCATTGATTTTATTTTTCTTGAGCAGAAAATAAAAAATAGCAAAATCAAATAATGGAAGACAAACAATTTTTTCAACAAGTTGGATTGCAACTTCGTTCCAGCCCCATGGTGTGGTCCAGGGTGTGGCATTGGCTCACTGATTGCATGATGGAATGATTATTTAAAACATAAGCACAATCAGCTCTAGTCTAGGCTGGAAAAGCCTCCTTCCACCAACCTTATGATCGCTATGGGTCGAAAGAAGTATGTGGACTCAATCAACCTTGCCAACCAATTGCCAACCGTGCCATACCATTTATTTATTTATTTTTTTTTAAAAAATTGACAAGAGCCAAATGGTCTGAAAAAGGAGTTCGACTCTTTCTAAATTTTTCAGGATCACTTACAAAAGGTTTATTGATTTTCATAGGGGCTATTTGGCAAGCTTGAAAATTTGACGAGTTGAGGACAAGTTTAACCAGTTTTGATTTCACATTGTTCGGTGAGCCTCTTTTTCCTATTGAACAATTCAGCTTTATTATGGAAATAGGACATAAATATAGTTTTTTTTTTTGTTTTTTTTTTTAAATTAACTGTAAGTTAATTTATTTAAAAAACCAAATAACAGGTATAGACTAAATCTAATATGATCCAGTTTTTTAAGTTCCCAAACACGCCATAAGTCTTGAATTTACTTGTTTCCCATGGCTTGTAAGTTCCATATCTATTATATACTAGCTTTAGAACCCATGCGACGCACGGATTAATTTATAAAAAATAATATTATTAACAAATTAAAATTTTAACAAAACTCTTATTCTCTAAAATAGTAAAATATATTTGTTAATATAATATGTCAATTAAATTGAAAAGATATAGACAAAAACAAATAAAATAATTTAATCAAAATAATCTTTGGTGTGATGTTAGCATAATGTATTACACAAAATTTAATTATATTCTCGAAAAGATAAATTATTTTGAAAAACAATTAATTTAATAGTGGAAATTTGTAAAAAAAATGAAGGAACTGATAAGTTATGATATTTTGTGGAAAAATATTAGAATTCTCTACAGCCTAGTCTATCCCACAATCATGGTTTTAACATGTTGGTATATACCAAAGCAAATATAGCCGTTGAAGGTGTCTCGAAATCCGATGGTGGAGATTGTAAAATGCATGACAATGATAAATCTTGACCTTTCATGAAGTTTCGAGTGGGTTTCACAAAGAGTGAAAAACCATGGGGAAAAATATCAAAAATATGTTTGAAATTAGATCATAAAAAGATAAGAGAAAAGTCTAGACTGAGAAAGAGAATAGGAAAAAAAGCCAGAAGAAGAATAAAATAAGAGAAAGTATAAATCTTTTCAACTTTATATAATTAACCATATGGGAAGAATTTTGATTCAAATAGATTTTTTTTTTTTTTTTTTAAATTCATGTCAGAAGCAAATCGGGAGAATCTGAAGATTCTAACGGATTGTGTTTTCTTTTTTAATCCTCCTTTTCTCTATTTGTCTTTCTTTTTAATTATAACTATTTATAGTTTTATACATTTAATTTTTAGGAGGGGAAATGAATAGGCATAAAGAAAACAGAAAAATATATTACAGTTTATTAAGTTTGAGTTGAACATTGTATAGTGTGAGTTTTCTAATCTTCTCACATAAAAACAAAGAGATATGTAGTGAGCATCAAACGTCAATGTACCTCCACCATATAAGAAAGAGCAAGTAATATCAAAAAAAAAAACAAAAAAGAAAAAAGAAAAGAAAAAGAAGGTGAGGAATTTATCTTTTGGTGACCACTTCCCAGCTTGATACCAAACAAAGAAAGTTAGTAGTCCTTTTGAAGCACTTATCAAGTCAATTTGTAGCAAGTTGATAGACAATATCATTTATTTTTTATAACCCGTGCAACGCACGGGTGAGGTCTGTAAATATAAATATTGTGAACAATATAAATTATATATATATATATATAATACACACCCTTGTGGTAGTTCAGATGGTAAAGAACTGCGGCTCCAAAATCATAAATCTTGAGTTCGTGTCTTCGCTCCTCTACTATCGAATGCATGGACTTGAGAATGATTTGTGCATCATGTAAATTAGTTTGGATCTAACAGTTTGAGATAATCCTTGTTTGGCAAAAGTGTATTTGCACAATTTTGAAAGCATTTTTATAGTTTTCTAAGCAATTTGATATGTTAATACATATTCCAATGTGTCGCATTTTCTTTTTTAATCATTATTGCCTTTATTTGGCTCCCTTTCTGATTATAAATATTTATAATTTTATACGTTTAATTTTGCGGAAATGAGATGAATAGACATAAAAAAACGAAGAAATATGATATAGTCTACTAAGTTTGGGTTGAACATTGTATAATATAGGTTTTTCGATTTTCTTACATAAAAACAAAAAGATATGCAGGGTACACCAAGCGTCAACCTACTTATACCGCGTGAAAAAAAGCATGAAAAAGAGCAGTGAAAACCAAAAAATAGAAAAGTTAGACAATTTACCTTTTGGTGATCACTTCTCAACTTAATACCAAACATGAAACATTAGTAGTCCTTTTGAAGTTTGTATATAGTCAATGTGTAGCAAGTTGGCAGAGAATATTCTTTCTTCGGCATTAAGTTGAAAATTGATCACGAAAAAGTAATTTCTCCAAATTACTTTTTAGTGATTCTTTCTCAACTTAATACGAAAAAAGGAAAACTGATAGTTGTTTTGATGTAATTATACAGGTAATTTGTAGCAAGTTGATAGATATTGTCCTTTTTTGGCATTAGATTGAACAATGGTCACTAAAAGGTAATTTTACCTTTTTCCCCAACTGTTCACAAACGGACACGTGGCACCAAAGGGAGGCATTTCCTCCGTTTTAGTATCTATTACAATATTATAAAAGAGAGTTTTGCTCACCTCAGCATATAATTACGTGGCTTCTCATTGTTCATTCCCTCCAAAACCCAATATTTTCCTTATCTTTGGGCCCACACCACAAATTTCGGATGATCTCAGCATCTCTTTTCTTCCTTTTTTTTTTTTTTCTATTCTTTTTTTCTTCCTTTCCCGTCCTCTTCTCCTCTCTTTCCCTCTCCCCTGTTTCTTACCAGATACCCCTTCTCTCTGAAGCTCTTTTTTTTTTTTTTTTTTTTCGTACAACCCCCTTCTCCTCTCTCTCTCTCCCTCTCCCCTCTTTCCCTCTCTAAAGCTTTCTCTCTCTCTCTCTCTCTCTCTCTCTCTCATTCTCACTTCAAATTTTGAAAATCCCTTCTTTTTTTTTCTCTATCTAACTCTAACTCTCTATGAAGCTTATTTCAAAATTTGAAATTGAAGTTTTAAACCCTAAAGAAACTCTCTCTCCTTCTTTGATCAATGGCTTCTTCTTTCATTCTCTCTCAAAGGGGTTCAAATTTCAAATCAATTGGTTGCTCAATCGCATCTTCCTCCACAACTCAGGTATGTCGCCCCCTAATCTCTTCTTCTTTTTCTTCTTTCCTTATTCTCATTGATTTTTCTTTTTTCCTTTTTGGTTCGATTATAGGGTTTTGATTCATCTTCAAAACTCACGTTGGATCTGTTACCCAGGTACGGTCTCGCCCCCTTCTTTCTTCTTCTTCTTCTTTTTCTTCTTTCCTTCTTCTGATTGATTTTTCTTTTTTCCTTTTCGGCTCAATTTTAGGGCTTTGATTCATCTTCAAAACTCACGTTGCCTTTGCTACCCAGGTACAGTCTCTCCCTAAATGGGTTTGATTCAAGTTTTAGGGTTTTTTAATGCAATTTTAAGTTTTTATTCATCTTTCACTTCATTTTACAGAGAAGATATGACTCTAAATTAGGATATATAATTTATTTTCTTCTCACGCAACTTCGATTCATATTTTGTCCACCAAAATTAAAGCTTCTGCTGCCAAGGTATTGAGTTTCTATATTTCGCCTTTCATTTTATACGTTTCTTTCTCTCATGATCCATGTGCTATAACTTATTTGGCATGGCAGCTTTAATCTTTTATCTTGCAGGGGAAAAAAAAAAATGAGTAACCACATCATTAGTATACTATTGCACAATGGTATCTTCATTTTTGTAGGTAGTTTTGTGTTTAGTAAACACTACCTTTGTGAGAAAAAATTTAGTGGACTTTTAGTGGACTTGGGATTTCTAAGATACCTGACCCAACCAGTAAAATTGATGTAGATTTTATGATGCATTTCAAGAGGATTATTGGTTGGATTCACCTGTATTTTAAGGTCCCATGTCCCTTTCAATTTTAAGTGCAAACTAATCATTTAGAATTCAACATCAACATAAATGGTGAATTCTTTTCTTCTTCTTCTTCTTCTTCTTCTTTCTTTCTTTCTTTCTTTCTTTCTTTCTTTTTTTTCATCATTATTTTCTATTATTCGTCATGTTTAAATTCTAATTGAATATTTTTATTCTAATTTATGTGAATTCCTTCATTATTTTTTTAGTCTATTCTTAACCATGTCCACTTCTTTTTCCAATGATTATTTGATAGGCTTTGGATAAGTTCATATGTTGATTAGAGCTTCAAGGATGCATTCGAGTTTTGACTTTTTATATTCAAGGTAAGGTTTAATGACTCTGAATTTCATACTAATTTTGTGAGATGGTCTGGGTATGGATTTATTATCTTCATATTGTTATCAAGTTCTTCTCTTTAAACCTGTTGGAGCTAAGCAATTTGTGTCATAGATTTGGTATGTTTTTCTGATGCTTTATCTCCTATGCGAAGTGGTGGTGTTGATAGAGATGGGGTAAATTTTTTTATGTTGTTTTATTCCTTAGGCTATGTTTATATTGGCAAAGAAACGATGGGGAAATTGTTCGAGAAATGGGAAGACACAATTGGGATACATTTGGATGGTTCCACCTTTGATATTTTTGTCACTAAGGTTAGGAATCATAAACAATAATTTAATTTGTTCCCAGTAAATTAGAATTGTTAATTTGGTTTCATAAATGGGTGTAATATCAAACGAGAAATGGGAAGACACAATTGGGATACATTTGGATGGTTCCACCTTTGATATTTTTGTCACTAAGGTTAGGAATCATAAACAATAATTTAATTTGTTCCCAGTAAATTAGAATTGTTAATTTGGTTTCATAAATGGGTGTAATATCAAAGCTCAAACCCAAATTAGTTTTGAATTTTTTTTTTTTTTTTTGCGTGCAGTTGGACTACTGTGAAAACAAATCGAAAAAAAAAGAAAAAAAAAGTAGAGACTTACAAATAAGGAAACTATATGGGCATCGTGCTTAGGGCGATGTTATGGTGGTGGTGGTGGTAGAGTATTGGTTGTCGAGGTAGTAGAGACAATGTAGAGGATATTGGTATAGTGTTGTGATACTAAATTACTAATGGCAAATGCAGAGTGGTGGTGTTGATAGAGATGGGGTAAACTTTTTGATGTTATTTTATTCCTTAGGCTGTGTTTATATTGATAGAAAACAGTTGTCGAGCAAATATAATGGGACTTTTGTTTAGATTTCATTTATTTTGAATGATAACTTATGATGAAGTTTGAGGAAAATTTAGATTGCATGTATCTTAATTGATAGCTTTTTGTCGTCCCAAATAGATACTCCATCTCTAAAATAAAGTTTGAAATGTACTTCCACTTATTAGATTGTACTTCTATTTATTTTGGGTTATAAATAGTCAAGACACAGTATTGTTTTTAAATTTGTCATAGTTTTACTTTTCTTTGTTTTTTTGTAGGATGTTACCTATGGAATGGGTTTTTGGGTTCTTTTCATAGTTATTGAATAGAGATGCCCATTCATTGAAAATAGAAATAGAATAAGAAAAAAGAAGAAATATAGATGTCCAATGAGTAACTTATGTAGTTTTGGAACAACATGAAGAAACATCCATATGAATTTCCCCGTTTTAATGATGTGAACCTTTGTTATTTGGGATGTAGGTTTTGGAGCGCAAATCTATAACCATAGTTGTTTTTTTATGCTTATATTATATCTTCAGAGTTGTTTTTAATGCTTATCTATTCTAATACTATATCATCCCTTTGCTGATGTATCTCTCTAATAAACCTTCCCTCCAAAATCCATTCCTCTCGTCATCCTTGCCCCACAAATGTTGTCAACTACTACTAATTCCTCTAATAATTTTTTTTTCTTCCCTCCCCCAACCGTACAGCCTTCCCACTTCCTCTACTTTTTCCCTATCCCATCTTCTCTTCTTTTTTTTTTTTTTTCTTTTCCTCCCTACCCCCCCTTACACAACGTCAGCACCTCCTGGCTTTTTTTTTTTTTTTTCCTCCCTCCAAACACAACGCCAGCACCTCCTTTTTTTTTTTTCTTGGTTCTCTTCCCCTTCCCCGTACACCTTCCTTCTCCTTCTACCTTTCCCCTATCCCTTCTTTTATCTTTTCCTTCCCTTTCCCCCGTACACCTTCCCTCTCTTTCTTCCTTCTCTTTCTCTGTTCTCCTCTTTCTCTCTCCTTATTCACTCCTCTTCCTCACTTCCCAAAGATCCCCACCTTCCCTCTCTCTCTTCCACACAATGTTAGCAACTCCTCTATTTTTTTTATTTTATTTTCCATACACCTTCCCTCCCCCTCTTCCTTCCCTTTCTCTGTTCTCCTCTTTCTCTCTCCTTATTCTCTCTTCTTCCTCACTTCCCAATATCCCCGAATAGTATTTCCTTCTCTCTTTCCCTCTCCTATTTTTTCCCCTTTTCAAATTTCAAATTTCAAACATAAAATACATCTTTCACTTCAAATTTCCTCTTCTCCTTTGTCCCTCTCTCTCTCTTTCTCCTTTTCTCTCCCCCCACGTTTCATCCTTCACGTTGGCACAGCTGCTCTCTCAACCAATAATTTCAACACCGAGAAGGATTTTGGTCAAAGCTTCCACCTTCGTAATGAGCAGCTGCTGTGGTTTCTGAGTTTGTTCATTGAGAAAGTCCACCCGCACAATTGAATAGGTTAATCCAAATGTAGGTGGCAAAGTTCATATTTTTCAGAATTTTTTTTCCCTTCTCAGAGTTTGTTCCACAATTTCCCTCTCTAAATCCATTTATACACTCTCTCTGAATGTTGCCCAGGAAATCTTATGGTACTCTCATCTTCTACTATCTCTCTAATTTTTTTAAGGTCTATATTATTGTGGTTCTAACATTAATCTTTTTCTTTGTGGGTTTCCAATTTCTTGACATCTAAGTCTAACATGCTCAAAAAATAAATTTCTTCATGCTATAATTCAACCAGCATCTTTGTGGATAGTGATTTTTGATTTCTTGGTTTGTCAATTTTAGGGATTTTATATATTTCCACTTACTTTAGGATTTAGCAGATTCACATAGGTGGATTTATTTTTTAAGTCTGTTTGGATTTTATTTTAATTTAGTGCATAGTTTTCACAAATAGCACTTTGTATAATCAAATCTATATTGTTTTCTTTCTTCCCCCCATATCAAGTCTATTTACTATTTTTTCTCCTAATGTTTATTTTTTCATTACAGGGCTTCAAATAATAGGCACCTTACCTTCTTCATTTTCAACTGATAACATATGCTTTGTTTGGCTTACTTTTGTTCATCATCCCAATTTTATGTTGATTATGTTAGTGTTTTCCCTTCCGTTTGTGCTACTTTAATTAGTAAATTCTTTTTAAATTACACCCCCACCACTTTTTTTATGCAATTTTTATTTCTCCTAAAATTTCCTCCTCCATTTTTTATTTTTATTTTTTCAACCAAAGTTTGGACTGATTCTTTTTTTTTTTTTTTTTTCTTCATGCTAGGTTGCTTCTTGGATACCCATATCCTACATTTGACTTCTATAGGGTGTTTGAGATTATAGGTTCTTTAGAATTAATTGATCTACTTTGGGGCATGCATTTTACTGCATGTCTAATGTGGAAAACAGATTATCGTCTAGTATATAACAGGTGACTGATATTGGAAACTAATAAAGCAAACTGATTTCATTTTTTTCCCCCTTTGTTGGGTCTAACAGTGACTGTTTCCTCTTTATCCTTCCCATATCATTTTGGAAATGTCATATGCAGAACACTTTGGCTCAATTTTGTATGATAGTTATGGGTATGTTCCTCTTATCTTAGTGTTCTATTGGTTTACAATGAGATTTTTTAAATTCATGCTCAATTTGTAGAGTGGTTACTACCTTTTTGTAGGTGAGAAAAGGTATGTTTTTTTCTTATAATATGTGTTTTCTTTTAAATTACATATTAATGTTGAGTAAGGCTTAGGATACCCCTAATCGGTAATAAATTAAAAAAAATGGTATTTAGAGCCAACTCTCGCTTAGAGACCCCTCTCAAGAGATCATCAAAATTGACAGGTACTGTCTCATTTTATTTTTAAGACATTAGCTAATTGATGGAAGAGATAAGATTATAGTAGAGAATGAAATTAAGTGGCTAATTGTTTTGCTAATCCTGGGCATATATTCAAGCAGTCCAAATATTGGGGATGATTTTTCTCAACCCATCATCAATATCATGGGGTAGGGCTGCAGTGCGGTAGTGTGACACATAAATAGATCTTTACCAAATTAAAAAAACTAGGGCACTCTTGGGACAAGTTTTGAGGCTTGGGATTTATGCAAATGGGTCAAAGATGGATTTCAATTTAGCACATAACCCTCCTTCCCCCTTCTCTTTTGAGGTGAATTCATAAACCAAATGAGAAAGAATCATTAAATTAGGTGGAGAATCATTAAAGACATTATATGAATATAAAAAAAATGTAACGTGTGATCTTTCAAAAATCATTTACATGAGAATGGATTATCACGGAATTCTTAAATTAGATTGAGAATCATTCTTTTGTTGGTCGCTCATAAGATTTGAATCCTAACCCAACCTTAATTACTCACTTTTAGATCGATTAAATTTTCTTCCCATTTCATTCTCTGGGATTGTGGTTACTACAAACAATCAAATTTAATTTTGATATCTCCAACTTAGGTTTTAAATTATATACACTTGAAAATTGATGTCCAACCATAAGCAGCTTGCTATTTTCCTGTTTGGATTATATGTTGTCTGCCTCATTGACATCCTGTTGGTTTCTTCCCTGATGGTAATTTTATGATTTTGTTTTGTTTCTTTGTTTCTTTTTCTAGGTTAGTCTTAAGAAAACATTGCTATTATGGACTTTGTTCCTGCTATTCACTGTATAACCATCAAGCAATTCACTGCCTTTTGAACATGTTGACTAATCTATACTACACTCTATACTACACTATAAATACCAGTCTTGCTGACATGGCACAAGTGATGATGTGGCAGCTTCAAATGCTTTCCTTCCAAATCTCTCTTCTTTTCTTTATTTCTAGGCCCACTTATGTCTCTCCCTGTCTTTTTTACATAGTACAATTTTCTTTCCCTGTTTTGATGTCTTTTGAATTTCAAAATTTGAAGCTCATTCTCTGTTTTTCTCCTCCCACACCTAAATCCACTTCATTCTCTCACTCCAAACTCACTCTTATCTCTCCATTGCCTCTCTCTCTTCTCCCGCTTGCCCAAACCCACTCTCTTCTCTCTTACCCTTCAAACCAACTTTGAACTTTTTCTTAAACACCACATCCAAGAGGGTTCAAATTAGGCTATGGTTAAATTGATTTTTGCACCTTGATACTTTATGCAGTAGATTCCATTTAAGAGGGCTCCATTGCGAAGGCATGTCACTTATGACTAACGATTTTATTTTAATCTCATATTTATACTCTACATTCATGAATTCACTTGAGGTATAAAAATTGAATTTTTTTTCTATATATTAATGACTTTGATTTTGTCCTTAAATTGATACCTTTGTAGGCATGGGGATAATATTACTAAAAATATTTGAAGTATTGTGTGCACTACATTGTGGAGTGAACTAAAATTATTGAACTATGGCATGCCTTTCTTGAGCCAAGCACGAATATGACAGGTTTATTCTTGAGAGCAACCACTTTGTATTTAGAAAATAAATGTTAGGACTTTATTGAGCTCAAGCTCATGCTCATCCTTCTTAGGACCTTGCTTAGCTGGACTAACATTAGCTACTTGCCTTTTTTTCCATTTTTAAAGAGTAACCTTGGGATTAAGTGAGAAGATAAAAAAATCCATGTCATGGGCTTTTGTATCTTTAAATACTAGAGTTTGCTTCTTTATTTGGTGAAAGTATGTGTTGTCATCCCAAAATGCTATTTTCTTATCTACCCTTCTCTTTTCGCAGGATGGTTTATACATATTAATTATTTTTTGATTGGTTCATGTTTTTCCCCCTTTCATTTATCTTTTCTAACAGTTATTCTCTTCCTTTTCAGGTACATTATAGCAAAAGAGCTTATTATGAGATCGATCGAAATGGAGATAGGATTTTAGATACCCTTTTTAGTCTTTTGACTATGATTAAGTGTAGTATTTGTTCTTATCAATGTATATGATTTCAGATTCCCCTTTTTTCTCTCTCTCAATGTTAATTGAAGTGCCTTACGTTCACATCTGTATTAAACTGTGTCATGTACATGGAGTGACTTTTCAGAGGAATGCTTTTCTTCTTTTTTTTTTTCTTTTTTTCCCTAAAACTTATTGAAGTATAAGGTAAAGGATGACTATTTGCAATACTTCTGATAATTATTGAGTTCTTTGCTCTCCTTTTTTGTGTTTTTTTTTTCTTTTCAGTTGGGTGTAAAGCATGTTCGAATTGTAGAGTTTTGTTTGTTTGATTTATCATATTTAAATGGTTGGTTTATGGCTCACTATTGCCTCCACGTACAGGTATCTCTCGCTGTTTGGCTTACTAGAGTTGAGATTTCAATCCAAACCGAAATCTATATTGATTATTTTTTAAATGTAATGTTGTTTTCCTTAGGTTTTCATTTCTTTTCTTGATATCATCTTACTGTTTTGTTATTTTTTTTAAAAAGTTTTTCCTTCCGTTGCAGTGGTTGTTTCATCTACATGAAAATGGAAGTTTAAAGTCACAATTTGATTAGTTCCATTCCTTGATGGTAAGTGCCCATGACCTATATTTTATCTCATTTCTTCTCTTACTCTTACTCAGTGACCTTGCTAAATGCTTATATCCTTCACAAAATAAGGTTTATTTACTGTGTTTATAATTGTGGCACTCTAGCTAGGATAAATGATGTTTCACTTTTCCCTCTTTTTTTAATTATTTATTATTATTATTTTTTTCTACTCTCTGGTTCCTGGGCAACCCAAACAAATGTAGGTTGGTGGACAATTGTGAGATAGGTTGTTTGATTGTTGGCAAAGAGAAGCAATCCTCATGTTAGATTCTTATTATCTAATTTTTCAACTTTGTTGTTAATTATTTGTTAATTGCAATCATTGTAGGTTCACCCTTTTTAACCAAATTATATATTTACTTTTAGACTCTATGATATGTTCACTGAATTTTATTTTTGTTTTTGGCAGTTGTTGTTTTAGTGGAAAATCCATCATTTTTTATTTTTATTTTCATTTTGGCTTTCACCCTTCCAGTGTAAGGGCCCAAGAACATCTTTTTTTTTTTTATTTCATATCAGTTTTTTCTAATGTTTCAATTAGTTTGAACATTTTTAGGGAATCGTTTTAGTGGATAAATAATGTAATAGTTATTCTTTTTTTCCCCCCTTTCATATCCAGAGTTTTGTTTGATCATTTAAATTGCTCCGTGGAGCGTTCAAATCTCAAATTTACATTATCTCTGGGTTCCAAGTTAGGTTGTGGATTTCTCCATATTTAAGGTTACCACTTCGTTGAGTCGTTTAGTAATACTTTGAGAAACAAGAAATGAGATAGTGGGTGAGGTAATATATAGAAGTTCCAACAACATGTAGCACTAGCACCTCCAAATGGTTATTATGGCAAAGTTATAACAACAATTACTTAAAAATTCCTATTAGCTTTAATGCACTTCAATATTTTGCAACTGTTAGGACTCAAGTATTGCGTGCTCTGCTTTGGCTGCTTAACTTTTTTCAATCTAAACCTCCACAATTAATTAGTGGTGCTTTTTTAATATATTCACTACATTCGGTTTTTTGTTTTTGTTTTTTTTTTAACTTTTCCTCCTGTAAAATGAAGCAATATATCTATGAAAAGCCACCTCTATTGTTATTCATATATCTAATATTAAAACTATTAGTTTGATTCCCTTATTTGGATCTTTAGCAAACAAAACTGGATGTAGTGTGTAGATTTCAACATTGGATTAACTTTTATTATTAATTTTTCACTCACTAAACCCTAATTTCTCAGCCATCCATGGATTTATCCCAACATGCGTGATCTTTTTGCTGTCAGTACATCCAAAGCAAACTCAAGATCCCAAGAGGATGTCTCTTACTAGCCTCAATTCATCATAATTGATATATATGAGGCTTGGATAATTTTCTATTTATTTGAATTTTATTTTATCTTTTTTGCTGCTCATTACTCTGTTTTCTAACCTATAGAGGTCTGCCATGCTCATTTTAGTATAGCCAAGGTTTCACCCACACAAAGGAAAGCTATTGTTATTTCATACTCTGTCTTTTAGGTTCCATCAATTTGTATCTCTTTGTTAGTAAAGCCACTGCAATTTCACTCACCCAAATTTGGGACACAACCTGTTTGATTCATTGCTTCATAAAAAGAAGTGTTTTCTTATGAACAATTTGTATCTCTTTGTTTATAAAGGTCGTTCCATCACCTGGTAATCCATTTGAAATTCATTATTAATAATTGTAGATATGATCATAGAAAAGACTAACCGATGCCAACCTTAAGCCATGCTCTTCCTATTTTGAGAGCTTTTGAAACCACTAACTTTTGGATATCTGTATTTTGTTTAATGACCTATTTACTTCTACAAGTATACAAGTATTCAAAATTTCTTCTGATGATTAAGTCATGATCTTTCTACTTGAGAGCTTTTGAGACCACTAAGTGTAGGAAATTTATATTTTGTTTAATGATCTATATACTCATTCTTTCATTCTACAACAATTCATAATTTATGTGAATGTATATGCAGATATGCTTATGTATAGTAGATGTATAACATAGGTGATTGTGGTGCATTCTTTGTCTTAATTTCATTTGTTGTATTAAAATTTAAACTAATGCCTTGCATACTTTTTTTGCAGGTTATACTGATGGTTTTTGGAAACTTTGCGAGTTCGGTTAAGCTTAATTTGTTGTTTATATGGATGTAAATAATATTACAATTTTCCTTTTTTTTAGTGGGTGTATGACTCAATTATTTTGAACAATGCAGAACGCTAAACACAGACATCGAGATCCTCAAGTCAGGGCATCTAAGAAGAGGGTCCTGAGAGCTTAGTTCATTATAGAAAGAACTATTGTGTTTTGATGGGTTTTTGAAAGTGTATTTGACAAAAGTTCAATCAATGAATAAATATTTTTCCTTCAACTTATATTCTTTTGGATTTTCGCCTTTGTTTAAATAGGTTGTCACCATTTTCACTAAGCATTTGAGTTGACGATATTTATTTGTGATTCCCACACATCTCACGGGTCTTTGCTGGCTAGGAAATTATATTATGGATCACTAGCATTTTCTTAAGATATTCATATTTTTGAACACGTGAGTTGCTTTCATTTCTTTTTTGCCAATAGGGTATAACTTTCATTTGATATCAGCTAATGCCCAGATTAAATATAACTGGTGGTGGTCTTAATAGGGAGTGAGAAGTTAAACCTGCAATAGTCCCAGAGTTTGCGATTCCCGCGCATCGCGCGGGTTTCTTCTAGTATATATATATAGATATACTAAAACGGAGGAAAGTGAATCTCTTTGTGCCACGTGTCAACATAGATTTTTTTAAGTTTTTTTTTCCTTTCACATGCTAAAACAGTAGCAGCGGGAGAAATTTTTGGTACAATTACCTTTCAGTAACACTTTTCCAACCTAATTCCAAGAAAAGGATATATCAGTCAACTTACTACCAATTGACTACCAATGTGTGCCAAAATGACAACTAACTTCCATTGTTTCCGTATTAAGTTAGGAAGAAGTCACTAAAATGTAATTTTTTTATTGCCATGTGTCAACCTAGGTTTTTTTTTTCCTCCCTCTCACATGCTGAAACAGTGGGCAGTGGCAGCGGGAGATAGCATTTTTGGTAAAATTACCTTTTAGTAACGCTTTCCAGCCTAATTCCAAGAAAAGGATATTATCTGTCAACTTATTACAAATTGACTACCAATGTGCGCAAAATGACAACTAACCTCCATTGTTTCGTATTAAGTTAGGAAGCAATCACTAAAATGTAATTTTTTTTAAAAGGTTACTTTTAACGACTGTTAGGAAAACTACAAACTACTTTTGTGATCACTTTCCAACTTAATACCAAACAAAAGATTTTGTCTGTCAACTTGCTACAAATTGACTTGATAAGTACTTCAAAAGTATTACTAACTTTCTTTGTTTGGTATCAAGTTGGGAAGTGGTCACCAAAAGATAAATTCCTCACTTTTTTCTTCTTTTTTTTTTTTTTTTTTTGGTATTACTTGCTCTTTCTTACACGATGGAGGTAAGTTGACATTTGGTGTTCATTGCATATCTCTTTGTTTTTATGTGGGAGGATTAGAAAACCCACACTATATAATGTTCAACCCAAACTTAATATACTGTACTATATTTTTCTGTTTTCTTTATGCTTATTCATTTCCCCTCCTAAAAATTAAACGTATAAAACTATAAATAGTCATAATTAAAAAGAGAGATAACCAGAGGAAAGGAGGATTAAAAAGGAAAACACAATCCGCCAGAATCTTCAGATTCTCCCGATTCGACACGAATAAAAAAAAAATCTATTTTAATCAAAATTCTTCCATATGATTAATTACATAAAGTTGAAAAGATTTATACTTTCTTTTATTTTCTTCTTCTTCTGGCTTTTTCTCCTATTCTCTTTCTCAGTCTATACTTTCTCTCATTTTTTTATATTCTAATCTCAAACATATTTTTGATATTTTTCCCCATGGTTTTTCACTCTTTGTAAAACCCACTCGAAACCTCACGATAGACCAAGATTCATCATTGTCATGCATTTTACAATCTCCACCGTCGGATTTCGAGACACCTTTAACGGCTATACTTGCTTTGGTATATCCAACATGTTAAAACCATGATTGTGGGATGGGTTAGGCTCTAGAAAATTTTAATATTTTTCCACCGAATATCATAACGTATCAGTTCCTTCATTTTTTACAAGTTTCTACCATTAAATTAATTGTTTTTCAAAATAATTTATCTTTTTCGGAAGTATAATTAAATTTTGTATAATACATTATGCTAACATCACACCAAAGATTATTTTGATTAAACTATTTTATTTATTTTTGTCTATATGTTTTCGATTTAATTGACATATTATATTAACAAATATATTTTACTATTTTAGAGAATAAGTGTTCTATTAAAATTTTAATTTACTAATAATATTATTTTTAATAAATTAACCCGTGCATCGCACGGGTTCTAAAGCTAGTAAATATATAAATTTGGGGTTTGTCAAAAACATTTCATTCTTTTATTTTTTTTATTTTTTATTTAGATATTATGAGATGTGTAGGCATTGATTGTACTCATGTGAACTTTATGAGTCCTTCTGTTGGTTCAAGACTTCAAGAGTTTCGTCAGGGCCACAAGGTAGAAGTTGCCATCTTTTTGTCTGACGGTTAATTTCATTCCACTGCTACATTTCTCCCAAAAAGACTTACCACTTGCTAGAAGCTGTGGCACACACTATATGAGTGCATTTCACCCCATTTTATCTCTTTTATTTTTCTCTTTAACTATTTAGGTAGTTTAAAATAGTTATTGTGAAAATATAGATAATGGGCTTCATGTGGAAAATTAGTAAATTAGCCGACGATGTTTGAAATTTCTAATTAATTACTTTACCACAATAACTTCGAACGGATGGTATAAGAAATATGATGGAGCTAGCTTTCTCAAAGTAATATTTTGAGATAAGAAGACTTCCCTTTCTTTTATATAGTAGTCTATTTATTTTTGTTCTCAGATTTTTTTTTTTCTTAAAGTGTTTTGTAGAGCGTATAGTAAAGGATTACGATTCATGAATCGAAAGTTACAAATTCGAATCTTTATTCCCTTATTATCGAATACATGAGTTTGTGGATAATTTATGCATTGCAAAGAAATTAATTTGAACCAAAGACTTAGGATACCTTTCGTTTGGCCAAAATAATAACAATAATAATCTATCTATGAGTTTTTTTTGTTTTTTTAATTTTTTTTTTAATGAAAGGGAATTATATTAATTTTATTTTTAGATTAGTTTATTTATAAGATCATTATTTGAGCGGGGTCACTTAGGGATGTGTCATCTGGCCATCTGGGTGAGACTCTGAACACCTCAAGGGACTGCTCTTGGAGAAATTGGAACTACCTATCGTTTCTGTATAAAATATAAAAGGAGAACACAAGACAGCATTCAGGTCCCGTAGCTCAGTTGGTTAGAGCGTTGGTCTTATGAGCCGAAGGTCGCGGGTTCGAGCCCCGCCGGGACCATGTTTCTCCCATATCTGTTAAAATGTTTTTCTCCTAAGTCCTATCCCATGATTTTCTCTGCAAGTTCATCGGACGACCCAAAATTACCAATAGCCCAACCCCAAGTTGAAACGGTGGTCCAGATACTACCGCCCTCGGGACGGTCCATCATGAAACAGGGAAATCACACATGATCTTCTTTTTGTCCCTTGTGTTGCACTCTAATAATAAAATAAAGAAATAGCATGAAAAAGGAGGCACATCTCTTTCAAACGCTCTCACGGTTTGTTCTCCTGTAGTAATCAATCCGACAACCCACACCCTTCATGTGAGTTGGAGCGTCGGTTGAGGCTTTGATTGAGGAAGGATAAACCCAATTCAGATCAGATTAAACATCTCTCTCTCTCTCTCTCCCTCTCTCTCTCTCTCTTTAATTATATATATATAAATAATAAGCTGGATTAAAGTAGTGTAAAATAAAAATTAACTCTAACCTTCTTTGTTTTGATCCAAAGGAGATAACTCAACAGGCCCTCTGAGGTAACTTACTCCCTTCTCCTAACCTCTTGCACTTCCACTCCTTTCATACTTAAAACCAAACCTCTCCAAGCCCTCTCTTTTAAAGATGTCAATCGACTTACATTATAATAAGATTCATAGTTTTTCAAACAGTATACAATCTCAGTGCTACGCATTAGAATTCTTCTATTCGGTACATCGACTTAGCATATTGCATAACTTATCAAAGCATAAGGTACAATCACCAATACGGGTACTGATAAGTTATATCAGCACGTCCCTACATTTTATATATATTATATATTTTCTAGCAAGGTTATCCAAAGGTACCTTTATTCGATTAATCCCTTAGAACATTGATAAGATCACTACTGATTCCACTTCAATTAACGCCAAGAATAAACTCATTTGAGTTACCTATTTTTCTTCACTCATACCATACATTTCAAATTTTTCATTAATTACATATGATTTACTATAGAATTTACAAATCTACATTTCAAACCCTAAGAATGAGTTAGCTCCTAAGTTATGATTAATATAATATTTGATGAACATAGCCAATAAGATAAATACATAATTTAACTTTAAATTTCGTGAAATATGAATCTTAAAAAATTAGTAGTATAAGAGCAAAAAGCGATCAGTAATTTCATGATTTTTATCCAAAAACACACACATTATTTATTTATTTTTTGCTCGATTACATTTTGAGTAAAGGCTGGTGATGGGCCATGGCAATCCACACCCACCTTTTATTCTCTATTTCTCTCCCACCCCCACCCTCATGAGTGTTGCTTCCTCCTTACTACTACTTTCATCACCTCTCTTCTTCTTCACCAAAATTTGGAGATACCCAACTTCCAAAAAGGATCTTTAGAGGACAATGTGAAGGTTCTTCTCTGGTAAGTCATCTTTTTCTTTCCTATGCACTTTTTCCTGTGTTTTGGTTTCGTGTTTATGTTTTGCTTTCATTTTTCCTTTTTCTTTTCGTTTTCACAAATGTGCTTTGAGATTGACGATAATTTTATGAAGAGAAGGAAGGGGTGTGGATGTTAATAGGGAGAGAATCACTTGATAACAATTTAGTGGTTACTGTAATTTGGTTGCTTTTATTTTTTCTTGTCAATGGGTTGAAAATTGGTTTTGGTAATATGCAGCAGGTAGTCTTTTTTTTTTTTTGAAGAGGGGGGGGGGGGAGGTTGGGGTGGTAGATGGGTGCTGTGCTTTTCATTTTCTTTCTGGGATTTTGCAATCCATTAAATTTTTTTATTTGGTTGTCATTGCAGTAACTTAGTTTGTTGAAAATTAAGCCGTTTCAATGGTTTTGGTCTTTGCCCACAACGATCAACGCATTGAGTCCTAAAAAAGGAATATATTGCATTGATCTTCTCCCTTGGCAATCCACTTGGTTTGTAATCTGTAGGCTGTCTCATTAAAAGATATTATGGGATTCTTGGTCTCAAAAAAAAAAAGAAAAAGAAAAATTTATGGCTTGTCTGGATGTTCCTTGGAAAATTGTATCATTCCATTGTATTTTACATAGCATTTGAGAGGAGTTTATTGGGCTTTTTTTAGTTGCATCAAATTGAGCTCATCTATTTTTCTTTACGCTAGCTTGTGTACAGACTGGAAGATCCTTTCTGTGGTTGGTTGGGCAGGTGGGATGTGGTTGTGTTGGAAGTGGCATATTGATTTGGTAGATTTTGACTTTAAGCAATAATTATTTTATTGTGTTATCTTCTTGGAATGACCATTCTATTGCTTGTTCTTATTGGAAACCAGCTGCTAGTCCCTAGATAGCAATCTTTGCGTATGGTCAGCTCAGAAGAATTGTAGTGACCTCCCATGGCATTATCATGAAAACAATCCTAGCCATTTTGGGGAGCCTCTAAATGTATCTTGGAGATTTTAACGCCATTGCAGATGATTCAGATAAGGTTTTGGCCAGATTGTTGATTCAAGTCAGATGACTGATTGGGCTTCAGTAATAGTACCAACAGTAGGAAAAATTGAAGATGTGGATTAGCTACTATCCCAGAGTTTGTAGACGGCATTGTGAATAGGATTAGGAATAACTACTCTAGTTGGGAGTTGAGGTACCCTCCTTTATAAATAGGCATCCTTGTCATTTTTTTTACTACTGTAGGATAAATAATACAAACCTAGAGCAGGGGAGGTTTCACTCTTAGAAACCGAAATCATATGTCTTCTTTTTGCGAATTCTTTAGACCTGGAGTTTAGCACATTAGAGTGCAAACTCTCTTTTCTTTCAGTTTGGATAATTGTTTGTGTTGTGCTCTTACATATGTTGGTAACTGGGTATTGGTTCCATAATTAAATGTTTGATCTGTAAGTGATGATGTTTTTCCTCAAGTAGTAGGGTTCATATTTGAATAATGAATAGTGAATACTATAACATGATTGGTATTTAAGCCTGTATGGTAACTTTATTCTGCTTAATGCTAATGTATATTCACCATGGAAATTCTCTATCAGGGCTATGCTAAGTTGGATACAGACACTTGACTTCAGGAATGGGTTCTGGTGATTGGTTTAAGACAATAATCAGCTTAAAGAAAGTGAAGGACGACAGTGCAAAACAAGTGAAGGTGTGGAGCCCTTCAAATGCCTTTACATTGCATAATTTTTTTTCAAAAAAGTTATGACATCTTTTAATAATGGAAACATCTAATTATTATTGTCCCATTTTTCTTTTTAAAATAAAAATAAGCTTTTAAATAAAATTCTTATACTAGATACAAAGTATAGCACTTTCATGTATAAAGGTAGTAGGCACTTAATCAATGGACCTGTGCGTTAGAAACTCTTGAGTGATTCAATGCACATAGATATATTTTTTCTCCTTTGTGTAGCAATGTCTTTTGTTTATATATTGACCTTGCCTCAGCTCAGTGTTACTGCTATCTCAGTATATCTTACTATTATTAAATAGTTATTTGCCTACCTTATTATGAAAAGCCCAATGAATGTTTGATGTACGCACCCTCTCTCACAGAGATGGAGTAAATTAGTACAATTATAGTATTCTCTTTTATCATCCTGTTTCTTATATCATCTTTAGTTGTGTTTGGTTCCAAACTATTATTTTCTTTATTTTCTTTTTTCTTTTTATTTCTGTTTTATTGTCTTCACTGGGATGTCTCTGAAATGAAGTGGTTAGGAAAGAAAATTCTCCTCTTATGAAGGATATATATATATATATATATATTGTGCATTGGCACCAAAAGTTAGCATTGGCTACGAATTCAATTGAATGAGCTATTGTTTCCGCACATTATTATTATTATTTTTTTTATTTTTTATTTTTTGTTTTTAAGATTAAAAAAGGGTACTTAGTTTAGGACTCTTACCAAAAGTTTGCACAGTATCAAATTTATGATTGACAGTTAGAATGAATTTTTTTACTACTGCTCATCCAGGAGTGCTTTACTGGTTGAAAAGCATGATGATAGCACCATTAGCATGACATATGAGAAAGGTTTTTTTTTTTTTTTTTTTTTTTTTCTTCCTTTTGTGAATTCAGAGCACCTGTGTAATCATAAAAGTCAATTATGTAATTCATTTTTATTGGTAACCTGCTTTTTGGTATAGTAATTATGTTTAGTTTATCATTATGCTTGATATCTAGAAGATTGCTTTTCTCATCTGCTCCTGCACTGTAAGACAGGGACCTTCAGCTCCTGAAAAGTCAAATGGTTTCAAATGGAGGCACCGCTCTAGGAAAGAGATTAGAAAATTTGCCAATGGAACTACTAGTAGAAAGCCTGGGTTTATTGGTATGCCAATTGAGGATATAGCTGCAACACAAATTCAGACTGCATTCCGGGCATATATGGTATCAAGTTACCTAGTTCTTCACACTAATTTCATGAAATTTATTGTCCAAGATATATATATATATTCATGCTATTCTTTGTGTTTGTGTTATTTGTGATTCGATTTGATTTGTGAATTTGATTTACATTTCAATGTGGTATTGATGATCAAAATTCGGCATACATATTCGCAAGAAAATATACACATTTAACTTAATATGTATTATATTATGCAAAAGATAAATCCATCTAACCATTCCATTACTTTTTAGCATTATATGCATTGGCAAGAGTGAATTGTGAGGTGAATTTTTAATGGTGGGAAATCTGAATTTAAAGTTGTGGGTACTGGTGTTTTAGTGATGTAATCTTTGAACATTTATTTCCATTTTGTAGTTGTGAAATGTTGAAGATTAAATTGGTGGTTTAGTACTAGTAACAGAGATTTTTATTCCTCTTCTGGTGTTTTTAATTATTCATATCACCATTTTACTGAATCATATTAAGTTTGGGCTTAATAATTTAGGGTTCTCCTTTTGCAGGCAAGGAAAACTTTACGTCGTTTGAAAGGAGAAGTAAGATTACAGATCCAGACCCGAGGCCATTCGGTTAGAAAGCAAGCTTCAACTACATTGAATTATCTCCATTCATGGAGCAGGATACAGGCCCAGATTAAAGCTCGCCGACTGTGTATGGTAACAGAAGGTCGGATTAGACAGAAGAAACTAGAGAATCAATTAAAACTTGAGGCAAAGCTTCATGACCTAGAGGTAAGACTGATTGTTCCCACACATGAGAACTTTCATCGCTTAAATTCATGAAGAAATATGAAGAAATTCATGAGATATTTAGCTGTTGATCTGAAGTACCCTATAAAATAAAATGTACCCTGTTATATTATTCACCTAATATTACTCCAATTCCCGGATCCTATACATCTTAATCTGACAAATGTCATCATTACTGCTACCAGTGAAATGAAGACTAGCTCTTTTTGTGAGGTAAATGTGAGAATTTTTTTTTCTTTCCGAAGGTGTGTTTTCACATTTTTATTTGCAAATCATTGTCCCTAGAAAGATAAATCAAGGGGAAAGTTGACACATAGAGATGTGTGATATGAAGGCCCGTTGTTTCATGTAAAACATACCGTTTAATCTATTGCCTGTACATAAAACATTTTCCACTTCTTTCAAGTTTTCATAGTGGATGACCTTGGACTACTTTCACCCAGTCCAGAGCCCTTTGATTCCTCTATAAGTGAAGATGATTTCCTACGACTGTTAACTTTACAAATTTATTATGGAAGCCATTGTTTGTGCATGTAATTCCTTGTTACTGCCTTGTAACAAGATTTGTACCAGTTACTGCCTTTCACCCTAACTAGGATGCTTTTGTACTGGATTTATTTCCATTTGATCTAATGTATCACTAGAGAATGCATATCCTCTAAATATTTGGGTGAAACTGACCATTTGTGCATGTAATTCCTTGTTATCATCGAGAACTTTGTCACTGAAACTTCAGCTTTTTGTTTTATGATTCTGTTGGGTATAAAGTTTTGGTGAGCTCGTGGTGGCGTGAGTTGTCTATGTCTTGGCTACAATTAGTACAATATGGTTTCTGGTTTCCTTATTCTGTATACTTCCACAACTGAAGATTGCATTTTCTTAGATGGAAACCATAGCAAATCTAATATACTTGTTTCATCCTTCTTTTTTTCCCTTTGGATAAACTCATTTCATCCTTCATTGCAAATAATAATAATAATAAATAAATTTGTTGCACTTTTTAATGTTCAAGACTGGGGAATGCTTTATTATTCATTGAGCAGGCAATGTATGTATACTTTATGCCCGCAGTCAGAAATTAAGTCTTGAAGCCTACCGATTCTTCTCCCATTTTGAAGATCAGATACTTGAGAACCTTCACTAACTGTTGGTTTTTCCTATGCTGTGCTTGGATTATTCCACTTTATAGATGGACTTGTTTGACACACACTCTCTCCCTCTCTCTATAACTAATGGTTTGAATGCGTGGCAGGTGGAATGGTGTGGTGGCCCCGAGGCTATGGAGGAAATTCTTTCAAGAATACATCAAAGAGAAGAAGCTGCAGTTAAGCGGGAACGTGCTATGGCATATGCCTTCTCTCATCAGGTATGTCAATTTCAAAAATAAAATTCTTTTCATTCATTATTGAGTTAAATTGAAAATCATCATCCCAACCCATGATTTGCAGTGGAGGGCCAACTCTAATCAGAACCAAGGGCTGGGTACTCATGAACTTGGCAAAGCTAACTGGGGTTGGAGCTGGATGGAACGCTGGATTGCTGCTCGCCCATGGGAAAGTCGAGTCCCTGCTCGGTCCATCAGCCCAAAGAAAGTACAGAGTAGGCTAGCGATCAAAGTTGGTAAAAACTTGAACCCATCAACATTGAAAATATCAGGGTCGGTTAAACCCGCTTTGTCTAATGGGAAGGGAAGTACAAAGGCTCGAAGGTGGTCATACCCAACAACTGAGAAGCCAGTTGCACAAGAAGGGAACATTAAAGCTGAAGAAGCTAACACTAAAAAGGAACAGGCGGTGTCCTAGTATTTGATTAATGAATTGAGGGAAAAGCCATTCTTTAGTTATGTGGTCATTTCTGATTTTACATATATGGAGTGGTGTGGAAGTTTTACGGTTTGCCATGCAGAACAGAATAAAGGAATAGACCTTGATGTGGGACTGACCTGCTCACCCTTTTCCTTCTTATCCTTTTCAATTTAATTGAGGTATGTATATTCAAAAGAAAATATCTTATTTATATTGTATATAGACAAAGAATTCTTTTGGGGGTGATTTTGTCATATGCTTTAATATAATTTGTACTGTTTTTCAATTCTGTGCCAATGAGATGCCTCCTTGTATGGTAACTTAAATGAAGGCTCTGTAGCATTGCTAACCACGGTTTATCATGGATATTGTTGGACCGGAGGTTAACTGCATCTTTCTGTTGATTTATTTTGAAAATTAAATTGCTGGCATTTTAAAATTTAAAATTTAAAATGTATATATATATAAAGACAATTTTGACTGCCGATATGCATCCTGTCACTCTTTTAGAGGAATCACTAAACGGTTATGGCTAAACAAATTGCAGAAGTCGTTTCATAATTACCAAGTGAATTGCAAACTGCCCTCAGGCAGCTAGCAAAAGTCTGTCTGCTGTAACCACAACTGTACAACAGAAAGAAGAAATTAGGGCATAATTCAAATCATATAGAACTTCAACCTCATTCCACAGATTTTGATTCCATCCCTGGGAAAGCCACCAACACGATCAACTTTTTGAGGTCAGGCTCTAGAGGTAGCTAATTTGATTCTTGCTGGTATATATGTCTTGGCTGGTAATATTGGAATTAGAATTTTTAGGATAGCCTTTATATATATGTGTGTACTGTGGGCTTTGATCGCTGTCGGGCGAAATTGTGTGGGTGAACAATTCGTATATATATGATTTTTTTTTTTAATTTTTAATTTTTAATTTATTTGCTTTAGAGTCATGGTATAATTTGTGTTGTTTTGGAGTCCTTTGCTGGAGTATGATTTAAGATCATAGTATGAGACTGAGTTAAGTAAATAGCAGCATGCACAGAATCAAAAGACATGATGGAGCAGAGCTGAAGCGGCCAACTGTGGTTAAGCATTAGTGCACTTTCATTTTATTCCCACCCCACCCGACCCACAAAAAAGGAAATTAAATAAATAAATAAAATCCTCTGGCAGTAGGTATTAATATCCAGGTAAAAGGTAAGATGCAGTTAGTAAGAAGGTTAATGTCATCCATTTGTTCTGGTATCCTGCTTTAATGGGGTCAATAATTAATTGTACCCTTTTTCCTTTATTTTCAGGACTAGGAAACCGGTCACCTTCCACCCCCAATTAGATTTTCAAGTTTCAACTTCCAACAACACAATGAATCTAATTGTACCTTTAGCAGTAGGTATTAATATCCAGGTAAAAGGTAAGATGCAGTTAGTACGAAGGTTAATGTCATCCATTCGTTCTGGTATCCTGCTTTAATGGGGTCAATAATTAATTGTACCCTTTTTCCTTTATTTTCAGGATTAGGAAACCGGTCACCTTCCACCCCCATTAGATTTTCAAGTTTCAACTTCCAAGAGCGCAATGAATCTAAAGCTATTCTAAAAGAAATGAACAACTGACAGCTCATGCAGCAAAGTCAAAAAAAAAAAAAAAAAAAAAAAAAAAAGGGGGTCAGTAGCCAACATGGCAACCACTGATGGTAATCAATGCCACCCAGCTGCATTAGCAATCTTTGTTTGCTTTTCACTTGATTGTTTAGGGCCATCTATTATTGCAGCAGTCATTTGTTGCTATCCCATTCTCAAACACAAGAATAGATATGTAGAATGTGATATGCCAAATTTGTGATATATTTTAGGTACTCAACTATTGCCATGAGAGAAGAAGGTATCGGGTTCAATTCATCGTACCCTCAAAGGCCCAGTTACCCAATTGGGTTTTCTCAATTGTTTACGTGTTCAAGTAGATGGTGACCTTACTTGATATCGGGAAATAGTCAGGTTAAAGATCTGAACACCTCTGAAGAAAAAAAAGAAAAAAGAAAAAAAGGTGGGGGAAGAGAGAGCTCTATCTGCACTCCTACTAAAGAATTACCATATTAAACAGAAAGAAAGAGTTTTCCCTATGATTTGGATATGTGAAAGCAGCACAGAAGATTAAAAAAAAAAAATGGAGTAATTGAAACGAGGATGGAGTTTCTCTACCTGGGGTTTCGTCGTTTGATTGAATTCTCTTAAACTCAAGTCAGGATTGAATCTTTGTGCTTAAGTGGGAAGAAATTTGACAAACTGATAATTAAGAAAGTAATTGCAACATTCACATGACATCCAACTGTCGTAGAAAACGAGAAATGCAAACCAATCTATCAGAGCTTTCACAATGTCACGAAACCAAAGTCTTTTCTCCCTCTTCATTGCAGCGAGCTTGAATAATTGCCCACTTTCAGCTTATCTAATGGAAGATTTGACACAACTGGAACCATCAAATACGAAAACTAAACGAGATCATCAATGAGCAGAATGTGTACTTCGTGTGGTACCAGATGAAATGAAGATTTTTTTTTGGCTAAATTACATGGAGAGGTAGCAGGGGATGGCTAGTTGGAGACTGCATTCTGCTCCTCCTCTTCACCATGAATCTGTGCCGGAATATGAATCCCCAAGAATTCGTCTGAGGCGAATCCAATGCTGAAAGTTGATGATGGATTGAGTAGCAGTGTCTGACAATGATCATATGTGGAAATTGGGAGGTTCATCCAAGCAGGAATTGAAGGCAAGTTACTGGACTGAAGGGATTCCCTCTTAGAAAACAATTGGTCTTGGCTGAGAACCGATTGTTGCAATGATGTTGGCAAGGAATTGAAGGCAAATTCTTCTCCTCCACTGCTTGTATCCCAATTACAAGCAATCATTTTTTGAAACCGATTCGTCTCGGACCTCTGCTGATCATACCAACTGGTGGGTGTTGCATCAGAAACTAGTGCAGTGGAGGCTGAGTAGTGATCTTGTTCGGCTGATGCAATGGGATTTGAATGGTGGAGAAGAACTGAGTCCTGAAAGGATTGAAGCGACAGGCAAAGATTCTGGCTATGGCAGTTTGTTCTTGAATTCATGTCCGGTGAGTAGTTCTGAAAATGAATTGAAGATGATGGTGTAGCAGCACCAGCTGAAACGAAGCTCAAACTTCTAATGGGATTGTGATCCAAATGCTGCTGATTCTGAATATTATACTCAGAATTCAAACCCGAATTCGAACCTGTGATAGTTTCTGCTGATTCACTCTCATGCCGCCTATAACACTGATCAAGATCATGTTGGCATTGTTCTGTGAGATCTTGTTCTGTTTGTTGAGCAGAGGTACTGATAGTACTAGCAGTAGGATTTGGCATAGGTAACTCAGCAAGTGAATCAATGGCAGCTTTCGCCTTCTCAATGAGCCAATCAATGGCCTTACTTGGTCTTTCACAGCCAAGCCGGTCTTGGAGGTCGTAAAATTGAATAGCAGTATCGGCAGATAATCGAACTCGCCGGTCTCTTGGACCCTTTGAAGTACACACCTTGCTGTGACGGTCTTTTCTTCCAATGGATCGGACAACGTGGCCGCCTTGGACTTCTACTATCTTTCCTTGTGTACACTTTAGCCTCAATTTCGATGATGGTTGACCCAAACCCCCTTGCGTTAGTCTTGCATACTCACTGCTCTGTTGCTCTGATGCTAAAGCTGTAGAAGAAGAAATGAAGTGAGAACGTTTATTTGGAGATTTTGCATGGTGGGTATCTGTTGTTTTACCAAGTAGTCTTCCGTAGAGTTGTGGCTGTTGAAGATGCTGTGGTTGTCCTTGACATCGGTGTTGTTGATTTACGCGTTGCTTTCCATCATCATCATCATCATCATCATTTTTATCTTCTTCTGATTGATCTTGATCTTCTTCTTCTTCTTCTTCTTCCTTATCTAATCCTCTTGGTGGATAATCATGGCAATCTAACTCCATTGCAATATCTCCCTCCCTCCCTCTCTCTCTCTCTCTCTCTCTCTCTCTCTCTCTCTCTCTCTCTCTCGCACAAATATTATATAGAAAATGATTTCATAGTAGCCCGTCATTGGTTTTGAGAGTACCAAAAAGATAATGACATGCCTCGATCTGATCATTATTACTTTTCGCAATAATAAACTGTCTCAATAGCATTGCTTAAACTATAAACCCAATAATTCTAACGGTGTTGCTACTTTTGAGAGTGCCAACACCGACATTCTCAAAAAAGTAATGACTTGCCTCGATCAGATCATCACTGTTACTCGTAATAATTAATGGACTAGTCATGCTAGTTGTATTCAATTTATAAACCCATTCAATAATGTGCCTACAATTTGGTTGTCTACTACTTCATAATACCATACCCAATAGAGGGAGAGGGGGAGGGTTAATTCTTGCCTTGGAATAATGGGAGCAGTGCAATATTAGTGCAATTCTAGTGTAGTTTTGGTTGTGTACCAAACAGGAATTGGCGCCAACTTTATGGCAATGAGATCCACTCTCTGTTTCACTTTTTCATCCCTTCTCCTTTTTGTACAAACGGTTTTTACTTTCTTACTTGGCTTAAGACAACCCTGGTTACAAAGCTACAACCACCATGTGATGTTTGCTAGATTCCTAAAAGGAAAGTGACCCCATCATCAAAAGGGAAAGTGACCTCTATCATGCTGGTTACTTGGGTTTTCTTGGGAGTTGGGACAAGGTCCTAATACCACGCGTGGGTGTCCAACAGAGAAGCCATGCATGTTGATGGGTACCTCCTAGGCTTAGCTAGCTTCATGGCTGCATGCGCATGACATTACATCTTTTCCCTATTATATACTAGTACTACTTTTCTTTTCCGTTTTCCTGCTATACGCACATATGTTTGATGTGCATGACATTACATGTGTTTAATATTCCTAATAGAAGAAAACCCAATCTCTTTCTTTATTTATTTTTTTCTTTCTTCTTTATTTTTTCCTCTCATATGAGTAAGAATATTATCGATTTTACATCGAATAGATGTCCAAAAACATTTTATTGATAACTGACTCATGAAAACAATCGAACTTAGAACCTCACCTTTATTTTTTGTTTTCTTTTTGTTGAGATTAGGTACCTAGTTGACCATAGGTAAAGAAAACCCAATCTCATCAATTAATAAATGTGAAGGCTAGCTTTTGATTCTACGCTAGTCTTGACATACTTGGAGGAACGTAGGAACTAGAAAAAGGAATGATTTCAAGGGAATGAGCTCTGATTTTTTTATAGCTAGGAGTTCCCCATTAATGGCATGCAAATATTTAGGTGTGAAGATTTAATGTGATGTAACAAGATATATAATTAGATTGAAAATGTTCTTGAATATTTTAAATAATTTAACAGGAAATAAGTGAGAGCCAGCTATATCTCAATCACTCTTAACTGATTTGTACGTTTATTAATATCTAGAGTACTAGAGTAGCCCTAGGAAAATCCTTACTTACATGCAACTTACGTCATGCGTTAATAAATTCAAATTGGACGTATCTGAAAAATTGGTTGGTTAAAGGTTTGGATATCTCACTTGGCATCAAAGATGAAAATGGAAAAGAGAAATTATATTTCACCTCATTATATGGATTTCTTTTTTTTTTTTTTTTTTTTCTTTTTTACGATGGCATAAAATTAAGTCTTTGTGGCATTTGTCCTATAAAATGAGTGATTTAGGATTCAAGATTATGGAAAAATATTGATACCCGTTTGTTGACATTAAGAGGGTGAGGGGTAGAGGTAGTAGGTTCTATAAGGAGAAAAAAAAAAGTGCACATTTCCATGTATTTTATATTTTTTATAAATACAATCGATGGAACCTATCTTTATCCTTAAACACCCTTGATAATTGATATCAATAAATGAGCTAGTATCAATCGTCTTTCATGATTTTGAACCCCAATTCTCACTCGCTTAACAAAAACAAATACCATTATGATACTATGCCATCAACACTTTTTCATGTAAATTAAAGGGCCTTCTTGTTTAATTTTTCTTACATGCTAGACCTTAGTATTCTTGGTGCATTTGCCTCTCTCTCTCTCTCTCTCTCTCTCTAAATTAAAGCCGGCTACCATACGTATCTTTGCACATGGTGCATGGCAGTATGATTACAAAGAGGCTGAGCAAACATGGGGGCACTTGAGTGTGCATCATTTGCTGATAGAGATGGGAAGGTGGCATGTGAGGGGAGCCCACTTGGTATGTGGTTTTGGTTTCCAAGTTCACTGTATGAAGCACGCCAAATATCTCCAAGCACAGAAGACACTTGGACTCGACAGAGAGTCAGACGATATAAAATTGTGGAAAGAAATTAAGACTGAGCTATCATGGTGGTGAGTCACGGGCGTTTTTGGACTAGAGGTTTAAGACGCACATTGCACGCCCCATATTGAAACCTTTGTGACCTAATAGGTCTTAATGTAGGGATTGGAGGAGAGCTCATGGCATGGCACCCTCATTTTTAATTGTACCAAAATTAACTGATTCATGCAAAGCATTCCTAGCTAGTGTCGTATATATGTTGGTAAGAGAATGACACTAGGGCATTCCAAAAAAAAAAAAAAAACCTACTGATTTTAAAGAATGAGATATGTCCGTTAATTCCATCGAATTTGGATTCTTTATGGGTTTTCTTTTTTGTAATTAAGGATCTTATAATGCTTTCCATGACTACCGGATTATTTGGTTTGTTTTATAAAAAAAACACAAAAAGTTGTTAAATCATCAAAACTTGTAAGGCATGAAAAACCTATAAAATCCTTATAAAAAATATTTTTTTTAAAAAAAAAAGGTAAAATGCAGAAAACCCCTTCTATTATTACCCATTTTGCAAGACACCCCCTCTAAAAAAAAAACCAAACAAAAAAACCCTCATATTGTGCTAAGGGTATGCCGTTAACGACGATGTTAAAGGTCGATTATACCCCTATACGGAAAAATATTAAAATATTAGTATTTGATATTTTTAAATTGTTTTTAAAAACTATATATGAAATGACCCTTTTACCCTTTGAGTTAACACTAACCAAAAACCCATTTTTTTCCCCTTCAACCCGTGTTCGTCCATCCTTCACCCCCATTCTCTCTTCACATTTCACACACCACGGTCCCCGCGAGTCAACCTTTGGCCATCGTCGTTGTCTTCCAACGCCAATCGTCGTCGGCCAACACCGCACACGACTCAATCTTCCAGTACAAGGCTTGTCATCCCTTTTTGCAATTTTTTAAGTTGATTTGTGAGTGGCCATGCATGAATTTTTGTGGTATTTGATGAATCTGAATTTTTTAAGTTGATTTGTGAGTGGATGCATGAAACCCAACCCACGGCTGTGCGTGTGAGAAACCCACTGCTGATGATGTGCAATAAACCAACTGTTGCTGCTATGCGAGAAGGGAGACCCATGGCTGTGCGTGCGAGACCCACGGCTGTGAGTGCGAGAACCCCAACCCACGGCCCACGGCTATGCGTGCGAGAAACCCATCCCAATGCTGCTGTGCGATAAACCCAACCCACGACTATGGCGAGGAAGACACGGCTGTGTGAGAGAGCTGATGGGCAAGGCCGTGTGTGCGAGACTTGATCTGATTCCCAAACCCAAACATCAGAATGAGTTGAGGGTATTTTCGTATTTTCAATGTGCTGGGTGAGGGTGTTCTCGTCTTTTCGGTGTGCTGAAGGGCATTATAGTCATAAAATTTGGTTAACCTCGTCACGTGCATTTTTACTATTAATTTACCTAATGGAAGGTGGACAAAGGGGGTATTTTTCAACCCTATACAATATGGGGTTTTTTGTTAAGGTTTTTTTTTTAAAGAGGGGTATCTTGCAAAATAGGTAATAATAGAAGGAGGTTTTCTGCATTTTGCCCTAAAAAAAACCGTACAGGGTTCCATCTACATGCATATTCTTAGTTGATATGGAAATGACATTAGGTATTCTATTATCGAGAAATTTATTTTTAGGTTTTCTTAATGTGTGCCCTAAGGGTACTTATTAAACTATAATAAATGAGGTAATTATTGCATGGGAAATGACGAAAATGCATATAGAATGGTGAAAATGCATTGAGAATGATGCAATTTTCTTATGAAAATATGAAAATGCTTAGAAAACTGTACAAATACATTTCTCAATGCAATGATTACCTCATTTATTGTAACCTAACCCTTATGACACACATTAAGAAAACCCTTTGTTTTATTCCTACCTCATTCCCAGCCATCTGCTTATTCTTATGAACCAAACACAATTTCAATGAATTAAGACCAACAAATTGAACTTAGAGGTTATTTACTTCTTTTTCTCTTGTTAACTTTGAGATTTGGCCAAAACTTTTAATCTTTTATTTTTTATTTTATCTCGTACTCTTATGTTCTTACATTAATAAATTTTAAGTGAATAGCACATGATTTTGAACTCCGAGGGTGCCAACCTAGTTGAAATGCTGGGTTATTTTATGATGCTTGAAACTCTTTTACTTGATTAAAAATATATATATATATTAAATACGGGGGAGGAGAATAATTTATACTATGAGTTGGTTTTATGCATACACATGAATTGGTTATGGTACACTTAGGTGAGTGTTTTCCAAACTAGTATAAAAATATAGTTATGACACAATGTATTGTTTAAGTAACTGTTCACATTTGGAGAAGCACACGTGAACTAAGCGATTATGATTGATGGAATACATGATTTGTAACCACCTCCACCTAAATTCATTATTATTCGGAGGGATTCTAGATTAAGCCCCGGCCTCCCTCGTCCCCTTCACCAGGTCGATCAAATATATTGTTCAGACATCGAACGTGTGTTGGCTTTAAAGAGTATTTTTAGCTAATTGGTTTTGGGTTGTGTTAAAAGTAATTATTGAAACAAGGAAAGATAGTATAGAAAAATTAAATTAAAAAAAAAATTATGATTTGACTCTTCAAAATTGTCAGACATTTTTTGATAAATAAAGTTATAAAAATAATTAATCTTTATGAGACGAAGAGAATAATATTTGCAATTTTTAATATAAATAATAAATAAATCATTTTTTTTTTTTATCATGTTGAGCAATATAAGATTATTCTTATATAAGATATCTCAAACTATTCAACATAATCAAAACGAAGATTTACAAATGATGATTATGATCGTACGAAATATCTTAAATACAGTGCATATGATCAAAAATACTAAACAATATATAGATATATATATATATATATATATATATATATATATATATATATATACAGAGGTGATCCCATCAGCACGTGCTGATATAAGTTACATCAGTACTATGCATTGGGGGTTGTACCCCTTGCATTAATTCAATGCACCTCACATTTCACTAATGCACAAGGTACAACTCCCAATGCAAGTTTTGATATAAATTATATCAGCACGTGCTTACCTGATCATCATCCTATATATATATATATATATATATATATATATATATATTGTATCTGGCATTTAAATAATAAAAATAATAATAAAAAGGCCACATTGTGGGGGATATCTAGGAGGCCCACCCAACCTACCCCGCCCGCCCTTTCATAAATGATCCTCTCCTTTATGTTCCAACAAAAGCCAAACCAATGCGCAAATGAGACAAGAGCACCATTGTGGGATATCTAGGAAAAGGCCTACCCCAATAATTTACATTTCTTCCCACATTTCTCACTATGCAACATTTCATGTCATGCTGCCCATTCTAAGAAGACTATCAATACCATCATCAACAGCTTCTCTCTCTAAGCTCATGGACCCAAACAACTTCGGAGGATCCCAGAGGCTGATCACCTTGGCCCGCCAACTCCGCCTCTACAAACCCCCTCCTACTATATTCGACGAGGAGGACGACGACATCGAAGAGCAACGCATCGAAGAAGCTGCAGGAAAAGTGGTATCCCAAGTGGGTTTTGCAGAATCTGTGACCCCAATTGCCTTCCACCGTCCGGAAAGGTTCAGACCCAAGAGGGCTGCTGTTCTGATCTGTCTCTTTGAAGACGATGATGGGGAATTGCGTGTGATTCTTACCAAGCGGTCTTCGAGGCTATCTACTCATTCGGGTCGGTTGAATTTTCTAACTTTCTGTTTGGTTCCTGGGAAAATTGTGGATCTTTTGATTTGGGGTTTCAGAAAGAAATGAAAGGCCCATCTTAGTCATGTTGTGTAGTGAACTAGTGACTAATGGGCTTAGTTAAGTAGAGGGGGTTTTGGTATTTTTTTGGGTTCCTATTAATGTTCAGTGGAATTATGGATTCTCTGTTCGGTTCCTGAGAAAACTGGGGGGAAAAGGGAAAATTAATGAAAGGTTGACCTCATTTTTTTAAGTATTTGAAGTATTGATGATGACGATGATTGTGGTGTGGGAGGGTTGGATTTTGGTCATTGGACTAAGTGGGTGTGTTTGATTGCAGGTGAAGTTTCGTTGCCTGGTGGGAAAGCAGAGGAAGGGGATGAAGATGATGTTGAGACGGCGACGAGGGAGGCGAAGGAGGAGATTGGATTGGACCCTTCGCTTGTTAATTCCGTGACTGTACT
Organism: Liquidambar formosana; assembly: GCA_039720395.1. Lineage (NCBI taxonomy): Eukaryota > Viridiplantae > Streptophyta > Magnoliopsida > Saxifragales > Altingiaceae > Liquidambar > Liquidambar formosana. Next base: position 9,159,470 of record CM077835.1, read on the forward strand.
TGAACCATTTTTATCTAAGGTATGGATGGACGCTTCCTCTAATGCTTTACCTTTAATTTTTCTATATTTGCTATTGTATGATGACTTTATCAACCTGAATTTTCATGTCCTCTGGGTGAATGCAAAATTGGGTCTTGATGAATTATGTAATGTGTCATGTGTGGTTAACTTTATGCAATTAGTAGAGATATATCTGCATGGGGAACTTGGAAGTTGCTGGTTTGAGTCTTCAGTTACTACCTGAAAGGATGGCATTGTGGCATTTATACCTTGTCTAAGTGGGGCAACTAGAAACTCATCAATGATATGATCTTTCAGTGGTGCCTTCGTCGCCGCTATGGCTAGCGTGAATATGCGAGAGCCTCTCTTAAATTTCCCTTTTTTCTATGCTAGCTTCCAACTTTAGAACTTATATTTTCTTCTTTCTCTCTCTCTCTCCCTTAGGCCTTAATTCTTGCAATTCTATAGAATTAGAAGGCTGGAAGCGTAGAAATGTGGAAGTAGGAATGAAGGGCCCCCATCACCCAACCAAAAATACCAAATGACATTTTTAAACCCCATCCACTTCTTAAGAATCAAACTATTTTACTTTTTCAAAGAATCCTAATACTTCTTACAAATTTGAAGTGACCCTAAATTCTTATTGCAAATAACATAATGGGGGCAATTTAAATTTTTACCATTTTGAATTAACCTCTACTGCCCTCATTGCCCACACTGGAAATCTGTCCTGTACGTGAATGGGAAGGAAAGATAAATATATGGTAGAATGATGGGCATATGAGAACTTCAATGCTTTTTGATAAAGGTTACTTGATTGCAAAAGAATAGGCCAAAGCCATGTATACAGGGAGTATACCAAAAAAGAAAAGAAAAGAGAAAAAGAGTCTAAAGAATCAAACTATCCACAAAATCTTCCAGGGGAGTCCGGTGAAAAAAGTGGCCAGGATCTCCCCACTCAAAAAGGAAGTAAAAAATATAATGTTTCAGTTTTTCAATACCCCATTCCCCTCCTTCAAACGTTCTTCTATTTCTCTCTCTCCAAATAGCCCATAATGTAGCATGTGGCACCATTTTCCATATGGCCAAGGCTTCCTTATTCTTGCTTTTGCACCACCAGGAGTATAAGAGTTGCTGTACTGACCTGGGCATCACCCACTGAATTCCAAACGCCTTAAAGCACGTAGTCCACAATTTCTTAGCTATCTCACAATGAAGTAACAGGTGATCTACAGATTCTGCCTCTTGTTTACACATGATGCAGCAATTGGGAAGTTGAAAGCCTCGTTTAATAAGATTGTCAATCGTCAAACATTTATCCCAGTAGGCTACCCATACAAAGAAAGAGATTTTAGTCAGGGCATTAGGAACCCAGACTCTAGCCGAAGGAAAGCCTCTTCCCTCTCTATGTACCAATGTAGCATAAAAAGAGCCCACTGAAAATCTACCATTTTTCTTCCTTCTCCAAACTATCTTATCTTCCTCATCTCTACAAATTTCAATTCAATAAATTTTCTCAAAAAAACGCATGACTTCTTCGAGCTCCCAATCCTGTAAATCCCTCCCAAATAACACATCCCAATTCGCAACATCCTCATTCCACTTAATCATATCTCCCACCCATGCTTCTTTGTTCACCGCTAAACTAAATAAACTAGGGAACTCTTCCTTCAAGGTTATATCTCCACACCAAAGATCACTCCAAAATCTGACTGTGTGCCCATCTCCTATTTTAAAAGTAGTCTCTTTTTTAAACCAAAACAGCCCATTAGCGATAGCTTTCCATACTCCCGTACCATAAGTACTTCTCACGCTTTTAGGCCACCAATTACCTTCCTCACTCCCGTATTTCCACTCCACTACACTTCTCCATAGAGCCTCTTTTTCTGTGCTAAACCTCCACATCCACTTCCCAAGCAATGCCTTATTGAAAACTCTTAAAGGCCTAAAACCCAGCCCACCATCTTTCTTTGAAGAGCAGATGGTCTCCCAATTAGCCAAATGCATTTTCTGTTCATCCCCCAAACCTGCCCACAGGAAATCCCTTTGTAATTTTTCCAATTTCTTTGCCACCGACGCTGGAATAAGGAACAAAGACATAAAGTAAGTTGGAAGGCTAGAAAGAGTGCTCTTGATCAGCGTCATCCTTCCCCCTTCGGACAAATAACCTCGCTTCCATCCACTAAGGCGTTTCTCAAACCTCTCCACCACTGGATCCCACGTGGTTGTGCATCTAAATTTAGCTCCCAATGGCAAACCCAAATAAGAAGTGGGAAGCCGCCCCACTTTACAGCCTAAATTTTCAGCATACAAGACTGTATCAATATTCTCCCCAACCGCAAACATCTCGCTTTTACCTAAATTAATTTTCAGCCCTGATACAGCTTGAAAGCACAACAAAACCACTCTCAAATGTCTAACTTGTCTGTTGCCAGCTCCATAAAAAATAATGGAATCGTCAGCATAAAGAAGATGAGAAATACATCCCCTATACAAACCTCCCCTATTAAAAACAAAGCCCTCCACTCTGTTCACATCTGTAGCTTTTTGCATTAGCCGACTAAAAGCCTCCATCACAATGATAAAAAGGAAAGGTGACAGGGGATCGCCTTGAAGCAATCCTCTATAACTCCCAAAAAAACCAAATGCTTTCCCATTAATCAGAACTGAAAATGAGGCTGTTGAAATACAAAATTGTATCCAACTCCTCCACTGCGTTCCAAAGCCCATACGTCGAAGAAGATACATCAAAAAATCCCAGTTAACATTATCATACGCTTTTTCCATATCTAATTTGCACACCAAACCAGGATTTTCTGATCGAATGCGAGCATCAATGCATTCGTTAGCAATTAAGGCTGCATCAAGGATCTGTCTACCCCTCACAAACGCGTTTTGGCTCTGCGAAATCACTTTGGCAATCACTCGCTTCATTCTATCGGCCATCAATTTAGCCACAATTTTGTAGACGCTTCCAATAAGACTGATGGGACGAAAATCCTTAACGTTCAGCTCACCAGATTTCTTTGGGATGAGGGTAACAAAGGTTGCATTCAAACTTCTCTCAAATCTTCCCCTGTCGTGAAATTCCATAAGCATATTCATCAAATCCCTTGTAATAACTCTCCAACATCTTTGATAGAACGCCATCGTCATCCCATCAGGGCCAGGGGCCTTATCACCATTGAATCCATTGACCACTGCCAACACCTCCTCCTCTTCCCACGGCCTCTCAAGCCAATCTGCATCTTCTTCACTAATGGTGTCGAAACTTGTTCCATCTAACTTGGGTCGGTAAACCTCCTCCTCACAGAAAAGCTTTTGATAAAAATCTACAACTATATCAGCAATATCCTTCTCTTTATCCACTATGAGAACTTCAATACTAAACTCTATATTTAAAAGAACAGTATCCTGTATATATTGGCAAAAACAACTCATCTTACTATACGCCCTAGCTATACAGGTTTTGAAGTGGCCAGAAATCCATTAAAATATTCATTTTCACAACTATATTTTTATTGTCATTCTTAAATTTATTCATATAAGGTGTTTCATATTCACAAATTTGTCTCTATTTTATTGAAAATGTCTCCTGGATCCAAACTAAGTACAACTAACAATGTTCACAATTTGAGGTGTCATCTGCCTGTGCTTCGTGCATTAGCCTGCACATTTATCTACTACCTTACAACCCCTTACAACCACAAATTCTGTATCAAAGACTAGTAATCTAACCAATTCAGTTACATTGTAATCATGACAAAGCCTTGTGCTGGGATTTTTTTTGCATTAACTATTTTGTTCTCTAGGATACTACGCATAAATATATTTCTTCCCTCATCCCCCCCCCCCCCCCCAAAAAAAATAAAATAAATAAATAAATAACTTTTTATGTAAAGTAAGGAGTAACTCAATTAGTTGTTCTTGGCCCAGTGTACTTACTAACCCACCAATGCAAGGGGTACAATCCCCAATGCATGGTGTTGATATAACTTAATCAGCACGTCCTCATAGGACCCGTTCTGTATATACAAGTAAGGTTGTCTTCGATTAGAAGTGTCATCTTTAATTCTAGTCAGGATTTTTATAATGTATTGATTGGCCAGGATTCCTTTTATTCTAATCGATATGCATTTGTGTTCAAACTAGTTTAGAATTACATTGTTGTCATTGGTTTAGAGTTTTTGTCCAGTTCTTATGTGGCTAAGATAAGAGTTGGCTCTATATCTTTACGTAAGGTCATCTTGTTTGTATCTCAAGTTTCTCCGGTCAATGTAGGTTATTCGTAGGTTTCAGTGCCCTGTGATAGAAAACAGTGGAGAAGCATGTTAGCTGTTTACCAAGAAAGAACTGCAACTGTGGAGTTAAATTTTAAAGAAAATATTTGGAAAGACATTGTTTCTTTTGGTTGAATATATGATCTCACTGTCTTTTTCTCTCCTCTTTGCCTTTCTCTATTTTTTGAATTTGATTTGGCACACTTCTCAGCACAACATAGTATGGTCAATGGTGATACTGCATAGTGGATTGACTGGATTCATATGACCTATGTGTGCCTTAAACTCCACATGTAATGAGAACACTCTAATTCGACCCACAATCCAGAAGCTCGAATTGGTTTTCCTTTAAGCTACATATAGTGATCTTAATTTCAAGCAGTGGTTCAGATGTATAGCTTCACCTGACAACTACAACCCATGGATGAGATGTAGGTCATGTCAGTTTGATAAGTGTAAAGCAACAGAATTCTGTCACTCAGTAGCGTTGAATCTATTAGTTGTATTCAGCTTTATTGTGGGTTCAGCAACCTTTTCGTTCTTGGTGCAGCACCTCCTTAGGGTAGTTCCAGTTATTGGCATACTCTCTGATAAGAAAGCATTCAAGCCTACGCCAAATGCTGCTGAAGTGGAAGAAGTATTTGATGCTCCCTTGGAAATGTTTATCAAGGTTTTGCTCTCTAATACCAGTTCTCTCTTCACTTCAAAATTATATTGGTTGGAACTATTTTCTTTTCTGAAATTTTATATCAAAATGCTTGATTCAGGATGAAAATCGGAAATCAGAGGAAAGGGAGTGGATGGGAGACAAGTATCTGATTCATCTTTTTGACTATGAAACAGACAATAAGAAGTATTTGATATGGGGTCTAACTGCTGGAATCTTGATTAGGGCCGCATCGATTGTATACCAGCGGCCACCACCCTTTCTGGAGCAGAACCCTAATTTCAAGGTTCCTAGAGTTGTAAACAAAGATACCATAATGCCTTAATTTTTTTATAAAAAAATAAAAATAAAAATTTGTTGGGTTGTATTCCAAATTATCATCTTCTGTGGAATAAAAATCCAACACAACCAACACTTATTGAACAAAGTATCATATGTTTGGTCCAAGATGTTTGTTAAGATGACTAAAAGAAAATGGTATATGCGCAGAGAAAATCACAGCTTTAGATGTTGCTAGCCTTCTGCGAATCATTTATATTTTATACTGTTGAGCACAAGAAAGAGGTTCTGTGGGCTGCAACTGTTTACCAAGAAAGAACTGCAACTATTTACCAAGAGGGAGGGAGGGAGGCAGGATGGTTATATGCCCATTTTATACAGGTCTGAAAGAACTGCAGCTGTTTACCGATAAAGAACTGCAACTATGTTCGTGTTTGATCTGTGGGCTTCCTCATTGTGTGTTTTGTGTGTGTTGGCTAAAAAAAGAGAGGTGCTCATATAGTATCAGCCTGTAGGCAACTAGCATGCAGTGTATAGAAAGTTTTGACCGAATGTAAAATGTCAGTGAAAGCATGTTGCCCTATGCCCCTTTCACTTCTTCTGGTCAGTCATCTTCAAAGAGCTAATTTCTGTTTTCATATTACTCTGAATTGTTGGGTGGTTCTTGTAGGACCTTCTCCCAAGCTCTAAATCTTATGCAGTACTGCATTTACACCATTGGCATTGAAGAAATCTTCTTTTTGTGCTTATAAATGTGTGTTATTATTATTATTAGTTTAAACTGTTGTGAATTGTTAGAAGTAAAGTTGCTTGAGACAAGCCTTGATCTTCAAGATCAAGAGCCTGAAGTTGCTTACCTCCTCAAAGAGGAAAAATGTGTTCATTTGCAGGTTTTGATGATTAAAATCTTGCCCAATAAAATTCACTTCATTTATATTTTTTGTAAAGAGGAACTTCCATACTCGCTTTATATTTTTCTCCCCAATGAGTGATGCCATACAAGATGAAAACTTTCTTAAACTACTAGAGAAATAGAAAACAAGACGAAATCCACAAAAAAGGACCCATAATATACCAACAAGACAGGCCCTAAACAACAACCACGGACTCTAAAAGGCCAGGGTTGTAGCGTGCGGAACCTCCATCATACTTAAGCGTCCTGCAAAACAACGAGAATTATTAGGAACAAAACTCTTACGGCGACTCGCACCTTGGCTTGACTCTGGGCGACATAGCCTCATTGGGTCATGGTTCTTTCTTTTTCAGAAAAATAGAAGGCCGAGTTCAAGAAATGGGTAGATGTTGTCAAATTTTATATTTATTTTTTGCAATCAATAGAAGTTATTTTTACCCCTAACTCTCTTTAATATCAATGCTTATTTAAAAGCTTGAACATAAGATTACTCACTTAAAAAGTAAAGCAAATACCACTAAACTATCAGGCTATCACCTCATTAACAAATTCAAGAAATTAGTTGGGTCAAAAGTTAAAATACTTTGTTGACTTAATATACCTACAACATACATACATATATAAAGCCACAGAGAGTTGATCAAGTCTGTGATGTCCCCAGCCTAATCAATCTCATATATATATATATATATATATTTAACAATGGTACAAGTACAATTGAGAGAGTAGAGCAATTATTCCATAAGAGGGAAAAAAAAAGTTTTCTTACTGTCAGAATGGTGAGAAATAGAAATGTGACTAAGCATCTCCATGGTACTTGTATATTTTCCTTTTTATTATCTGAGGCTCCTCATGATTTTTGAGTAGAACTTTCATATAATTGTGATATGGTCAGATGATATCACAAGTTAATCACACTCAAGCAGAGTGAGAATGTCAATGTATTTATTAGTCTCATTTTTTCACTTTACTTACATGTAATTGACTTATGATACCACCTGACCATATCATAATTGTATAAAAGTTTTTGCCCTCAATGATTTATCTTTTTTTTTTTCTTTTTCTTCTTTTTTTTTTTTTATATTTTTCTTTTTTATCCTTACCTACCAAGGAATTCTGACAGGAAGATAGTCACGTGAAAATTGCACCCGAAAAAAAAAAAAGAAAAAAAAGAAAAAAAAAAAAGGAAAGCCACATGAAAAGCAATGTGAGAATTACAGATCGGTCTCCCTATAATTTTATTGTATTTTATTTTATATTTTATACTATAAAAATGAAATTCTCACCCACATGGCCACATTGCGCACACCAAGAAGGAAAACGCCTCACACACGCCTGTGTCAAATACTTAAATCATGAATGGACATGGACATGTAGCTATCCTGCCTGCCTCCCTCCACAGTCCCGTCTCTAATAAGCTCATGGGTTCCAACAATTTTGGAGGATCCCATAGACTCACAGCCTTAGCACAGCAGCTCCGTCTCAACAAACCACCTCCCTCTCTTTGTAACCTCACTGAACAACAACCACCACCACCCACCCAACAAACTACAGGAAACTTGGTCTCTCAAGATCTGTGTTCAAATGCAGAATGTGCAACCCCAATAGCCCACCACGCTGAAAGATCCAAACCCAAGTCCAAGAGAGCCGCAGTTCTGATTTGCCTCTTCGAAGGCGAATCAGGCGATCTACGCGTGATCCTCACCAAGCGTTCTTCATCGCTCTACAGTCACTCGGGTGAGAGACACTTGTGAAATTGCATCATGATGATGGTTAATTGGTTATGGGTCAAATGGGTAAGTGTTGGATTTTGTTCATTTTGATCAATTGGGGGTGGGCTTTTGTTGCAGGTGAAGTTGCGTTGCCTGGAGGGAAGACGGAGGAAGGTGATGCGGACGACATAGCGACGGCGACGAGGGAGGCTAAGGAGGAGATTGGTTTGGACCCTTCGCTTGTCGATGTTGTTACTGTTCTTGAACCCTTCGTTCAAAAGGTATATATGTGTTGAAGATCTGTTATTCGATTTCTACATAATTTTATTTCACAGAAATATTCAATTTTTTTTAGAATTTTTGTTTGTATTTTCAATTTTCGCGTTTAGAGTCTTCAATACTAAAATTAAAAATGCTAGCCAGACCATCGTCACTTTGATTATTTCCCCAAGGACAGTCTATTCTGGTGGGTGAAGTTGAAATGCCTTGTAAGCCAATGGTTGATCATCCAACATTACCTACCAAGTCATCACCTATGTCTTGTTGTGCTGATGTAACTGTTGACATGGTATGCCATTGTCAACTATTATGCTGACGTGTCATTGTCATGTCACCTACCAGGTGAGGTAGTTCATCGGAGAATGATCAAATTGGTGGTCTGGTAGCTGCTCTCTAGAGTGGTGATGCCATGTTAGTTGTCACTGCCATTTTTGATAGGAAATGCATTTTCAGGATTTTCAAGTTGGACTCTTTTCTTTCTCTGCATTTTAGACTAGGTATGTACTGTGTACAAGATAAGACTCTAGACAGGGCAACAGTAACGCAGTTTGTTTAAGTTAAAATTCACTGAGATGATAAAATGCCATGAGTTCATTGTATGAGACAAGAAAAGATTTCCTATGGTTTAACAATATAAGGCCATAGATACCCAAGAAGTTTCTAGGGTTTTAGAGGGATTTGAATGTTAGAAGATATGGATTTGAATCTTAAGCCAAGTGGCCAATTGTGTTAGGGAGCATTGATGTTTCAAAATTCGTCTAAAGTTAACTTTCAAACATTCATTGGCATTGATGAACTCATGATGGAGGTTGTGGTCTTGAGCTATTTTCCAAGCACTGTGGCTACACTACTGAGTTTGTCATCCCATAATTCCATAAAATGTTGAACCTTAGAAGATTTGTTTGGTTTGTTCAAGCTCTTCCGTTTGTCAGTTTGTTATAATAAACTTTGCCCTCCTCCATCTGAATCTGAAACCATTTATTTTCCTGCCTCCTTGGTGCCTTCTTGAGTATCTATGAGCCATATATTGAAATTGCTCATCAGAGTTGAAGACTTGAGAAAGCATAACAAAGCAATAAGCAGCATGGTATATGTAGTTTTTTTTGGTTTTAATCTAGTGACTGGATTGTTTTATGTGCAGCGGGGTGTGACAGTAGTTCCTGTAATTGGCATACTTTATGATAAGAAAGTGTTCAATCCAGCTCCAAATGCTGCTGAAGTTGAAGCAATATTCGATGTTCCCTTAGAAATGTTTCTCAAGGTTTTACTCTCTAGTTCCAGTTCTCACTTTGGCTTTAAGTCAGCATCTGTTTTAGAGCATTTCCCTTGATGACATTTGTTTCATGGTGGTGGAAACAGGACGAGAACCGAAGAGCAGAGGAGAGAGAATGGATGGGAGACAAGTATCTACTTCAATTCTTTGACTATGAAGCAGAGAATGAGAAGTATGTCATATGGGCGTTAACTGCCGGAATCTTGATTAGGGCTGCATCAATTGTGTACCAGCGGCCACCAGCATTTCTAGAGAGGAAACCTAAATTCTGGCATAGAGTTGCTAATACAGATACTTCCACGTCATAAATCCCAGGCGTTTTCAAAGGGTTTTATATCATATTGTTCTTCATTGTATAATAAAACTCACTATGAGCTACGAAAGTATTGAAGATTAGCGTCCGAATGTCAAAAACAGAAACTGAAATGATGTTACCTTTAACTTGCCACAAATGCATTCATTTCTAATTCTATCATTTCTCGTTGCAAGTTCAAATTTTCAATTAAGGAAAATTTAATTGACATTATGTTGTGATTTCCTTGAAATTTCACATATACATGTGTGTGTGTGTGTGTGTGTGTGTGTGTGTTCTGCAAGGGGTGATGTGGAATGGCAAAAACTCATCTTACCTACACTTAATACACAGCAATAAGGAAAGAACAATTATAAATCCTACCCATCTAAGCAAGATCTTTCCTAAAGATCCATTAAATCACGATCACTAAACTCTGTTCAGTTCTTCACACTATGATAGTGCCCAACTGCCTAACATCACCATAGAAAGCTCAATATGAATATATTTGGTTGTTGATGACTAGAAGAATATACATCACTATTCTATTGCTAAAGAAACCCTTTAACTTGAACCAAGCAAGCCTGAATTTTTTTTTATTTTTTATTTTCTATTTTTGGGTCATATGTTTGAATGGATTCACTCTAAGATAAAATGTAAAACAAACCACTACATTACAGTATTTGAAGTAACAAGTGAAACTTTAAAGAAACTACAAATAGAAGAACGTGTATACATAAGATAGGTACTTTCTATTCAGCTGAAATTCATTCTTCCTCAATATCATAGGCCACAAATCTAGCGAGCCACTTTTAATGATCGCAAAAATATCGCCTTGAAATGAAAAATACAAAAAAAATTTAAATTAAACAATCAGCTTACAAAGAAAAGTGTCATTTAATTAACTCCCTCAGCTAAACACCTCATAGAATTTCTCAATGACTAGTAAACCTGAGTCGATGGATTCCAAAGGATCCTTCCGAAGACGGTGTCTTAAGCAGTTAGGGATGACAGTAGCAATATCTTCAGGAGTTACTTTATCTCTTCCCTTCAAAGCAGCCAGAGCTTTTGCTGCTCTATTTGTCACTATGTCACCTCTCAATCCATCAACATTCAGCTCTGCACAAACCTTAGAGATTTTCACCCGCAGATCATGATCAATCTCAACAGAACCAAGAGAGCTCCTAGCTGAGCCAATTTGTTGCTGAAGCTTCTCTTGCTCTGCCTTGTAAGAATCCCGAAACTCTTTAGGATTTTTGTCGAATCGGGCTCTCTCCTCCACAATCTTTACTCTGAGCTCTGCATCCCTTACAGTCCCCACTTGCGCATGCATTCCAAACCGATCGAGCAGCTGTGGCCTGAGCTCCCCTTCTTCAGGATTGCCAGAGCCAATAAGAATGAAACGAGCAGGATGTGAAATTGAGATACCCTCTCTCTCAACTGTGTTCCATCCTGAGGCAGCCGAATCCAGAAGAACATCCACTAAGTGATCATCCAAGAGATTAACCTCATCCACGTAAAGAATTCCTCTATTAGCTTTAGCAAGAAGTCCAGGCTCAAATGCCTTGACACCCTCAGTGAGGGCCTTTTCAATGTCAATTGTCCCACACACTCTATCTTCTGTAGCACCCAAGGGCAAATCAACCATGTTAATTTTGGTCGTCATGACTGGGAGTTTATCTCCTTTCAGAATGCTCTCCCTAACTTCCATGCCCATAGATTCAGGATCCTCCGGATCGGAGTTAAATGGGTCACCGGCAACTACCTCGATTTGAGGAAGTAAATCCACCAAAGACCTAACAATCGTAGATTTCCCCGTTCCCCTATCACCCATAATCATGACACCCCCTATCTTGGGATCAATAACATTGAGCAGAAGGCATAATTTCATCTCATCCTGCCCCACTACAGCGGAAAATGGATACACCGGTCTCTGGCTTTCCTTAGAGGCAAGCTTTTGTGCCTGAAATAGCAAAGTTTCTAAATTTTACTCACACAAACTCAATACCAATTCTCTCAAATTCTGCTATGACATTTTCTTCCAAGTGCTTTCACCCATGGAGATAGTTATTTATATAAAGTTATAAACATATAACCTCTTTTCAATGGACAGAATGCATAAAAAAGTAATGATGCACCCCCAATCTCTTGCAATTACACTTGAAACAAAGCAAAAAAGAAATTATGGGTGACATGTAAAGTTTCAGAAACCAAATTAATGGTAACTTTTTGTGCTTATAGCAGATATTAAAACACCAAATTGAAGTATAATCTCAAAATAGCATGACTAAAGAGACCCACATAAGGAATATTCAATGGATAGACCGAGATGAAGAAGATCCATACCTGTTCAGCAGGGCTGATTTCAGTGGCAACATTGGTAACTGCAACATGGAACTGAGACCTCCCCTTCTTAGCCGGAATTCCTATACCTCCGTAGAACTTCCTCCCATGGCTCTGCCCTGTAATCACAGATTTCAAAACACGTTAACCAATCCATTAACATCTGCTGAAACCCATGTCTTATCTTCAATAATATCATCTTAAAATCCAAAAAAAAAATGTGTATTTTGAGGACACAGAAACGCTAGAAAGGAACTGGGTCGGTCATAGGGGTTCCAAATCAAAGAAAAATGAAGTGGGGTTTGGTTAAATGTTGAGAAAAACGTACCTGGAGTTGAAGGGAGAGAGAGAACGGAGGACTTGGAGGTGGGGAAAGAGAGGGGACGAGAAGCCAAGATCGCCGTCGAACATGTTCCGAGTATTCTCGCCATGCCCAAGTGTTTCGAGAGCACTCTAGTGCTGTTATACCATTTATTCGCAGCTTTTCTATTGGTTTGTTAGATGCGGATAAGAGGATAGATTTCCTCCCTTCTATTCTCAAGCCCTACTGCTTTCTCACTCTTCGCTTTATTTTTACTTATCTCTTAGTTTTTTTCAAAAGAATAATAATGAAAGCACCAAGATGACACTTTCTTTTTCCCCGGTTACTACTCAACAACTGATCATGAGGTGGTGGTCTCCGATAAATAGTGAAAGGGTTCTAGTTTTGGAGTGGTGGTGTGAGTGTATTTTAATTTGGTGGTCGGTCTTATTTACTAATCATTAATTTTTGGTAGAACTAATGTTGGATATGGCTCAACCGATACATAGGACACTTGTGGATATCTTTTTTGTAAACCTATCTAAGCCACTCTTGTTATGGGTCCTTAACAAGGAAATGAACTATTATGATAACGCTCAGATAAAACTGTGAAGACATATTGCCCTTTTCTACCCTTTTTTTCTTATTAGGGAAAAAAAATACTCACAAGTCACAACTCAGATCCCTTTAAAAGAAAAAATTCTTTCTCTGTCTCTCTTCTTTTGGGTTCAAATTTTAAAAGGGAGTCAAATGAGCCATTTGAAAATTATAAAGAGGACTTTATTTTTGAGAATTTTGGTCATAACCCCTATGTATAAGAGTCATTTTATAATAAACTTTAAATAGGAATTAGTTTTGTAAAAATCCCTTTTAACCCCATACAAACTAAAAAAACCCCTGATTTTAAACTTGCTTGTTATTTTCCACCATGCCACTTTATTATTGTTATCCGAAAATTAGAGATTCGAACCCCATTTTACTCGAAAATCAAGAATTTGAACCCCATTTTTTCCAGCGACTTTATGGAAAAAAAATCCCAACCTATTTACACCTTCTAAACGGCACAAAAACTGCATAGTATTATCATACTCTTGGTAGAACAAAAAATACTGACAGATACGTACCCAAAAAAATTTTAGTTGTACAATAACATCATATTGTTTTACATTAAAAGAAAACAACTACAATTGAATTGTTATAAAAATAGTGTTCAACAATATCAACATACTTTTTTAAACAAAAAATATGAATTCCAAAGTATATACAGTGCTCGAAAATATTAGTTGTAGAGTAACAACATACTATTTCATATATATATATATATATATATATTTTAAAAAACACAACTACATTTGCACTATTACAAATATAATGTGCAACAGTATCATCATATTGTTAGAATAAGAAAAAAGGTCAATAAGCTTTCCCAAACCAAGACACACACACACACACACACACAAAAAGAAAAAGAAAAAAAGAAGAACGAATCCAATTTGGAGTTTGGAGAAGAAGAAGAAGAAGAAGAGATCTATTGTGAGACGGTGGTCAAAGAATGTCCGGTCGCCTTTGAAGAAGGAGTTTTGATTTTTTAGATCCAGTACTACTGCCGAATGCCTCCCCTCCCATTCTTCTTCTTCTACACCTCCATACCAGCGCATCAGATTTCCTTGCCTCCCCTCCCATTCTTCTTCTACACCTCCATACCAGCGCATCAGATTCCCTTGCCTCCCCTCCCATTCTTCTTCTTCTTCTGCAGTCGCGCGAGCATCGTTGTAAGAGAAACTCCTGCATGTTCCCAAAAAAAAAAAAAAAAAAAAAAAAAAAGGAGCTTGATGGGAGGGAGAAGGTATACCTGGGGAAGGGGAAGGAGATGGGGGAGGAGAAACGTTGCAGATAAAAACCAAAAAAGGGGAAAAAAAAAATGGAGATAATGATGGAAAGAATAGGTAAATCATGGGAAGAGCATAAATCATGCGGGTACTGTTGGAATTAAAAAATAAATAAATAAATTTCCTTATGGTAAAATAATCTTTTAAAAAAAGGGCTATGGAGTTAAAAACTCTTATGATGAGGTTTTGGTTAAAAGTAGTCTTCTAATAGGATAATTGCTAATTTTCCCTTTTTTTCTCTTTCTTTCTTGATGTGAGAGAAAATGGTCAATACTAACTGTGATGACCTGAATTATTTATATATATAGAGGGATCATTAGCTGAACCCACCACTTGCATTTGCTTCAGATATATATATATGTATAGAGGGATCATTAGCCGCACCCATAGCCGCACCCACCACTTGCGTTTGCTTTGGATATATATATATATATGTATAGAGGAATCATTAGCTGCACCTACCACTGGCATCTGCTTTGGTTATATTTATATGTATAGAGGGATCGAGACAGAGAGTTAGAGAAAGAGCAACAGAGAGAGAGAAATTGAGGAAGAACAGAGGAGAAAAAAAACAGAGTGGTCTGGTAGAGGTTTTTGGCTGAGTTCGTGGAACTCTCTCAGTGAGGTAAAATCCTCACCTCCTCTATCGTTGATTTCATATATATATATATATATATATATATATATCACGTACTGTGTATATATATATATATGTATATGCAATTTTATTTTCTTATGTTATTCTTAGAAAGGATGATCATATTTTATGTTTTTGGGACCAAGGAACACCATGGTAGTGTCAAATTTTAGATAAATTGACTGTAGGTTGAAGTTTTAGAAATTTTAGAATTTTGGATCATGAAAACCCGAAACTTTAGGCTTAAAAAACGAATATGATTTTATAGGATTCTGAATGAACAATTTATAGTCGCACGTAGTACTCCGCATGAGCTTCGATTCGACACTTGAATCACTGAAAACGGTTAAGAAACAAGAGAGATATTAATCGTCGAAGTTGGCCCGTTGAACACACGGTGTAACCCGGTTACACAATTCAACCCGCGGGAGGTTGAAGATGACCCCATAGGTCTATGATCCTGTGTGGGGGCATCTGTGTACCTTACCGTGTTCTCACGCATTTAAAAGCCATACGATAATCATATGAACCCCAAATTTGACCGTTGGACTCGTCTTGGAGGGCCCTACCATGTGGGACCCTTAGTTGATCATTTTGACCAAGTTTGACTGTAGTTTGACTTTTTGGCCAAATTAATATTTATTAAAAATTCCAGAAAATATCAGAAAATTCCAAAAATTACAGAAAATTCCCAGAAATTATAGAGAGTGTTTTAAAAATTATTTTGATGATTTTGGGACCATAGTTTACTGTTAGAAGGCCAATAGTAATTTTTGAGTGCGTTATATTTATTTTTAAATTTACCTAAAGATTACGTATGCATAATTATCAGATTTTATCGGTCCTCGGGAGGACCCTAGGGAGCATTAACGCTGCATTCGCATTGTCAGTGTCTATCACGTGGTTTTGGGTTGGTATTGCTCGCAATTGAGGTAGGAAATGTGGCTTCTTTACATTTAATATGGTGTTGTTCTATAAATGTGATTTTAAATGCTTTAATGATATTTTTGGATTTTCCCACTGATTTATAACCAAATATTTTTATTACTTGTTCAAAATTTAGGGAATCCTTCAATATATCATTTGATACGACTGTTTTATATTGTTCCTTAAAGATACATGGTTATATACTCGTTTAAATGTTATTGTGAAATATCTGTTAAATGTGTGGAATTTTCATGATACTTGGATTTTGGAAAAATGCTTTATAAATGTTGTTTACTTGGAAATGCTTTAAAAATGTTACTGAAATTCTAGAAATTTATCAAACATGTTTATGGATACTTTTGGACACTCGGATATTTATTTGAATGATGGAAATTGTTTTGGATATATGGACCTTGGGTCTTGGTATGCATCAAACGGGTGGGGGCATCACAATGAAGTGGTGTCCTGCGTTGAGAATACTCCGCGAATAGCAAGCAGGGTAAAGTGCCCTTGGGTGAAAGACCCTGAAGCCCTCGAGGAAGAACGCCGCGTAGGTGTTGGTTATTTTCGTGCTTGGCTGAGCCGGGGGTTGACGTGACGACGTAACCTGTGATTAGCGACAGTTGATGCATGGTTTGATCCCATAGTCTTGGGAATTGGAGATACTATGAGAATTTTGGGAAATTAACTCAAAACCCACACAAAGTATTTAATTGTGACTGGTATTTGATTTTGAGTTATTAAATGTGTGGGATATTTACGAAGAGCAAATAAAACGGCGACACGTGTATGGTCTCGGTAATGAGCTCGGTCCCAGCTGTCTCATCGGGCCAGCGCGTCCTCGGACCATCCGAGACCTCGGTCTTGACTGCTCCCGGGTCAATGGGCCCTCGGGCCTGAATGCCCTTGATTTGTGTCGACCTCGGGCAGGTTCCCTCTCGGTCCGATGAACCCCTTTCGGGCCGCACGAGCACGCGCCCCTCACGTGCTCCGAATTTGTCTTACTCTCCAGATCCGACAGAAGAAATCAGACCGGGAGCAGAGCACGCTCCTGGAAACCGAACCAGGGGAACGGCTGTCAGCGGCCAGGTCTGTAACTCCGAAAGATCCGCGATCTGGTCTGAAAACCCCTATCTAACCCTGGTTAGCTCGGAACCCTAATCTGACTACGGTCAGGTCAGAGCATTGGACCAATCCGAAACCTAACGCCCGCCTATAAAGGGAACACTATTCATGATGAAAAAGGTAAGTTCTCTAGCACAAAGCCCCTAGAAATTCCTTTCCCTCTCTTTCCCCCTCAGAAACTGACTTGACCGTCGGAGGGTTTTAGACCGGGAAACCCCCGGTCTCCCTTGACGATCTTCTTTGACTTCAGGTCCCCGTTTTAGGCGACGCTTTGCTCTCCTGTTCATCGAGAAGGTTCTGCATCCTCACACAACCGCGAGCCATCTCAGTCCATACAACCCGCTCGGGTCATAGCTGCGCGACGCTCCAAACCTCCGGACCACTCTTTCAAGGCGCTCCGCCGACTGTCCGGACTCTTCCCCGTACAGTTTGGCGCCGTCTGTGGGAATACGAGCGAAAGGCCTTCGTGCTCGCCTTCGCTTGAGCTTGTGTTCCCTTTCTTACAAATGGCGGGGCGAACTAGGTCCGGAGCGACGTATGCTGGGCCAGAAATGAATGGAGCAAGCGTAGCGCTTCCGCCGCCACCGGCCGGGCGTCCCCCGGCGAGCGCTACCTTCATCGGGGAGACCAGTAGGCCCATGGAGCAAATCCCGATGCAAGAAGTCCAGGCCGCGTATGAGCGAGCGGTCGCGGAGCACTCTAACCCGGAGGCGGTCACCGCTGTAGTTGCAATGCTCCAGGCGCGGTTAGATGAGGCGAATCACGAGAAACTCGCCCTAGAGCAGGAGTATCTCAATCTCAAAGAGCGTAGCCGCCATCAAGCCTCCCCCCACCACGGCCGAATGTCAGCGGAGGATGGTGGCGACAAGCGAAGCTACACTACTTACCCCGCCGAATCCCGGCCACGACGGCGTAGGGTACTCGCCCAAGAGAGGCGGTTTGAAAGAGGTGAGGATCAAAGCTACAGGAAGTTGAAGAGTAAGGTGGAGCGCCAAAGAACTGATAGGGGGCGGGTGCATGACTCTTTCTCCAAGGTCGTCACTGGAGCGAGTTCTAGTCGAGCTAGGCGGACCCCCAGCGAAGATAACCAAGGTCGAAGAGGAAGCGAGCGGCGCTCCGAGATGTCGGCTCCGAGGGCCAACCGGAGGGATAGAGAGCGTTACGAGGCAGTCGAGGGCTCGGCAGAGCCAAGCCGATATGGGAGAAGCTCTCGAGAGGAGAGGCGAAGGAGGGTTGGAGATTTAACCTCGGACGAATTCGCAAGGAAGATCCGAGAGGAGATCAAGATAATGAGGGAGCCGGTGCGACCGACACCGAACTATCTGCTAGTAGGAAAGTCTCCCTTCGCGAGCTGGATCCAAACCACGCCAACCCCAAAGAATTATAGTGCCGTCACCTTCACTCCCTACTCCCCTGTAGCGGATCCCGACTACCATCTGACGTACTATGTCCAAAAGATGTCCCTCTATATTGACAATGAAGGCTTTATGTGCAAAATCTTTCCGATGAGCCTTGGGGAGATTGCCCTCAGGTGGTGGGCGAAGATTCCAGAGAAATCGATCCGAAGGTGGGAAGATTTGGTCAAGCTCTTTCGGGATCGATTCATAACAAGCAAGAAGTACGCCAAGACCATGCAAAACCTGTACGAGATGAGGCAGGGGACGGAGGAGCCCTTATGAGATTATTCCCAGAGATTCTGGGAGCTTTACACCGAGATCGAGGAACCAGATGAGCGAAGCGCTCTCGACATCTTCAGACGAGGGCTGATTCGATCCTCTCGGTTGTTCGAGCAGCTCACCCTCGACCCACCTTCCAGCATCGGAAAGCTGCTTGATCGAGTACAGAGGTACATACGACTCGACAATGCCTTTCGAATGGCCAAGCAAACCGAATTGGCGGATAAGAATCCCCGAGCAGACCGAGCAAGGGATGACCGAGCAAAACATGAGCCGACAAGAGACAAGATACCGGCAAATCCAAATCAGGCGGTCCTCACTGTTTTCACTATGCCAATCTACAGACTCTTGCGAATTGTCGAAAATAAAGACTTCTTCGAGAAACCGAGGCCGATGGGCGGAGACCCCGAGAGGAGGAACAAAAAATGGTTTTGCGAATACCATAAAGATCACGGCCATAAGACTGAAGACTGCAAAACCCTGAAGCATAACCTGGAGACCTGGGCAAAAGCCGGACACTTGAGTGAGTTCATAGTCAAGAACGATGATCGGAAAAAGCCCGAGGATAAAAAAATCGAGAAACCAAGAGCCGAGGCCGAGGGATATACCGTATTGGGGGCCATCGACGTGATCAGCGGGGCATATGATAGGGCTTCGGTCTCCATAAACGCTCTTCGGGCGCAATACCAGAAAGCCTCCCACCTTCGGGAGGTGTTCGAAGTGAAGTCAGAGCCAACGCTCGTGGCTGAAAGAGGGAAGGATGATCTGAGTTCCGCCCTATTCTTTGGGAGGGATTATCCGACCATGGAAACACACCATCCCCACAACGACGCCTTGATAGTCCGAATGATGATCGCGAACTACGACGTAGGGAAGGTCTATGTTGACAACGGAGCCTCGGTTAATGTCATGTTCAAAAAACTCTTCGACCAGTTAGGGTTGAAAAAGGACGATCTCTCCCCGAGTAATTTGAGCTTGAAAGCATTTAACGGGAATCTTTCCTACCCCCTCGGGCAGGTCGCCCTAGCCGTCCGAACTGGCCCGGTCCAGACCATTCAGCACTTTGTCGTTCTAGAAGAACGATCAGCATACAACGTGATAATAGGAAGGCCCTGGCTCCACGCCATCGAAGCGGTCCCCTCCACTTACCACCAGTCCGTCCGCTTCCCGGGACCTGAAGGCATAATGGAACTCCGCGGAAACCAAGCTGTAGCCCGAGAATGTTTTATGTATGAGCTTACAGGGCACACTCCGTCGTTCGCGGCCAAGAAGAAGGAAAAGAGCAGCGTTCGGACTGAGATGATGGAAGACTGCTCCGTCGAGCCGAAAAAATCTAAAAGGGACATCGATCCCTTATAGCAATTAAAGCACGGTCGGCTCGGGGTTGAAGATACCCTACTTGAGCCCGACGACCGAACGAGCGAAGAGCTCCGCAAGATGATCATTGATGAGAAATGCCCCGAACGATACTTTCTTCTCGGAAGTTCTCTCTCAGAGGAAGAAGCTTCGGAGTTGTTTCGGTTCTTGAAGGAAAACGCTGATGTGTTTGCCTGGTCGCCACATGAGATGCCAGGGATCGATCCGAGCATAGTCCAACACAGGCTTAGAGTGAATCCGAGCTCCAAGCCCGTCGCACAGAAACAAAGGAGGTTGTCCGACGACCGAGCTCGGGCCGTAAACGAGGAAGTAAAGAAACTTTCGAAGGCTGGATTCATACGGGAAGTAATGTACCCAACATGGCTCGCCAACCCAGTCTGTGTCAGGAAGAAAAGTGGCGAATGGAGAATATGTGTTGATTTCACGGACCTAAACAAGGCCTGCCCGAAGGATAGTTTCCCACTACCAAAGATCGACCAAGTCATAGACTCGATTGCCGGGTACGCTCGGTTAAGCATCTTCGACGCCTTTTCCGGATACCATCAAGTGCCGATGGCAGAAGAGGACCAAGAGAAAACAGCGTTCATCACCCCCACCGGCACCTATTGCTACAAGGTGATGCCCTTCGGTCTCAAAAACGCCGGGGCAACATATCAACGGCTTGTCTCTCGGATGTTCGAGGGACTAATTGGGAAGAATTTGGAAGCCTATGTCGATGACACCATCGTAAAAAGCTCGGCTGAGTGCGACCACATAGCTGACTTGGCGGAGGCTTTTGGGAGATTGCGGCAATTTGGAATGAAACTCAATGCTAAGAAAAGCTCTTTCGGGGTGCGGTCAGGAAAGTTCCTCGGACACTTGGTTACTCGACGAGGAATTGAGGCAAATCCCACGAAGATAGAAGCGTTGCGATCACTCAAAGAACCGAGCACATACCGGGAGGTTCAACGGTTGAACGGAATGATCGCGGCACTAGGGCGCTTTATCTCACGATCCTCGGACAAGTGCCAGCCCTTCTTCTAGGTTCTAAAGAAGCAGAAAACAAAGCACGTTTGGACGGAGGAATGCCGAGTCGCCTTAAAAAATTTAATAAGACATTTGGAAAGCCCTCCTGTCTTGTCGAAACCGAGGCACGGAGAACCATTGTTCTTATACCTAGCAGTTTCCCAGCACGCGGTAAGCGCCGTCGCAATCCGAGAGGATGGAAAAGAACAAAGGCCTGTGTATTACGTAAGTAAGACCTTACTTGATGCCGAAACACGGTACTTGCCTCTCGAAAAGATTGCCCTAGCACTCCGAACAGCTTCGAGAAAGCTCCGACACTATTTTCAAGCACACACCATCATCGTCCTGACGAACCAACCCCTAAAAGATGTACTTCGGAAGCCCGACCTTTCCAGAAGAATTTCTAAATGGGGGATCGAGCTAGCTGCATTTGATATCCAGTTCAGACCGAGGACAGTAATAAAAGGGCAAATCTTAGCCGACTTTGTTGCTGAGTTTACCGATTGTGACAGCGAACGAGATGACGCAAACCAAAGTTCGCCCGAACAATCGGATACCTCTTCCTCGGCCGAACTCGGGGGAGAGGATAGTAAGAGATGGGAGCTGTATGTCGACGGGGCCTCAAACAATCGAGGGGCAGGAATCGGGATTGTCCTTCGATCTCCGACAGGCGAAGTTATAGAAAGCGCCATCAGACTGCAGTTCTCCGCCTCAAACAACGAGGCCGAGTACGAGGCCACTCTAGCAGGACTAAGGCTTGCCCTGGCGTTATCAGCGACCAAATTAAATCTTTTCAGTGATTCTCAATTGGTGGTTCGCCAGCTGAACGGTGAGTATGAGGCCCGAGACGAAAGGATGAGAGCTTACGTAGAGCTCACCAAGAAGCGTATTTTGAATTTCGAGAGCGTTCGCGTCCAGCAACTTGTCCGAGAACAGAACAAGCACGCAGACGCGCTAGCATCTCTCACGTCGGCATTGGAAACAGAATCCCGAAGAACAATTAATATCGAAACTATCCATGCCCCGAGCATAGAGCCAAGCCCGGAAATCAACGAAATTGTCGAACTTGGTCCAAGCTGGATGGACGAAATAATCGATTACCTCAAAAATGATGTCCTTCCTGAAGACCACCATCAGAAACACCGGATCAGGGTCAAATCGGCACGATTCTGGCTCTCTCCAAAAGGCTTGCTATACAGGCGATCTTTCACCGGAGCGTATTTGAGATGCGTTCACCCGAACAAAGTGAAAGGAGTCTTGCAAGAACTGCATGATGGAAGTTGTGGAAGTCACGCTGGGGGACGTTCGCTGGCACACCGAGCAATAACGCACGGTTACTGGTGGCCGTACATGCAAAAGGATGCCCTTAAGTACACCCGAAAATGTCCCAATTGCCAATTCTTCTCGGATAAAATCCACCGACCAGCTGGAAACCTGCATCCGTTATCAAGCCCTTGGCCTTTTGTAAAATGGGGCCTTGATTTGGTCGGACCGCTCCCCCGAGCGAGCGGCAATAGGAGATACCTCGTTGTCGCAACCGACTATTTCACAAAATGGGTGGAGGCCGCTGCCCTAGCCTCCATCAGGGACTCGGATATCATCAGTTTCCTTTGGGAAAACATCTTCACGAGATTTGGGGTTCCCCAGGCGTTCATCTCGGATAACGGTACTCAATTCGAGAGTCGAAGAACTCAAGAATTCTGCGCACAATTCGGAGCGAAGTTCTTCTATGCCAGTCCGAGTTATCCGCAATCTAATGGTCAAGCGGAGGCGACAAACAAAGTAATTGTCAAAGGAATCAAGAAAAGGTTGAAGAAGGCGAAAGGGAGGTGGCCCGAGGAGCTTCATGCGGTCCTATGGGCATACAGGACGACTCCTCGGAGGTCGACAAACGAAACCCCTTTTGCACTCGCTTTCGGGACAGAGGCAGTCATCCCAGCAGAAACGGAATATCCGACTCTAAGAACAGAAGAACCCGGTCAGGAGCAGGACGAAGAGAATATGGTGCTCGAGCTTGACCTAGCCAAAGAAAGGAGAGGCGAAGCACTGATCCGAATGGCGATCTATCAACAAGAACTCCGGAAGTACTATGAGAAGAAAATCAGCCCCCGAGAATTTAAAGTCGGTGATCTCGTCCTCAGAAAAGTAAACTTGGGAACTCGGGACCCAAAGGAAGGAAAACTCGGGGCAACCTGGGAAGGCCCCTATGAGGTCATCGCTGTCGGAGAAAAAGGTTCTTATGATCTGAAGCATTGTGAAGACAATAGGGACCTACCAAGGTCGGTAAACGTGTCAAACCTTAGAATATTCCACAAATGAAGAAAGGTGATGTAATATGAGCGTGGTCGGCAAAACACCAGCTCAGTCCAATCAATGAAGTCTTTTTATTCAGTGAAAATGCTGCCATTACTAGAAACTCCTAGTCTTGTCATGATGACGAGGACCGATCACCCTAGCCTCACCATGACAACAAGGAAATGCATATAGAAAACCTTAGTCTCGTCAAGGTGGTGAGGGCCGATCACCCTAGCCCCACCTAGGCGACAAAGGGATATTTGACAAGGTCTCGGATTCCGAGCAGCAACGACTTGCAAACACAAAATGAAAAGCGCGAAATGTCCGAAGTAAAATAAATTCTAACGCCCGGAACATAAACACAAAATGAAAGGCTCGTCGGGCCAGAAACTAGCATATATTCATCAAAGCAGATCGATTAAATCATACAACGAAGGCCCATCGGGCCAAAAAAAAAAAAAAAAAAAAAAAAAAAAAAAAAAAGAGAAGTATGCGTATTCAAACCAAATATAGACTGGGAAGCCCATCGGGCCAAAAATGATCATATATTCACAAATGAGAATTTTTTACAAAATGTTCAAAGTACATACTGAGTCCCTCGGGCAAAAAAAAAAAAAAAAAAAAAAAAAAAAACCGAGTCAGGCATCCTCGATAACCAGAACCTCGGTGTCCTCGGCTTCGAGGGGCTGCAAGGCGGCAGAGGCTGGAGTCTCGGTCGTGGGATGCTCGGTGGAAGGCTGCTCGGTGGGAGCATCCTCGGTCGGGAGAGGCCTATCAGATGTCTCGTTGGTCCTCTCGGCTCCCTCTCCCTCGGCGGGATCTTCAGCTCCGTTCCCCTCGGGCGGGGCCTCCCCGTCATCGGTTTCTTCCCTGTCTTCTTCATCGCCTTCATCATCCTAGAGGGGCAGAACGGCCCTCTCGAAGGGAATTCGCTCCAAGTCAACCTCAGGGAAGGCCTCCTTCACCCGAGCACCGAGGGTGTCCCAACCGAGCTTGTACTGACGGTCCATGTATGGCTCCATTCGCTCCACGTACTCGTCAGCAGCCTTGTCTTCAGCCTGTTTGATCAGGGTGGCCCGAGATTCGACCTCGGCTTGCCATTGATCGTACCACTCCTCGGTCTGCTTCTTCCAGTGCGAAGCATCACCCCGAGACTCGGCAAGCTTGGTCTTCAAGTCCTCGGTCAGAGCTTGAGACTTTGCCAGCTCGTCTTGAGATAACCGAGCCGCCTCTCGGATGCACTCCAGCTCCGAGCTCACCTTTGCAACCTCTTTCTCTAGCCGTGTCACCTCGGTCCTGAGGTCAGACCTCTCGGAGGACTACTCGACCACCTCCCTTTTATACCTATCCTCGGTTTTGAGGAGGCGCTCGGTCAGAAGCATGGTTTGCTGGGCGGCCTGCATGCACCGAGCACAATTAGAAATTGAAAACTTAAAGGAAATTTTCTAAGTGTTTAAGCTAGTACTCACCAAGAATTGATGAATAAGGGCCTCGTAGCCCAGGTCCACCGATTTGTGCTTCCGGTGGCTCGACATGTCCGAGGGGAATCTTAGCAGATTCCCGATCGAGTGGTACGTAAACTCCGGATCGGTCATGACCGAGAGACGCCCGTCGGTCGGTAGAGGAAACTGAGGCAGGTCCCTCATTATCTCTCGCCGCCCTCGGTCGATGGTCAGCGGCTGGTAGTCCGAGGAGGGAAAAGGGAAACCCTCCATCTCTTCCCTCTTCCTCTTCTTCGCCTGTTCGGGCCCGAGGTCCTCGGCCGTCCTTATAGGCTCTGGCCTATCCGACGTCACCGCTCCCCGAGAGGACTGTGGAGCGGTGCTCGGCTCGGTTGACCGAGAGGTGATCGGAGCCCTGCGCTCGGTGACCTTTTGTGCTGGGGTCTTCTCGGTGGGCTTCTCGGCCGGAGCGGTCAAGGAGGCCTTTCCCTGCTGTTTCCTGCGCATTGCCTCCTTGATCGGGTCAGGAGCCCTCTGTTTGCTCGGGCCTGCCCCCTTCTTTTTGGGCGCTGGAACCTTAATGGAAACATTGGCTCGGTCAGCCATGTCTTCAGAGGACCCCCCTTGAGTGGAGTTTGATCCTTCTCCTTCTGCTCGGCCCTGAGTGCCGAGGGCGACTACCACGCTCGGTTCCTGCACGGTGGCCCTTTTCTTCTTGGCTTGACCGAACGATGGGTACCCTTTCGGAACACTGGTCGCTTGGAAGCTTCGGTACCGAGCTGGGTACTTGAGAAGGATGTGGGCTGCCCGACCAAAGCCGTCCTCCCCTTGGTAGTTGAGCACTCTTTTGATATCGTCCTCCCTAGCTTCAAGGGGAAGCTCAAAGGCAGCTTCAGCTGTAATAAAAAGAAAGGGCAAGTCATGAACCGAGCATAGTAAAAAAGAAAAAAAAAAATTATTAGTTATCGAGTGCTAAAACTCTGAACACTTACGAGGCTCCCCGAGCGCCCGAGGGACCCTTCGCCCTTCTCTCCCGAGCAAGGGAGGCTCGAAGTTGCCATAGATAAACACTATGTCTGACTGATACCCTTGGCTACTGTCGGGAATGTGTGTGACCAGCACCCGCTCGGGGTCTCGGGATCTGAGATAGAACCCGCTCGGTGACCGAGAAAGCTGGTAACAGCTGAATATCTCCTCAACACCTAGATTGGTACCTAGGATTCTATTGAGCTCCACAACCCCGAGCACTACTTTGTACGTGTTCGGTTTCAGCTGGATGGGCGCCAAGTTGGTGAAGTTCAAGAAGTCCACTAGCAGCTCGGGGAAGGGGACCCGAACACCACCCTCGAAGAAGTTGATGTTGTGGATTGGAACTCCCCCTCGGTTGTCGGTGGAACCGATCTCTTCACCGACCTCGGCAGACCGAAACGTTATCTCGGTCCCAAAACCGAACTTCTCCCCGAATTCCCTCTCCTTGTTCGGGTTCCCTCGAATTTGATGAGTCATCTGTTAAGTACAGAGCTCGGTAAGGATAAAACGCCCTAGGACGCATGAAGCAAATAAAAATCCTAAGGGAATCCCCGAACAGTCCTAGGTAAGTTGGTTTCTCGGATTGAAGCATAGTCTCATCCGAGCACATATGTTGTGCTCGGTTCAAAAACATTACAGGAAACCGAGCACATGTGATGTGCTCGGTTCAGACATTTGACAAACAACTGAGCACACAACTTGGTTTTTGCGAACGGATTGAAAAAAGGAGATCACAGACAAATGCATGGAGAAAATGAAGAACACCAAGAACAGTGAAGAACTTACCGGAAAATTCAAAGAAGGCGATTTCCGGCGAGCTTTTTACGGTCGGATTCTTCTCTCCGGCGATGTCTCTTCGGTCGGCAAGGCTCTGGCTCTGGGAGTGAAAGTGAGAGAGTAAGGGAGCCAAAAACCCTTATATACCTAGCTTCCCGAGGCTGACGTCACCCCCTCGCGATTTGTGCCCAAAGGCTGCCTCGGGCATACGAAACGGCGCTGGACTGAAAGGCAGTACCACCATGTCAGAACCATCACATCCTCGGTAACCGAGCGACCGAGGACGTGATGGCTCGGGGGAAGTTGTGTGGGATATTTACGAAGAGCAAATAAAACGGCGACACGTGTATGGTCTCGGTAATGAGCTCGGTCCACGCTGTCTCATCGGGCCAGCGCGTCCTCGGACCATCCGAGACCTCGGTCTTGACTGCTCCCGGGTCAATGGGCCCTCGGGCCTGAATGCCCTTGATTTGTGTCGACCTCGGGCAGGTTCCCTCTCGGTCCGATGAACCCCTTTCGGGCCGCACGAGCACGCGCCCCTCACGTGCTCCGAATTTGTCTTACTCTCCAGATCCGACAGAAGAAATCAGACCGGGAGCAGAGCACGCTCCTGGAAACCGAACCAGGGGAACGGCTGTCAGTGGCCAGGTCTGTAACTCCGAAAGATCCGCGATCTGGTTTGAAAACCCCTATCTAACCCTGGTTAGCTCGGAACCCTAATCTGACTACGGTCAGGTCAGAGCATTGGACCAATCCGAAACCTAACGCCCGCCTAGAAAAGGAACACTATTCATGATGAAAAAGGTAAGTTCTCTAGCACAAAGCCCCTAGAAATTCCTTTCCCTCTCTTTCCCCCTCAGAAACTGACTTGACCGTCGGAGGGTTTTAGACCGGGAAACCCCCGGTCTCCCTTGACGATCTTCTTTGACTTCAGGTCCCCGTTTTAGGCGACGCTTTGCTCTCCTGTTCATCGAGAAGGTTCTGCATCCTCACACGACCGCGAGCCATCTCAGTCCATACAACCCGCTCGGGTCATAGCTGCGCGACGCTCCAAACCTCCGGACCACTCTTTCAAGGCGCTTCGCCGACTGTCCGGACTCTTCCCCGTACATTAAATGATTTTAATTCATATACCATGTATCTGCACATATATTAATTGTATAGAATCCACACATATTTCCTATTGGGCTTTGCAGCTCATCCTATTATTATTTCAGATGATCAGGTGATGAGTGAGGGTTTGCCGATGGCGGATGCATAGTGGCATAATCTGAGGTTGGAACTTGAAGGTGGCATACTAACATAGTCATGGATGAGGATAGATGCACGTGCATTACATAGAGACTATGTTATTTTGATGTATGGACATTTCTATTATTATTATTGTTATTACCATTATTACTTAATGAACCTTGAATAGTTTGAATCCAACCGATGTGCCAGGGATGTTGGCATTATTTTGGGACCATATATTATTATGGGCATGATGTGTGAGCATAACATTTCATATTAATTATTTGGGTATTATTGATGAGTTGGCACCATTATTATTAAAAATATTTAAAAAAAAAAAAAAATACACGTGGATTTGACTAAGTCTTCCGCAACTTTTATACTCTGACTTATCCACGTGTACACCTTTTTACTTTGACTTTTGTCCACGTGTCGACTCTCCGAGTCGGGGCGTGACACTAACGAGGATTAGATCTATGAATGATATTTTTGAAAAAATACTTATAATTTCTCTAGAAAAATTTAAATCGCAAATCTGATTATATTTTATTCTATGATATGGATTAGCCAAAAAAAATCAATAATTTTATTTCCTTCTCTATAAATATGATTTATCATTTTATCCATACAGCACTCGAAAATAATCTATAATATAATCATTTAGAATACCATAAAACTTCTGATTACATTTAATTCTAGTCCATTTTTAAAATTTTCCAAACAATTGAGTTTGTGATTCTGGTCTTATTATTGACAAATAATAATTACTTTTGAGCATCCTAAAGATTGAAAATATCTGGTTCATCACGATAACTTTCTAACAAAATTTCTAGAACCTGAAGATTTTAATGTGAAATAATTACCATTTTTTATTTTTCCTTTCTACTGTTATAACAAGTCTATTTCACCTATAATCTTTACTCACCCATATATGGCAATTTCTCATTTTTCTTATTAGGCCCACATGATAATTTTTACATATTTATTTTTTTATACATAAGTTGAGTGATAAAAATAGATGGTAAATTGTGAGTCAAATAGCTTTTTTCTTAAAAATAAGTACACTGAAACTTCTGACGCACATTTAGGCCGTCAAATGATTCAAATGGCCTCACCAATCATTGACGGTCCTGAATCCTGATGTGCACTAGAATGGGCATGGGAGAGGATCCTACCTAACCAACAACAATAAGATAATTTTATTTTCGAGGCCTGGGACCGAAAAACAATATCTTGTGCTGCTCGTCTGCGTTCTACCCTTTGAAGCTTGCCTTTGCTAAACGGGCTTGTTCATATTCTTAGGCAATTAAATTACAGAAAATCCCTCCAAACCATCCAGGGCCTTGTGTTACATGCTGCCTCATTACATCCTACATTCAGGTTGTCGAAAGAAGAACAAGAAAAACGGGTATAAATGGTAAACAAAAAGAAGAAAATAAAATAAAAAAAGATCCTGAGTTTACCCATGAATCCCTGTTCAATTAATTTCCCTCCTTCAGTTTATGCAAATTGAGAACAGAGAAGATAGTAGTAGTCTTTGACATCTGGGGAGGAAAAAAAAAAGAAAAAAGAAAAAAGAAAAGGGCCCCCTTGGCGTCTCATTAGTATTAATTGATAACAATAATAACAATAACAGGGATTTGAAACTAGACTTTAGATCCCCCCCCCCCCCCCCCCCCCCCACACACACACACACACACACACACACAAATTTACTTCATTCTTTCTACAGCTAAAAAAAAAAAAAAAAAAAAAAAAAAAGCGAAAGAGAAAATAGATATTCGTAAGGCGGCTGCATATTGGTTTATCTCGCCACCTCTTCCTCGGAAATTTATTATCATTTATCACAATTCAACATAGCTCCCAGCCTATGATTTTGCTTGTCAGCAAGACTTGCAAACAATTACAACAGGACCCGCCATGTAGTGTCAATACAACCCAAATTCTTTGCTGCTAAACTTCTCCATCTCTTGCCTAAAAGCAGGCATGGCAGTCTCTGGCAAAGACAGTAAAACCTTGAACCCATCCTTACTCCCCACATTTGCTGAAGAATAAGGCAAGAAAAAGCAAGGCCCCACGCTCCCCAGAAGATTCCTTGAGAGTGGCAAAACTGTTACAGGACCTCCCCACCCAAAGTCCACAGTCGAATGGCCCAAATGTCTCCAGTCGGTGAATCCACTCACCCCTTTTCCCGCTGTGATCCCCTTCCCACAATTTAGCTCCTGAAAGTCAATAAATGACCGCACGTACTCATCAGTGGCATTGCTCTTGCTCTTCTTGATCAACTCCGCTATTTCCCAAATGGGTTTCTCCACTAGCTCTTTGGCACTAAGCTGAACATACATGGCAACACAACCATTGCCCCAGTAGCCAACTGGAAGCGGCGGTTTTACTAGCTTTCGCATATTGATTGAATATGCGAACTTCACCTCCTCATGACCTGGAACGCCACAGGCTTTAACCCTGTTCCATTATGACAAGTCTAAGTCCATGAGATAATACACAAGTCATAAACATGAATTTAGGTAATGGCCAAAAAAGATGACTGAATTGTCTTTAACTAGTGGGAGCTTTCATGACAACAAAGAAGCGGAGGTCATTTGATTACTGAGCTACCAAATGGATGCCTTTTTTTTTTTTTTTTTTAATCTTTTTTTTTTTTGATGAAGTAAATGTGTATTAATAACCAAACAGCTTAACCCAAGTACATAAGACATACAAGCACTAAACAAAGACCCCTCTAAAGCTTAAAGGAATCTACAAAAAAAAAAATGTACAAAAGAGAGGTTGCAAGAATTGGAACAACTAGAAAACCACAAGAAAAGAATCTTAACCAAAAAGGATTTGAGATCAATAATAGACTTTTCAAACCCTTCAAAAGTTCTAAGATTCCTCTCTCTCCAAATGCACCAAAAAATAGCATAAGGGGCCATTCTCTGAACCACCTTAGCCTCCTTGTTCCCCCTTTAAACCACCAACCCAAGAGACGATCAGGGGTAGACATGGGAAGGACCCAATGGATGCCTTATTGAGTAATCAATTTGAACTGATCCTGATCCAGAATATTCCGCTACCCTCAGGAGCATCAACCTTTATAGTTTATATCAGCCATTCAAATTTTCATCTTTGCTACTACTGAGTTCAAACTTCAAAGCAACAAAACCAATCCCAAACCTTGACAAGTGCTACAATGCCATAAGAATAGGGAAAGAAACTATGAAAAAGGAAAAAAAGAAACACATATAGAAATACATAAAAGCTACCCAGTAAAACCCTGCACCTAGTTAACTTTATTTACAAATTTCTAGACTGACTTGAACAGATGAACTATGGCACTTCCACAATTTTCCTAATCCAACATAAATGCCCAGCTTCAAACAAAGTACAAAATGCAATCATCCATTGTATTTGGATTATTGCAGAAAATGTTTCATATATTCCAAACAATTATTAGTGAATGAGTGCAACCAATTAAACTTTAAAACTGGTTGGTTCTTTGTTTCTTAATGTGGTATAATGTTTCTTATAAATTTATAAGTAGAAAATAATGAGAATTAGCCTCACACTGCTACTTTCCATACTCTTAAGTGTAGAGAAAAAGTGTGTAAACTAATTATAGATGAAGGATGTAGTATGAATACAATGACTGAAAACCTACTTATTAAGTCACAACTAACCAACAAAAGATCCCACGTCCATATAAGGTTGCGTGGGTAAATGAGACTACTATTTCTATAACTAAGCAATGCAAGGTTTCTTTCAAGATTGGGGCATACTGTGATACAACTTGGTGTGGTATAATTCCTATTAAAGTTTCACATATTCTACTTGGCCGACCACAGCTTTATGATCGTGATGCACCATGAAAAGGCAAATGCTTACCATTTCTTGGTCAACAGCAATAGGGTCATCCTAAAGACCATGTAAAGTATATGTAAAGCAAAGACTTCATTCGCTGGGGTCGATTTCTGTCAAGACAGGGAGACATGATAGAAATCGATCACTAAAAGTTTATAAAAGGAGTAAAAAGATAGTAATGGACTCACTCTAATTCCCAACTTAATCAATACAATATATTTATTAAGTTCCCATGGGGCATCTAAATGCCCCATAAAGCTATGAACCCTAAATCCGAGAGCTGTGACGCGAAGCAGTGATAGCTTTATTCTTGATGATATTATGTTGGTTAAATATAGGAGATTTAAGTCTAATTCATAAAATCTTTAAAATTAGTGTAGCACCAACAATGATCAAGAAGCAGCATAACAGAGTAATGCCTAACAATGCGTAACAGAGCAGACACAATGCCTACAACCACAAAAGAAAGTGTTTTATAAAGTTATGAAGTGTTTTTTGCATTTATTAAACATACATACAGAATACCAAAGCAACTCACCTTGCCCTCCATAGGTAAGCACCCAATGCTTCAAACGTGGTAAACCTCAATCCTGACTGCTCGTACAGCAGAGTCTTCAACAGGTCCAAACACTCGTCCCTCACATGGAAACACTCTCTAAGAACCGGACCATTCGCCTGAGCGTATGGTGAGAAGTCCTTATCCAAACGCAAGAACTCATGAAACGGTACCTCCACGCGAGGTGGGTCTCTGGGTCCCAACAGAACCGCCCGGTCCCATACCGGCTCCACCGATGGCCGAGTCGCCCCACGAGCAAACTCAGCCATAGCATTGAAGAACTGAGTCGCCCCGAGTCCGTCACATAACGAGTGGTGAATCGAAGCCCCGAGAGTATACCCACCGCAATTGAACACCGTGACTTGTAATACAAACGGGTTGGCAAGCCCCTCGTCAGGGTTCGGGTCGGGCACCAGCCGTTCGACGAAATGCGAAGCAGGGTCGTCGAGGTAGTTCACCGAGTCAAGCGTACCAGTCGCGGTGGCGCATATTAGGGGGACACCTTTACCCGTGGCGCAAAATAGCTCGAGGCGGCCGTCGCTTTGGCGGTGCCGGAGAGTGCCGGTGAAGGGGTAGTAGTAAACGAGGGCGTGGGAGAGGGCGGCAGAGATGATGTGGACGGGGTCAGTGGGGTGGCTAGTGGTGGCGGAGCCGACATAAGCACGGACGTAACGGAAGTTGACGTGGAGATTACGGTCGTTGTCGAGGTGGGAGAGAGGGAGGACGTGGTCGGCGTCGAAGGGGGGTTTGGAAGGGGAGACGAGGGTGGTGTCTGAGATGGTGACTGTGACTTCCATGGTTCGGTGGTTGTGTGGTGGTGTGCTGGTGGTGGTTCATGGTTTGGCTCGGTGGTGGGTTGGGGGATTTATGGGGAGTTAATTGGTGTCTGGTTTTCTGCTACCAAACCTTGAGAGAGACAGGAAGAAGTTTCTTTCTGCAGCGTGGTTTGATTATGGAGGCGACGTGGAGCATGCCTTGACCTTAAGCCTTTGAATTACAGATGCTGGAAAAGTGGAAAGTAGGTGGTGGATCGACTGTGTTTGTTTGAGGGGATACCCTATCGCCGTTTATAAAAAAATTACACCAATGCGAAGATAAATTTTTATTTTTTATTTTTGAAGGAAGGAAATATTGTTAAGAAATAAAATAAAGTTTGCGTTCCTTAATCTATGTAAAGATAAATCTGATTAGTTTTTTGTTTCTACTGTTTAATTACTTAATAAGTTTACATATATATTTTTATATTTCTTAGTCTTGTAAATAAACAAAAAAATTATTTAAATTTGTTTGTGGAAAATAATGTCAGTGGAGAGAGATCTAACTGGAGGAGAGAATGAAGCAATATGGGGTAGCTTAGGAGAGGGAGAAAGGCAGAAAGAGAGTCGACCTAAAATGGTGAGACTCGTATTGGAGGAGAGGTTTCTGTTCAAATGAAACTATTTTAGAGATCTTGAAAATCTAAGAATAGATTCCTTGAGTATTAGTGTGTTAATGAGGCCAAAAGAGGTCTTTTTATAGGACCGAACGCCAGGGACAACTTTAGACATAGGTTGTTAGGAGGACAGACCTGGGGTAATGGGACAGTAGACCTAGACCCTAGTGGTTAGATCAGCCACCCTACCTTGCACTAGTGTTGATACCCATACCAGTCAGGTTTTTTACCTGTACGAGGTATGGGGCTTAACCTGTCAGTTGTCCCATTGTCTTTTTGTAGTGATTGAGATAATTAACTTGTCACATCACTTCCCAGCTGTTCTCCAGATCGACTATGGTGGTGTGATTCCCAATGCCATGAGAACGACCTCTTTTAGAGAGTCTTCTCTCTATCCACCAAACCAAGATCCTTAAAATATCCCAGTTGTTGAGAGAAGCTAAGGTTGAATGACTTTGCTTGAAAACCAAGCTTGCGATTGAGCCTCCCGGGTTCTGCCTCGACCCAGGTTAGTGTTGGATTAGGGCTTGGTACATCGAAGGCACTTTGAGGGGGGGATTAAGTAGATCGCCAACCTTAACTCTCGTTGAATGATGTGATAGGCGTTCGACTCAAAGAGTGCTCAAGGATCCACCTCAAGATGGTTCGGGCATCCTCAATGATAAGGGCGTCCTTCCAAAGAAGGGCATCCTCGAGGGGGAGGACGCTCCCCTCGAGGGTACGTGAGTTGGCGGGGCTATCTTAGTGAAGTCAATTAGAAAGGCGCCGATTAAGCATCCTTGGTAATGAAATGGGTTAACCTTATTGGTCAACATTCTTACGTGGCAGATCATGATTGGTCCACCGTGATTGATCATTTTGTGGTATTAAAAAAATTAATTAAAAATTAAATAAAGATAATAGACCCGATTGATTTATTTTTAAATTTTTTCTAATCAATGTTGTGATGTCGAGTTATTATTGACTAACCAAAATGTGGGTGATGAACGGTTTGATTAGCAATTTGTAAATTCTTTGATCTGTTGTCATTGAAAGCAACAAGATTGACTTGATTTTGATTTTTGAAGATAATAAAAGTACTGTCAAAATGTTTATTAAAAGATACTTAGGATATGTTTGTTTGATTGGAATTAGGAGAATCAGAATAGAATGAAATGAAATTTGAAAATGGTGATAGAAAAAAATGGAATGAAATTAGATTTCAAAGCGAACACTCATTCCATTCTATTCAGATTCCTTTATTTTAGTCAAACAAACCGTAATTGGGAAAGGGGTTTAAGACTTTAAGTTGCCATTTTAAAGTTAAGGAAAAAATAAAGAAAAATGAAGTAAAAAATTTATAAAATACTTCAAAAAAGGGAATATGTTTCTAAACAATTTTCACAATTTTTCTCTTATTTCTTAAGACTACTTACATCTTTGCTAAGCCACTAGGCCCGCCCATTGAACCTCCACTGCTCTGCATTAACTGACTCAATAAGGGAGGGAACGGCTACTGCAACCCCACTTTTTTATCACACCTTCTCATCCTTTAGGTTAAGATTTTATGCAAAATATAAAAAGTTTTTACAAAAACCGATTATACTTTCCAATGGCAAATATCATTTTGAACAACTTTGTAAAAAAAAGTTTTTCCAAAATTTATTGTTTAAATAGACTTTTTAGTTATTTATAGCATTTATTTTATTTTTTGCCAAAATGTCTACTTAAACGATAGATTTTGGATCAACTTTCTTTTGCAAAATTGTTCAGAATAATATTTTATAGTTGACCACGTAACCAATTTTTATAAAAAGCTTTTATATTTTACATAAAATCTTAAAAATCAAAACAAGGGAGAAAATTTGATAAAAAAGTGGGATTGCAATAGCCATTCCCGACTCAATAATTGTTCACCTTAATAGAAAATGAACCCGTTAACTAGCTACACAACCAGTACCAGAGTAAAATAATAATAATACTTACCCAAAAAAAAAAAAAAATAATAAAAAATAAAACTAAAAATAAAAGGATTTTTGGGGGTTGGGGAAGGATGGTCATGTGCAACAGTGCAAATCGCCCCACATTTTCGTGTGTAGTTGGTGGTACCAACTGCTTTGTCCAATGAGGAGGAGGGGTGACTTTCAAACTAAAGTTATTACTTGAATGTTTACCCTCTCAACAATCACTCTCCACTTTCACCATTGAATTGGGACAAAGAGTAATTTTAATCACAATTTCGATGATCGGATTTTTGTAGTGTGATTTGATGACTAGATCAGTATGATTAGTGCATGTCATGTGCATGTGTATAAGATTTACAATACATACATGGTATGCATCAATCATAATGCAAGAGTCAAACCGTCAAACTCTGATTAGTATTTCCTTTTAGACAAAATTACAATGTATGATGTAAGTAGTAGGACTTTAACATCACTTATTTTTTTTAAAAATATATTTGGTATGAGTAACACAATACTTTCCTTATTAGGATCAAAAATCAAAATCCTCTCTAGTACAATAATTCCTCGATGGAGGATTCTAAATGAGAATTTATGTGACATACTGTGAATCTAAAGTCGTGGCTATCATATCAAGGTATTAAGTGTATCTTGAATTTTATGACATGTTTTCCTCATAGAGGTGGAAGAATTTTGAAACGGTCATAGAATAGTAAGGGTTTATTTGGATAATCGTTCACTATTTTTTTTTATTTTCAAAAGTTAAAAAATAAAAGTTTTTGAGTGAAAATTTTTTGAAGTTAAAGTTCAATTAGTAAAAAATTCTTACTACTTAAATTTTTGAAGGTAACTATAAAAATTTTGCACTTTAAAAAACTATCAAAAATTTTCATTTTTTTATTTTTAAAAGTAAAAATAAGAAATAGAATCTTATCCAAACGGGCCAAGAGGACATGGAATCATTAGAATGAGGCCCTATTGTTCTACGTGTCAACGTCATATGCGTGTAGCATGCAAATTAAAATCCCCTACGAGTCGAGAGAGCGCAACTCCATCCCACAACTATGAGTTCCCCGCCTCTTCTAGATTCAAAACTATAAATAAGGTGTTGATTCGAACAAAAATTCCACATTTTCATATGCCCTCCTCCCTTCCTTCACCTAAACAGTCCTTTCCAATCCCTTCGCAGCGAGAACCGATACCCCTCACGCCTCCTCTCAACACCAAAACCAGGCAAGCTCACTTCATTCGGCGCCTTTCAACTCTCTCTCCCTCTCATTCATTTTCTCTGATGCTTTACAGAGACCGTTTCCTCACATTTGGTTTCAGAGATCTCCCAAACTCGAGTGCGATTTCGGCATTGAATTGTCTCTGCAAAATCTAGGTTTCAGAATCGTAAGTCATGTTTTGTTCTTTTTGTTGTTGATGCTTTGATCTGAAAATCCTGTTGAAAGTTGAAACTGAGCTCGTAGTATTTCGTCTCTCTCTTATTATTTTATTTTTTTTTGCTCTCTTTTTCTACATTAAGTACCAAAAATTCAACGTGACCTTTGCAGACGAGAAGCTTTGCAGTTTGATGGTGTAGAATCAATCCGATTGAACTTGTTTGCGTTTAAATGTTGTGCATTTGATGTATATAAATTTCAGTAAAAGTCTAGGTTATAAATTTCCATGCCGTTGCTTTGATCTGAAAATATCGGAAAAAAACTGAGTCTATCTCGTTAATTTTGATCTGAAAATTTTGGAGATTTGATTAGAATTTTAATTATTTTTGTAATGAATTCTCCTTCATATTTCATTTTTTTGCTTAATTTTGGTCGTTAGAATTGTTCAAATCCATCAAACATCATTATAACCTTTGCAGATCATATAACTTTAGTTTGATTGTACAATCCAATGGATTATTTTTGCCTCTGAATAGTATCATTTAGATTTTTCTGCTTATTGAAGGAGGTATGGTTAGCTGTTGTCATTTATTAAGGACCTATTTGGTCATCTGAATGGAAATCAAATGTCTATGCTGTAATTGATATAAAGGTACAAATCTATGATTTGGAATGGGACCATTTAAAACTGTTGGAGCCATCACCAAAACTGACATTATAAAATCAATTTTGAAGTTTCATTAAAAAAATGCCTCTATTTTGAATTTCCATTCTCATTTGCGATGATGGATTCCATTTTCTTGAATTTCCTGTTCAAAATGATGGATAAAGAAATTTGTCTTATGTGAATAAACATGCATGGTGAGGGCCTCATCTACGAATGAATATGACATTAAAATTAGGTAATTGATTTGTAATTGGGAGAGTGACTTTGGAATTGAAGTAAGGTCATGGCATGACATACTTTATTTTTCGTTGCTCTGTCAGAATGATGCTGTTGAAGCCAGGGCAAACAAAGTATATAAATGGCTGTTTTGTATGCCAACAGTTCTATAGTTCTCATACAGGAACTGAACAAGCATTTTGCTATAGTCATTCGACCCTGGCACTAGTTTATTCTTATCCTAATATTCATATTCTTATTGTTTTAATACCATGGATTGGGCTCTTGAACTGTGTCATGGTACTGTAGATAAACCTTCTGAATCTAAGGCTTCTCCTTTTTAAAAAGAATCCCTCATCTGTCTTCTGGTTTTGCACAGAGGTCAAGCATAAAATCTTCCTATCCACGCAGATGGCAGAACCAGGGTCTGGAGCTTCTTCATCTGCTGTTCCAAAAGAGAAGAATTCACTACTAGGTACTCTCTTTGTTAGGCAGCTTCTTTAGTTGACCCTTGATTCTTGCCTTTAATGTTGCACATATATTGTACACATCCTGTTACACATATTTAGGCTTGGATTTAGGCTTAAGTTTAGATCTACTTTCAATACATGCCTTCCATACTCTCTTGTAACAACTATTTATACCTCAGTTGAGATGAATAAATATCATTCAATTCTCAAACCTTACACTTGTCATTACCTTTCATTCAAGTATACATTCAGATAGGTTAACCTTAAAATGCTGCAATAATATTTCACTTAATTTTTTTCAGCTGTATCCGTTTTAGAATTGAAATGAATCATGTCATGAGATCCTCTATTCCACTTGAAACAGACAAGGATATTGGAAATGAATTTCTCAGCTCCTGGAAATCAATGTCTCTGACAGAGGATGGTGCAATGGATTTTAACTTTGAAACAGCTGAAAAAGGCAAGAAAAAGGCATTCAACTTTGGAAACTTGTAAGTGCTGCATTATCTTTGAGTTATTTCTAATGTAAAATATCTCAAATTTCCTCCCATCACTTCCCTGTCACTCTGTTGGACATATTGTGCACAATTATGCCCTTCCTTGATTTATGCATTGATCAAAAAGTACTATGCCTAACGAATTGGTTTCAAGTGGGAATAAATTTTAGACACAGAATGCTTGATCAGTGGTCCTGCAGTTATATTACTATTATAAGTGTGCCACTTCGGTTTGCACTCATGAAGCAATATTCTCTTCAGGAATATGGATTTCACACTTGATGGTGATTTTGACAAGATAACATCATCATTCAAAGTAGACATGCCAGACCTTGATTTCTCGTGCCCACCCAAAAAGAATCCAAAGCCCAAGGATAGATCTGAAGAAGAATCTACCAGTGTAAATCGTCAAGGGAAACAAGACCGCTTTGCCTTCTCTTTTGATTTTAATGAGTAAGTGTATAAAAATATCTCAGGGTACCTTTCTTGTTCTTTGATGCATAGATATACTGCTTGAAAATTTTGAACCAGCAAGATAATTTGATGAATTTATTATTTGAATTTCACAAGTGCTTAACTGGCACATTTTTTCTTGGGTTCAGGTTGGATGATTTCAATTTTGATTCGAGCTTAACAAAAGGAGATAAGAAATCTAACAAGTGCTCAGACAGCAAAGGAATTAATTCAGATAGAAGTGAGTGTCAAGACTCTAAAATCTACCTGGCAGAAGGTGTTAGTGCAATTGATGATAGCACCTTGAAACTTCCAGCATTGGAGAGTGTGACCACTTCAAAGGCTGACACTTTGAAATGTGGTCGTGGGAATCTTAGTTACAAAAATGATGATACTCCTTCAAAATCTGCAACCTTTGGAAATCTAGTTGTGCCACTGGGAGCAAACACTTTGCCAGAGCAAACAATAATAACCAGTACAGGAGAAACAGAACAACAAAGTCAACCACCACCGAATATAATTTCAACAAAACCATATGCCCAGCAGATCATCCAAGATTTATCTGTCCAACCTGTATCTGAAAACGATTTAACTCGAGATACTGTTTCAGAAGAACATACAGAAGTTTGTGTTATGGACATGAAACTAAATTCCAGTTCAGGTGGAGAGCAATCCAAAATTATACTTGGTTCGGGATCTAATCTTGAAAACTCACAGTTGAAGAATTCACCTCCACTACACAGCAAAGAGCCACAGAACAATAATAATGATAGGAAAAAATTGGGTTCCGATGATCATGTTCCAGTAGAAAATGTAGATGGCAGCAAACCAGCCCAAGGTGATTTAGATCTTGAAGATGCATCCATCACAAGTGTCTCAAGGAAGATGATGACTGATACAAAAGCCGACAGAGAAAACCAGAATTCAACTTCAAAGCTTCTCTTGGCCCCATTGAGCAGGTCAGAGTCAGAAAATCTACAACCTTTTGTTTTCTTTTCATTCATTTTCATCCTTGTACAGTTGATTTACTTCTTGAGATAAATATCTTTTGATAAGAATGATGGAGATGAGTGAGTGATCTGCAGGCTTTGAATATACGAATTAATTGAATTCCGATAACATATAGATGCCAGTTGAAACTATAATTGTGAATATCATGTTGAAAATCTGAATTGTGAGAAGGGTTCTTTTGGGTTCAGGAGTTCATGCATATATATGGTATCACTAATTTTGTTATCCAACATGATGATCGAAGAGTATTGTCTGTTCAGTGAATGAGTTTGTAATCTGTGTTGAGAAAAGCTTTGATATAGGCATGGCATTTGAGTTTCAGTATCAATTTCTAACTCACTGTTTATTTAATGAAGTGGACCCATGGTTGAAAAATTGACGCCTGTGAAAGAAAAAGAAACTGTAAGTATCCGGTCAAAGTTTTTCAAGAGATCAGAAGAAACTGAATGTCAATTGCATCAGGCATCATCAACTGGGACAAAGCTTATCTTGTCTGACAGCAAAAGAAGTGGCACCATGCATGCAAGTCCTGCAGATGAGAAAAGGTGAGCATTGCTTTTCTATAACAAATGCCATTGTTAGTGTTCAAATGAGACACTGTCGCATACTATCTTATATAGGGAGGGCTCTGATGCTATTGGCACACAAGCTGGGAGCAAAATGGTTGGTAATTCGAGGTCACATGCTGGAGGATTAACAGAAGGTGAACCTGTTTTGCTGGGAATTGAAAAGAATGCTAAAGATTTTAATAACTTCAGGTGAGGAATCTATTCTTGGATTTTTAATTCGACACCCAAGGTTTTATGCTTAGACTTCGGGTTAAAATTTTGTCATCCCAGAATTTGGATTAGATCATGGAAGTTTTGAAACAGTACAATATGTAGCATTGTTAGTGTTGAGGTGACACTGTGACAGTATCCCACATGATTTCAACAGGGAAGGCTCCAATGCTGTTGGTGCACAAAATGGTAGCAAATTGGTTGGTAAATCAAGGCAACATGATAAAGAAGTAACGGATGGTGAACCTGTTTTGGTGGGAAGTGAAAATAACATTGACAATCATAATACTATCGGGTGAGGCATATATATTTGGGTTTGAACTTCTTCACTCTCAAAATGGGAGTAGGTATGGAAGTCTAGTACCAGTACTGTAAGTACCAGAACAATAAATAACTAAATATCAATAAAATTGGCTTTCAAATTGGGTCTGGGTTTAATGTTGGTTGTCCAATAAGAATATAACAGCAAGACATCTATGCCAAGATCTTACATTATTTACCTAGAATTTTAGGGCTTTGTGTTAAGTACTCTAGTTAAGATTAGAGCATGGAAGTTTAAAACTAAAACATAAGTGTAGGCATAAGAGGCTTTATCTTTGACGGGTCATATTTGGTCACTCTAGATGTAGAATTCATTCAAGAAATTTTATGGAAGTTTAAGGAACTTCAAAACCATGCTTATCTTAATGCTTCATGTGCATGCTTATATACTTTTGGTACACTGATCCCAGTCTGGTCATATTGATGTTTTCTTGAAACACAATTTTTTTCCCTAAAGATACAAAGTTTCCTTCATATTATTATTTATTTTTCTTCTATTTCCTTTTTATTTTCTTGTCTATCTTTTTTATGTTTTTGATATTTGAGATGCAACAGTTAGGGAAAATAAATTTTGGAAGGATATAAAAAGGGACAGATGTTTACATGCCTAGTTGCCTAGTTGGTCTTTTTTGGTCACACATATGTTCCTCTCCTAAAGAGAATCCCTCTGCATCTTTATATTATTCTTTTATGTGTTTTAGTATAATGAAGATTACTATATAAGAGAAGAAAATATTATTTTATTTTCATAAACATGTTGTGAACTTTCACCAGAAATTTTATGCTGGGTCTGTATTGTGTTTTCAGTATTCTTCTCATAAATCGACTATTTATGTATGTGAAATCTGCGTGTCTCTCACCTATTGCTCACAATTATTCAATTGATTTTGAATTTTTTTGAGAAATCTACTGTCTTTGGGGATCTCTACTTTTTTGAATTATATGGTGAAACTGCATATTTCACTAAATGTTCCATTATTATGCTGTTTCAGTGTTTCTCGATATAATCTGTTACTCTTTTCCTTCACATTTGTTGTTCTCATTTTATAAAATTAAATGAAATAGTATTTTTCAGTTGTAGTTTTGTTTCTGCATGTTCATCTTCTGTGTTGAACATGACAACTTATTACTATACAGTGCAATATTGTGCAATAAGTTCTTTCAGTCATTTAATACACTAAGAGATTATCATATACTTCTCATTTCATAACATGCTTTCTTCTGGATAAACGTCATATAGTTGACACAAGTTTCATGAAACTGTGTGAGTTTCTTTCAGTTTTCTAGTTAATCCTTCCAGCTTATCTGGGCAGACAACTAAATCAAGTACCCAGAAATGTGTAAATCCTAAACTTGTGGTTTCGAGCATGGCATCTATTCAAAACTCAAAGATCATATCTGTTGGGGGAAATAAACTTACTTCTCTTAAAGTTGCAAGGAGGACATCCGATCTCTCTAGCTTGAAAATTTCAAGGTTTGATGTCAATTTAGAGCTTCTTTATTTTCTTCTTCAATGTCTCTGTTTTTGGAAATTTAATGATCCTTTTTTCTATTGCATGTCATTTAATGTAGGTCTGTAGGAGGGAACAATGATCCATCAAATTTGACATCTC
The DNA here is from genome assembly GCA_039720395.1 of Liquidambar formosana. Classification (NCBI taxonomy): domain Eukaryota; kingdom Viridiplantae; phylum Streptophyta; class Magnoliopsida; order Saxifragales; family Altingiaceae; genus Liquidambar; species Liquidambar formosana. Next base: position 9,202,422 of record CM077835.1, read on the forward strand.
TGAAAGAGATTGAATCCCTGAGAAACTCGCAGCAAAATGTGGAAGTACCGGGAAGCCTGGCATCCAAGATGCTCCATTCTGTTGGCACTGGGAAACAAACGCCTCTAACCCCATCTTTGAAGCGAAAAACATTTGAGGTACTCTTTTTTTCTTTCTTCCAATGTAATCCTCCTAATTCATAAAGATTTCTTTGGAGTGATATGACAGATATGGTGGTTGTATAACTTGAAGCTACAGTGAAGTTTTTGTTCAAATACTAAATGAAAATTATTATGACTCTTCACTACTATGTATAACACGCTATTTTTCAGGCATCAAGTGCAGATTTGACATTAAATCCACTAAAACGCCTCTCAGAATCATCTAGTGAAAGCAGGTCCATCACACTATTGACTATCTATCTAGTCCAGTGCATTTTTCTGTTTCATTTATTGGAATAACACATTTGCCTTTTTTGAAATCTGCAGAAACAAGGAAGCTTCAGAAAGAGTCATTGAAGAACAGGTAACTTATCAAAGAAGTTTGTGGCTTTATCTGTGAAGGCTGCTGAATTTTTTATGGAATAGAGAAGGTTGAAGCTTGATATTTGGTAAAAAATTTTAAGGTCCCTTTCTGTATATCTTTGCTAGGTTTGCAACCACGAGACTCTGATAGATAGTGACATCAAGAATTCTCTCTGTGACCGTCCAACCTATCCACTGGATATTCCTCGGGAGGTGAACATGACAGAATTAGAAATCCCCTTGGTAATGGAAAATGATGGAAATGTTGAAAAGGCTGAAGCATATACAAAAGAGCTTGAAGATGTAAGTAACTATGAATCCACTCTACACTTTAAGTTCTCTTAACTGATCTATGTATGCTCTGCTCGACAAAGCTAATTAAACTGTCACACTTTTGTACATCCAGAACCTGTTAAGTGACTGAACTTTGGACCTGTAGACAAGAAAGTTAAACTGCTAAATGGACTTGCAACTGCTAACTTGCAGTGGAGATCATTAATGCGTGGCACCACTGTTTCACTTATATAATAGCTACAATAGCGAGAACCATGATCTGATTTTTCCTGAGCAAAGTCGTTTGAGAAAGTAATGGATATTTGGATACATAGAGGAAAATGTCAACCATGAAACTGCTTTCATGTCGCAAGCTAAACCTCCTGATATCATATTTTTAGCCGGGAGATGATTACCGTAGCTATAAACAGAGCCTTAGCCAATTTTTTAATCAAAATATTGTTAACAACACCTTGACGTTCCTTCGTGAGAATTTACAGGCCTATGGTTAGTAATTTGTAATTAGGTGATTCAGATCAGGCTATCTGCAGTCATTTTCTTATTAAATCTTCTGTCCTTTCTCTTTTGTGTGTGTGTGTGTGTGTGTTTTGGGGTGGGGGTGGGGGTGGAAGTTGCTAGGAAGTTCCTTTGGCTGATTCAGAGCTAGTTTTGGTAACTTAGATGAGTAACAGCCTAATCCCCTATAATTTGTGAAGACCTTTCATTAGTATATTTAATATTATTCTTTATTTTTTCCTCATTATTTTCAACTATTGTTTTTTTTGCAATTTACCAATCCCGTGGGATTTTGATCCAACGGTGGAAAAAGGCCTCAGCCAAGGCTGTGAAAAAATGCATAATGGCCTATAATCTAAAATATTATCCTTGCTTAACCATCATAAGTTTGGATATAGTTTTTCACCTCTATATTTTATCAAGGCCCACTTTGGATATAGTTTTTCCCCTCTATATTTTATCAAGGTCCGCCATTTCTGTTGAACTATTTCTCTTTTCTATATTTTTTAGTTTTATGACTCTACTTTGTAAGTTTTATGGGAGATTCAAGTGTTCAAGGTCCTTTCGTGCACATCCTAATCAGAAGTTTAGAAATTAGACTTTGTTTCTTCCAGAAAAGAAGAGTAACCAAAAGTGGCTCAAAATGTGGGGTTTTAGGGGAGACCTCTTCCAGTTTAGTAGCTCTGTTGGCTGACCAAGCAGGGCTCAAAAACGATTCTGCCTCGGTTGGTTACACTTATCCCCACTCTTGAAGGGGCATCACTTTGAGATATCCAAAAAGAGTCACTGAATTGTATATCACTCCTCTACAAAATTGAAAAGCTTTTCACACTTTGTAATGCATTTATGTATTCTGTGATTTTGATATAATTACTTGTGTTGTCCTTCCACACAATTGTGCATACTATTTACAGTGTCCATAGATGTGAGGTAAAAATAAAAAATAAAACTAGACATGACAGGGAGAATGCCATTTCTTCTGCAGATCTGCAACATGCTGAAAAAGAAACACGAGGAAGCCAAGGAATTATTTGTTCGAGCAATTGTAAACAACAACAATCTGCTGATGCTTAATCATCCCATCTATGAAGAGAAGATATCCTTCCATTTTTCTTCGCTGTTGCATTCTTCTTTCATTTGACTTTTATTTGGGTATAAATCTGAAGTTGCAGATTCTTTAATAGCTAAAAACATACGCACTGTTCAGAAATTTGCTGCCCGCCTGATGTCCAAAGAGCTTCAAACTTGATCAGCTAGAGGACATAAAGGTACCCGCCTCTCTCTTTCACTTTATATAATTTACATATATAACATGCTCGTATTTATGTATACATAAATGTATTTGCATTTGTGCACCAAGTTTCCTTGTGCATTCATATTCTGTTTGGTTTTGGTTGATTTATTTTCTGTTCGAATCTTATGGACAGGTTATATGTTCTCTTTCTCAGCTATAATCGGGACATAGGCATCTGTGTTTTTTCCTTATCAAGCAGTTGAGCTATGTCAACATGGTTACAACTCAAAAACGTGATGTTTCATAAATTGAATTCGATTTAACGCTTGTAACTTTCTGAGTTCTGACTCGTAGATATTCTCTATTTTTGTTATGGTTGCATTGTGGAGTTCATACAACCCCTTGCATGAGCAATATCCTTCCTGATGGGACTCATAAGACTGTCAGCGGTTAAAAAGTGAATTGATTTACATAAATTTAATCAGATTTTTAATAGAAAATTTTGAGTCTTTTTTGTTTTTTTTGAACTTAAATAAGGATTGTCGAACCTACTTCTGCCGGTGGATGCCTCGGGTAAATTTATGTGGTACTCCTAGCAGCACCCATTTATGCTTAGTTTTCTATGCGACGCCCTCTCTGTCTCCTTTAGATATTTTTTTTCTTCCCTCCTCAACCATACACTATAACTTCCAAGTGCCTGTTTAATGTCTTTTGCAAACCTGGGTAAACAAAATTCTTTCTCGCATTGTATTACGTGGGTGTCTTACTCCCTCATTAGTATGTTCATCAAAGCTGAATGCAAATATTTTGAAAAATGTGGCAGTGTAACTTTGGCTCGTTATGCTACTTACACCAAGGTTTCAACATTAATTCTTACTAGAGTATAATTGGACTGACATGAACTCTTGATGTAAAAATCTTTAGCCTTTTTTTTTTCCCCCCCCTCTCTCTGTCTCTTTTCACCTGAAATTCAACTGAAAAATTACGAAAAGTTTGGAAATATTTGGCTGTTTTAACATTTTATTATTATTTATTTGGATTGAATAAGTCAGACCAAATGCGAAAGATGTTTGAAAATCAAGCTGCCAAATTTGGAATTAATTTGCCAACGATTAAATTTTTTTTTTTTTAAAAAAACGAAAATTGTCAACTATTTGTTCTGACATTATTATGTTTAAAGAAAAAAAAAAAACATGGGCCGGGCTAAAAGCCTAAAATGAACCAGACCCGGTTTGTGTTTGTTGCGTGAACATGCGTTGTCTCGCTAAAAATTTAAACATCCCTCGTTTTTCAATTGGCCAATTTTACCAGACGAAGAAATACGCGCCCTTTCTCTCTCCGGGGATGTTTCAACTTTCAGAATTTTAAAAACAAAAGAGTAAAAACAGGGAATCCTCCCTCTGACCTCTCCCTCCATGAAATCAAAACTGAAAACATTCGAAAAACAAAATAAAAACTTAAACTTCAAATTACATCTGCCATTCTCCCCTCCAAAAAGAACCCATTCTCCACCATTACAAATACCTCTTCTTGCCTCTCCCACTTTACCCAGATCTCTCCTCTCTCTCTCTCTCTCTCTCTCTCTCTCTCTCTCTCTCTCTATCCATATATATATATAATATACACACACACATAGCAATGGCTGTCTTCTCTCTTTGTGAAAATGACAATAAGGAGAACATCCCTCCTTTCTCACTGAGGCAAGCCACTGCAGTTCAAGCAATATCTACAGCCTCTACCAGCAATAAAAGAGGAGAAAGGAAGCCTCTTGAGGATATTACCAACCTCTTCTACCCATCTATCGATTCATGTTCTGTTCCAAACGGCAGACCTTCTACACTTTCTTGCCATTATATGGTATGCGAGGTGAAACGCCGAAAGAGGAGAGCTGAGGGTGAACTCGATTCAGCGTGGAAGAAGACACACTTGGTGTCTTTGAGGAAAGACTTCAGATAAACATCAAACCCACATATTACTTTATATGATTTATCCATAAATCGATCAGCTTGATTGAAAAAAATCCATTGTATTTTCATCTTCTTCTTTCTGGGTGTTTGTGCGTCCTGGATCAAATAGGGTGAATGCCCATAATTCAATATACTCCTAGTTTACATTTGAAGAACTCTCTCTCTTTCCCTCTCACTCTCATGTTTACTTCATCTAAATGTAATATTTGGGAACCAATGTTAGCAAAAATTAATGGCATAGAGATCTCAGTTAGGCACAGTGAGTCAAATTAGAGCAAGAACCTCCAAAATAGTGGGTAGCACGTGAAAGATTTTCTTCTTCTCTGCAAGGTTAGGAGGTTGCATATGTGCTACACCCAGTTTCCCTATTATAATTTCCTATTATGAATTTCATTTTGTAATGTATAGGGCATATTGATGCAATGCTGAGCCATGAGCTTCTTTGGTAGTTTTTAGTAAATTGAATTTATTGTTGTATATTCTTCGTTTTTTTTTTCCCCGCCCAGCGGTTGGGTTTGTTTAACAGTATATACACAAACACATTCTTTGACTTAGATTATAGTTTTAAGTTTTAAGTTTTATTATTATTATTTTATATATATAATTCATTTTGTCAAACAAGGAACCTTAAATTCAAGTTACTAAAATTCTCACTCAAGTGATCACTCTGTTGTAAAAGAAAATGATGCTCAATCAATGAAGCAAGTATTCACACGAAATTTGAAAATTTTTTAATGTAGTATTGGCTTATTACCCCATTAGGCACAGTGGTGAGTGGACCTTGGGTCTTGATAAGTTGATTCTTTGTTGCCATTGTAAATAGGATAGAATAAAGGATTTGTTTCTTCATCTTTGTTATGATTTTTTGGCTAGTAGTTCTCAAGTGGTCCATTGTTGTGGGGTGATGTTCATTTGAGATGCTGCTCTGCATTAGGTGATCTGATCATGTGAGGAAAGCTTCAGGTCTTTTCTTCTCACTTGGAGATCTCTTTAGTCCTACCAATCAATTTCTTGTTGGTGAACTGGAGTTTCCTAGCACCAATAGACCAAATCCTAGTTTTAAATTGCTGGACCGACATCTAGATTGGCTTGTGATCAACTTCAAGCCTGTGTAAAATTAAACAAAACCTGAACAGGGCTGGTTGAACATGGGCCAGATTTGATCTTGGCTCCAGTTTTATACAAATCAACCAAAAAGAACATGGATAGCCCAGTACTCTACTTGGTTTGGCTCTGGCTTAATTACGCCCTAGTCCCCTACTCAAGGGTTGCAAAGATGGTGGCTTGCAGTTCTCAATCCTATGCTATTTGAGCATTTCCATGGCAGGAAAATCATTAATTTGGGGCATATAAACCCTGAGAAAATCACTGAACTATCACTATTGCAAACACAAATGTGAGCAAATATGTAGCATATATGTGTAAGCGTGTGTTTGTATCCATCTGTGATGTTACCCTTTGCCATGAAGTTGGTCCTGGTTAACTGTCTTTCTCTAAAAAAAATTGATGGAAATAAACATCTTGACCTACTGAATTAAATGAATTATGGATACTGCTATTTGAGTATTAACTACAGACCCCGGTGTTGAACCTTCAATTTTCAAAAGAAAATCATGAATGAAGCACTCATGATGCATGCATGATGGCATTGCCGGCCTGCTTTTTTTTTTTTTTTCTAAGTGGGATCTTCCTAAGGCCACAATAGAAAACACTTGCGAGGACATAAAAGTTAAACAGAAAGGGTTCGACTTGTTTTTAAGCTATTATAAATCAAGTGGGGTTGGAGACTTGGAGTGCTTTAGAAGAAGAAGCCAAAAGAAGTGAGGATCTGACCCTTTGACGCCCAATAGGAGAATGGAAAAATTTTATAGGAAGCTTTTATGATCCATTACAAGGCCACCCCTCAGCTCTCTAACAAGACAAATCACATAGTGCCAAGAGTTTACGTAAGGAGCTTCAGGAATTATCATATAGAGTTTCATTCAAACATAAGGTCTTAGATTTCTTTTGCTGAGAAGTTAGTATAATTGGCACCTCTTATATGGATCCAAACCATTTGTTTTGTGTGTGATTTGTGAAAAGAGTCATCAAGCATACAAAGAAATGACCACACAACAGAACAAAACAGACCACCCACTTTGATTAGTATAAGAAAAGTAGCACGATGATATTGTCTATTTATATGGAAACCCTCCAAGCTTGAATCTCCATGAGCCAAGCATTTTTCGAAACCTTTAGATGAAAATGGCCAGCTTGAGATTTTGGTTGTGCCTTATACTAGTCTTGCTTTCATTTTCAGGGTCTGAAACTCGTCCTGTTAATTCATTCGTAGGGAGTAGAGCATTACTTGAAGGTGCAAAAGAAGCGTATAACTTTGGGCTGGGAAATGAAGACACAAAAAAGCACCAGTACGAGTTGGAACGACTGAGTCCTGGAGGGCCTGATCCACAACATCACTAAGAATCATTAATAAGGGCGAGGGCAGCATTGTGTCAAGTTCTCAACACCATGATTTCGATGACAACGTCTCATAACAGTTCCTTATGGTTCTTGCATTCTGGAATGCATGTACCACCAAAAGGAACTTAGACATTTTCATGGATGTCCTTGTGTAGAGAAGTTTTGTGTAATGCTATTAATGAGTTTTTGCCTTAACGTAAATGTGTGTGCTATCAATGGTTTAGCTGTGAGTTTGTGACTGAAATATGTGCGCTGAGTATGAATGTTTGTGCTATTCTGAAACCTCTATTTTGGGGATAATGGTAAAAAAGATTGAGAAAATTATGAATACATCACTTTCATAAACTAAGGTTAAAGGTATTATTTGATTAGCTCACAACAACGATTATTAAATGAACAACAGCAAATGTATGTAATTGAAAACAATAGATAAGTGGTGCACGATTGGAAGTGAGTGGGGATAAGATTAAAAAATTATAGAAGGATTTCCTTCTCTCTTCTAATATTTATGGTGGGGATGTGGGATCCTCCATTGATGTCACAACAAATCATTTTCTTTTCAAATCATTCAAGGCCGTACGGAATATAAAGGCCTTATGGGATATAAAGGTCACGAGAGCATAGATTAATTTAAGGGTGTACTTATATAAGGCTTTTACCTACTAAATGAAGTGGCTAATCCCATAACTTTAGGCTGAAAAGATTTTTTAGTCACTGAAAACAAAGATCTCACTGTGATGAATGGAAGGAGTGCATTCCTACATGAGAAATCTAAGGAAAATGAGCAAATTGGGTGTACAGTAGCTTTTCTTGTGTTTTGTTTGAATTTCCCGTTCAGTCAATGTCAGACTTGCAGGTATTTTTATATGAGTCCATTGGATGAGGGTGTTCTTATCCCTCTTGCTAAGAGCTCTCCAAAATTTTCAGCTGTTTTGGCTACAGAATTTAAGATGTGTGGCGAAGCTTTGCTCTCTCCTAGCACAATTAGGCAGGTTGTGTATAAGCATGAAACTTCTGTTATCTTCATTGATTAGGGTAGCATTATCCTCTGTTTTTATGCTTAAAGCATTATCAGTATGCAACTAAAATACTTTCAAAGTGCTATATGCAGCTATAATCAACTAAATTAATAAAGTCAAAATCCCTTTTGCACTTTTAAACTGGGTAGGCAACATAAAATAAGGCTTCTGCATAATATGACTTTAGAGGAATTGCCTACGGATGCACTAGAACGATTATGGACAGGTTTAAGTATTTAATTATCTGATATCTATGTTCACATAGCAGTATATTTTATGGTTGAGGGTCCTTTTTCGTTTTTTTTTTTAAGGTGGTTTTGCATGGTTGAGGCATTTACCTTTCCATACATGATCTCTGTAGTGTATATATTCCCATTACATAGTACTGTATGTCATTCTAGTATATTTCAATTTTTCATGATACTCTGGCTATGAATTTATTATAGGTATCTTAAAGTTATTTTTAAACCATGTTCTGTGTTACATATATTACAGTGTGACATACTATTTTATGTCATAATATTTTTGTTTCATTTTGTTTATATTTCATGGTAGTACAGTCTTTTTGTTGTTGTCGTTGTTAAAGATGCTACTACAGCTATGAGTTTACAAAAGGTAATGTCCTACCATTAATTATATAAAGAGGGCTATACATTGACCAGCTCTCGTGGCTGGGTGATTTTTTTTTTCCCCTTAACGAGGTGGGTGTCATAGGTTTGAGTCTCCAAACCCTGGGATGGTGGGGTTTCAGGTAAGGCTGTTAAGGGAGAGGATTATCTGCATTGTGTAACCCAATGGTCTGAGAAATGAGAATTACAAGCCATTTAGGCCTAGGTCAAGCTTGCTTTCTATAACTGTTGGGTCTGGACTGGTGGCCTTTTCTCCTGGATGTGGTCAACAAACTGAATTTTAAATAGGTCAAATAGAGCCCCAGACCAAGCCTCCTGGAAAATTGTAGAAAATCATCCTAAAATTCCCAAGTTTTATTTTATGTATGCAATCTGCTTCTTTCTTTCTTTGTTTTTTGTTTTTTTGTTTTGTGTTTTTGTTTGCTTTCCTATCCTAACAGAGTATCCGGAACTTTAGGTTTGAGTAATCTCCTGAATACGGAGTGGCTTGATTAATCGACAGATGGCTAACCCGGACAAGATGAAGTGGGAAGTAGAACCTTGGACCTTCTGCTTTTGGAAGCATAAAGTCTCAGGAACCACTAATTCACCCACTGGGGTTTCATCCATACAAGCTTAGCTCAGCCTACTTACAGCCCTACCCCTGTCTTGGGATCATGAGCGAAAGTATATTATCTTTATGTTCACTGCAGACCCCCAACCAAGCCTCCTCAAATATCGTACAAAAGGCAAACTGCCCAAATCAAGTTTGAGCATAGTTTCACATTCACTATCCCAGGCCTAATTTCATCTTTACAAGCTGACATGGCTTAGCTAGCTCCTCTACAGCCCCAACTGTGTCACCATCAGGAGAAAGTATATCATCATCTCTTTTTACTTCTTATTGCCAATCAATAGAAGTTACCTGGATCACAAAGCACATGAAGTACAATTTCCAAACCACAACACTTCCAAAATTACAAGGGTAACACAATTGGTTTAGCCTAGTGGTAACTTTTGCTCACTACTAAGTAGACGACACAGATTAAAATCTATTGAATGCACGCCAAAAAGGTTTCCTGTAGCTTGTTGAGAGAACTAAAGAAAGAGGTATTTGAATGGTTCAATGCTAGCTTTCACCATAAAGTGGGGAAAAAAAAATATTATTGCTCATTTTTAGAAGTTCAAATTTAAACAGACTGGAGGTGAATATATAGTACTTGAGAATATACATTTTAGGAAATACTTCTCTCAATTTGCAGTCTCTGAGATTTGCCCTCTTTAACTTCTATTAGAAAAGCCAGTGAGGCAGTGGACCCACTTTTCCAAAAGATCACTTCAGCAGTCCAAGCAAGTTTTGTAGTGAACTGCTCTCATGAATGATCACCAAAGCAAATTGCATTTCGTACTCTATTCACAATGAGAAGCCATTCTTCCAGTCTTGCCTGAAATCAGTTCCAAACACAACCTTAATGAAGAGCCACCAGTTGGTAGTTCACATACTACATTAAAATGATTATGAGTCATGTGCACCATTATTAGCTTATGATCCTAATCCAAGATTGTGAAAATGTACGACATACCACGCTTGTTTGGTATCCTCTAGCAGTACTAGCTAGCTTACATTAAAGAAGTGAATTTTGTAATTAGTTATATTCAAAGTGATATTTCCTTGACTTCTAAGTGATTAATTCATGTTTAGGACTAGGTTTACCGTTTATGTAGTCATGCAACAGAAGCAATTGATGGGCAATTGGGTTGGCTGATTATGATTTTTCTTTCTGTTTGCGGTGGGTGTGGGGGATCAGCAAAATATAGGTTCTATTAAGATTATATGGAATACAATCAACATCATAGAGATATGACAGCCCCTACGACAAAACATCAGCAACCCAAGAGGCAAGCACTACGCATAAACCAACCCCAAGCACCAAATTTAGGGAGACACCCCAAGAGCACTAGAAGAACAAAAAATCAACAGAACAAAAGAGTCTGAGTAAACCAGGACAACCAAAAAACTGCTGCCGCAGGACCCATACAGCATCTTCAATGAAAACGGAAACCAGACCCCCAATATTGCAGCAATCCATTATAACAACAGCACTGGAAAGTGGAAAAGAGCTTGATCCCCACAGCAAATAGATCAGCCTCCCATTGAACAATCAATTATCCCAGCATGACCTTCAGCCAGTAGACAAAATTCCCTGGAAATTCAACATCAAAACTGCATAAAATCCAAGCAAAACAAACAAGAGAGGGCCCCCGTAAGGCAACATCACTCGAAGAGAACAGCCGCAACACCATGAAAAACAGCATGGAAGCTCTAGTAGCCCCAAAAATCACAAAAAGGAGAAGTACTTCAACCTCAACTGGACCTTCAAATCACCAGGCAAGTCATACAAAACAAAGCAAAAACAGAGAAAAACAGAGTAAAAACAGATCAGAAACAGGGCAAAATCACAAAACCACTTAACCCAACCACAGTCCTCAACCGTAACAGCTAAAATACAAAGACAGACTCCAAGACAACCCAAAACCAAAACCACAATTAAAAAAATAAATTAAAAAGAAAAGAAAAGAAAAACAGCTCGATAAACTATTAAGCTCTTTTACATCAGTCTTTATGCCAGTGTTTGTTAAGGAACTGATGATTCTTGTTGTAGTGTCATTTTCCGAAGTGTCATCAACCCAATGTACACCTCAAGGTTATTTTTCAAGGTTATCTTATCAGTATGGCTTTGCATTTGGGTTAGACTACAGCCGTCCTTAGTATATCATCTATTCTTTCAAGAAAATCAAGATGGGTTTACTGTGTACGGTAATTTGTCACGTATATTTGTACAATGGCTACATAATTCACTCTTGGTATGGTTTAATTAGGCTTGGTGAAGTCACGATTAATGGATGGTGCTGTCACTGACCCACCAATTCTGCAAAGCATTCTAGTCACCTTGTGTCACAAAGAACACAATCGATTAGAACACTTAACGAAGTTGACACAAAAGGGTTGGTTTTTGTTTGGAAGCTCTAAAGAAAATCAAATGCAGACAAAAACCTTAACTTGGATGCATCTGAGAAAGCGTAGGACGTAGAGATATGACTGAGTGCCGAAGGATAGCCAATGAAGAAGCCAGAAGAAATCTTTCTCATTCACAGCATAACCTATAGCAGCAAAAGGGATGTCTTGGAGCTGAGAAGGCTCCTTTATATCTAAACCACCCTTCAGCTTTTAATTCATCCATCGTGCAGGATAGATATGGCCAAAGACCTGACTAGACCCATATACCATGCGCAAACATACACTAGGACTCAAGGGGATTGGAGAATCAAGGGAGAGAATTCTGGTTGAAGGCTAAAAACTAGTTTAATGGACACATCATATATATTTGAATATAAATAAGCATCGTGGTTAAAAGTAGAATGAGATATATATAACAATCCCACCTTTCGTCCCACTTGGCATTTAAAATACAGTAGAACACAATGGTGGCCTATATATATCCAACAATTCTAGCTTTGAATCTTTACTCCAGCTCTCTCAGTAAACTTGAGAGGAAAATGGCTAGCTTGAGCTTCTGGTTGTGTCTTACCTTGGTCTTCCACTCATTTCTGAGGACTGATTCTCGCCCTCTCAGTCCACTCATAGATGGGAAAGTTCCAACTGAATCATACCGATCCATGCACGAGCTTGCCAGAGAAATTCTCGACATGTGGGTCGGAAAGGAGGGACAAAAAGAAGGCCATCGCAAGCTCAATCGAGAAAGCCCAGGGGGCCCCGATCCACATCATCACTCCATGACGCCTTAGGATCTTGTGGTAGCTAGAACCGGTGATAGTACTGTATCACATCATGGGAACATCTTCTTGTAGTTCTGCAGCTTATTTTCATGTTTTGTTAATGCGTGTAATTTTAGCCATTGAGTTATGGATGGAAATACATGCATTTTTATCATAGGTCTTCAAAATTTTCCAAATTTCTTTTTCCCACTATTTGGTTCATGGATTCCCCCAAGGAAAAAAAAGATAAGGGAAAAAAAATGAGGAGGAAAGAAAATGAAAGGAAAAGATAAAATTATATCAAGCTAAAATAATTCTAATTCTTCTTTTTCTACTAATTTTCTATTACAACCAAATAAAGGAAAGTACAATTCTTTATATTTTATTTTTTTTCATTGATAAAATCTGCAAACCAAATAGAGCCTTTGGTGGGAATAATTGGATGGTAAACAGTACCAAGCAAATTAAAACATAACAATTTTTATAATTGTTTTTTGATAAAGGTAAAAGCAGGTAGTATTAATTTAAAGAAAGGCAATTGTCTTGTATACAAGGAGTATACCAAAAGGAAAAAGAAAGAAAAAACCTAAAGAAACAAGCTGTCCAAAAAATCGTCCAGAGGTGATGGGCGAAAAAAGAGGCTAGGATTGCCCCACTCAAACAAGAGCTCAAAAATACAAAATCTCAGCTTTTCAAAACCCCATTCCTCCCCCTCAAATGTTCTCCTATCTCTTTCTCTCCAAATAACCCAAAGAGTAGCATGAGGCACCGTCTTCCAAATAGCCAAGGCTTCCTTATTATTGCTTCTACACCACCAGGAACCAACCATTTCCAGCACTGACCTCTGCATCACCCATTGGATTCCAAAAGCCTTAAAGGATGTAATCCACATTTTCTTAGCGATTTCACTGTGTAAAAACAAGTGGTCAACAGACTCAATATCGTATTTGCACATGACACATCTTAGCAAGTTGAAAGCCTCGCTTTTGAAGATTATCAATTTTATAATTGTTGCAAAACAATAGATAAGTGATGCTTCATGAAGTGTAAACAGAGATAGGAAAGAGAATATGACAGAAAGATTTCCAACTTTTTCCTTCTTTATTTTTTATTCGTCGTGGAAATTATCATGAGGAGTATTTAGTTAGTGGTGCATGTTATTAGATTCAATATGTCGACCCAATAACAATGGTAAAGAGAAAAAAAGGTTCTTATATGAAAATATCCCACTGCCCTGCTTGATGATTGCATGGATTTTAATTCGTATACTAGCTTGTGGTTGTGGAGAGTAGTAAAACAAGAGAGAGATGATAACATGGTCAACAGCTTTACACTGCTAAAATCCTTACTAATGCATTCATTATTCTTTGTTTCATGACCACACAATCCTTAAAAACATTCCCTTGCCTCAGTTGGTGCTACCTTTAACACATTTTTTTCACACATCTTTCGTCGCTTTATTATCTAAAATGTGCAAATCCACAACTTCACTTGTTTTTTGAAGCATTTTTTGTGCACTTTTGGGTTGGAGCACTAATGAACAACCAATTAAATACTTTCAAAGTGCTGAACTTTGGAAAATTTTAATAAAGTCAAAGTGTCTTTTATAATTGTCAGCTAGTAAAGAGAAAAGCTAAAAATCTTTTTGTTTCTTCTGTCTATTGTTTTTTGCAGCCCACCGTGATGAGAACCCACTGGACTAGCCACTCACTAGGAATTATAGATAGGTCCGGCTAGGGGCAAACAATTACAGTTAGTAGTCAATTTTTAGTTAAGTTAGTAGTCATTTACTAGTAAGTTAGTAATTATTTGTATTGAACTGTAACTGTTTAACCACAGCTGGACCTATCTGTAAGTCCCCCTAAAATATTTTCCCTGCATGAAAGGGAAGTTTTCTCAGCGAATTTCTTTGTTTACAATGAATCATCTCATTTAGGCCATGTAATGCGTGACTCAAAGGAACTTAACTGGAGGAGAATTGGTCTGTCAAGTTTGTTGACGTTTGTCGACATTTGCCCTACATTGAAATACAAAATTTAATTTAGTTCCAAAATTGGGACAATTATAAGTTTGTGGACCCTATTGACACTACCCCTAAAATTGATGGTACTAAAAAATAATTAATCTTTTTTGTTTTGTTTTTTTTTTTCTTTTACGTTGTATGTCTTAAATAATAAATAAATTAAAAAAAAAAAAGTTGAAATAAAAGCGGTGTTCATAATACCGCTTTTAGTACATTGAAAGCCACTTTTGATATGTGGAAATTGGTGTTAGGAACGCTGCTTATAATAAACGAAAAGCAGTGTTACTCCGCTAACATGCTCTCTGTGCCCCTTAAAGCGGCGTTAATAAGACCGCGTTCAGTACTAAAAGCGGTGTTAGTAAAACCGCTTTTGTTTTAAGGTTTTTTTTATAACATTGCACCAATGATTATTTTGATTTAATTATTTAATTTATTTTGTTTATATCTTTTAAATTTAATTGACAAATTATATTAACAAAAACATTTTACTATTTTAGAGAATAAGTATTCTGTTAAAATTTAAATTAGTCAATTATCCTTGGATCTAATGGCATGACTCATCCTAATAGGTGTATAAGATTTACAAAGGTCTTGGTTTTGACTCTGTGTGGATATGCGCTTTTTTCTATCATTTGGATATATATATATATATATATATATATATATATATATATATATATATATATATCATTGAACCAGAGAATTTAGAATACAGGTACGATGAATTTTCCATAAAAACTACTATATGATTATCGCACTGAGAGGAATTAAATTAAAGAAGAATTTGGTATAAATTTTATATGTGGCCTGCTGTGATCAAAATTAGATTTATGGAACTTTAACTGTGGATTATATGTGCTCTTTTAAAACAATCACTGACCTAGTTACTTAACCATCATTTATGAAGCACTGGAACTGACATGGATGGACACAGACACGGGCATGGATAAGTGATGCTCCATGAAGTGTAAATAGAGATAGGAAAGAATATGACACAAAGATTTCCTACTTTTTCCTTCTTTATTTTTGATTCGTCATGGAAATTATCATGTGGAGTATTTAGTTAGTGGTGCATGTTATTAGATTCAATATGTCAACAGTCAACCCAATAACAATGGTAAAGCAAAAAAAAAAAGGTTCTTATATGAAAATATCCCATTGCCCTGCTTGATGATTGCATGGATTTTCGTATACTAGCTTGTGGTTGTGGAGAGAAGTAAAACAAGAGAGAGATGATCGATAACATGGCCAACAGCTTACACTGATAAACTCCTTACTAATGCATTCATTATTCTTTGTTTCATGACCACACAATCCTTGAAAACATTACTTTGCCTCAGTTGGTGCTACCTTTAACACATTTTTTTCATACATCTTTTGTCGCTTTATTATCTAAAATGTGCAAATCCACAACTTCACTTGTTTTTTGAAGCATTTTTTTGTGCACTTTTGGGTTGGAGCACTAATGAACAACTGATAAAATACTTTGGAAGTGCTGAACTTGGAAAAATTTAATATAGTCAAAGTGTCTTTTATAATTGTCAGCTAGTAAAGAGAAAGCTAAAAATCTTTTTGTTTCTTCTGTCTATTTTTTTTTTGCAACCCACTGTGATGAGAACCCACTGGACTAGCCACTCACAAGGAATTATAGATAGGTCCGGCTGGGGGCAAACAATTACAGTTAGTAGTCATTCTTAATTAAGTTAGTAGTCATTTACTAGTAAGTTAGTAATTATTTTTATTGAACCCTAACTGTTTAACCATAGCTGGACCTATCTGTAATTCCCACTAAAATATTTTCTCAGCGAATTTCTTTGTTTACATTGAATCATCTCATTTAGGCCATGTAATGCGTGACTCAAAGGAACTTAATTGGAGGAGAATTGGTCAGGGCAACCACCATGGGCAACCCATGAGTATGAAGAAGACGTCGTTCTTTGGGAAAAAAAAAAAAGTTCTTTTTTTTTTTTTAAATCCTACCATGTGTTTGTCACATCAACATACATATGCAGTCACGTGACCGTTCTGTCAAGTTTGTTGACGTTTGTCGACATTTGTCCTACATTGAAATACAAAATTTAATTTAGTTCCAAAATTGGGACAATTATAAGTTTGTGAACCAAATTGACACGAAATTATAAGAAGATGTCGTTCTTTGAAAAAAAAAAAAAAAGGTTTTATTTATTTTATTTTATTTTTTAAAATCCTACCAAGTGTTTGCCACATCAGCATACATGTGTGGTCATGTGACCGTTCCGTCAAGTTTGTTGACATCTGTTATCGTTTGTCCTACATTGAAACACGAAATTTAATTTAGTTCCAAAATTGGAACAGTTATAAGTTTATGGACAAAATTGACACTACCCCTAAAATTGATGGTACTAAAAAATAATTAACTCTTTTGTTTTTGTTTTTTTTTTTCTTTTAAGTTGTCTGTCTTATTATTACCCCCCCAAAAAAAAAAAACTTGAAATAAAAGCGTTGTTAGTAATGCCACTTTAATTACACTGAAAGCCGCTTTTACAGAAAGCGGTGTTAGGAACGCCGCTTTTAATAAACGAAAAGCAATAACAAGCTTTCAGTGTATTAAAAGTAGCGTTAATAAAAACGCTTTCAGTTGAATAAAAGTGGCATTATTGACACCACTTTTATTTTAAGCGTTTATTTTTATTTTTTATTTTTTATAACATTGCACCAATGATTATTTTGATTTAATTACTTAATTTATTTTGTTTATATCTTTTAAATTTAATTGACATATTATATTAACAAAAACATTTTACTATTTTAGAGAATAAGTATCATGTTAAAATTCAAATTAGTCAATAACCCTTGGATCTAATGGCATGACCCATCCTAATAGGGGTATAAGATTTACAAAGGTCTTGGTTTCAATTCTACGTGGGTATGCGTTTTTTTCTATCGTTTGGCAAAATATATATATATAAATCCGTGCGTTGCATAGGTTCTGAAGCTAGTTGTAGAATAATTCTCAGTACAGCCTTATCTGCAGCCCCATATAGGAAAGTGGGAGTGGGAGTGCCAGAGCGTGAAATTCAAAATAATAGTTGGACCATGGGATCTCCAGCAGTGCTGGAACAAGGTTTGGGACAGATGCATGAGGTGCTGTAAACGGAAGAGCACCCAGAATTTATAGGACCAGAGCACCAAGCTCTGACATTTATTTAGTACATTTTGTTGCACAGAGAATGTAGTAGTCAATGGGCTCCTTTTGAACTACAAAGATTAAATGAAGAAAATCAAAAGTTTAAGGACTTGAATGGGTTTGGCAGCTAAAAATAACTGATTTGACAGCAGTACTAAACCAGCTCAAATGGCACAACTTGTTAAACCATAGAATGTACTAAGACATGGTAACTTCAGTAACGGGATAAATTTGAAGATGAAAGAACATGTATTGGATTACTTGTTAACACAGCCTGTAGATGATAAATTTTGATCACCTGCCGATGTATCCACTTTCTTAGAGCCATGGTAGACTCCTTCGCTCATGGCACCATGCCACACTGGCCTATTTTTCATGTTGATCATATCAAGGGGGGCAAGAAGGTTGTGGGTCAATCTAGCAGCCATAAGAAAGGGAAAAAGACACAGAAGATTGATGGCTGTGTCATTATTTCAATATTCAGGCACCGCTTAGAATTACTGGCTAGAAAACCATAGTATAATATGAGAATGTCAATGGCTCAATGGTGTCAATATTGATGACAGCAAGGAGTCTGAAAGGGATTTAGGAATGAATTAATCGATCAATTTGAGTTTATACCCATTGACTTGAACAATAACCCACAAGGTCAATTTTGATGATAGCGCAAAAGAATAAAAGGGAGGTAGGAATGAATTGATTAAGACAATTATGGTTATTTTGCACAAACTTGAACAATAAACCAATGAATGTGAGGCAATGTGGCAAGAGGCTGTTGAAAAGCCCGAGTTATTAGAATATTAGAGGAATAAGAGACCCCAGACAGAAACTAATAAATGAACTTACTCCATGGATTCTCTCTCCTCTCCTTTAGAGCCATGGCTAGCCCCCTTTTGCTACAGTGACATGTTAAGCATTCAAGACCCATAAGTTAGCAGAATTGACCTTAAAAAACCCAGAAGTTACCAGAAAAGACCTAACACTGTGCACTAACTCGAGCCAACCATAATAATAAAATTATGATCCCAAGAGCATATGAGGTCCAACCACTATTTTAATGCACATTGTTAGGTCATGATGCGAAGCACATAAGATCCCACAGGTCAATGAAGAGTATATGATCCAAAGAGTATTTATATGAGATACAATCCCTTTTTTGTGATGGACAGATCATGTTTGGACATGACTCATTTGGACTTTCTGTCTTTTCTTACAACAGCAAACTAGGCCGTTCGGTCAACAGAGAAAATGGCCAATCCAGGTACTAGGAAAAATTAATGTTGTACCTTTTGAATGACCCCCTAGCCTCCACTAAGTTTTAGATAAGGAATAAAATTAAGTCAGGAGGCCTATAAATACAAAAAACTTCTAGCTTTGGATTTCAAAATTACTTACTAAAAACCTCACAAGAAAAATGGCTAGCTTGAAGTTCTTGGTGTGCGTTATCTTGGTCTTGCTTTCATCTGCGTTGACCGAACCTCGCACTCTCGATCCAATTTTAGAGGGGAGTCTGACCAAATTGTTCCAAGGCCCCATTGCGTGTGCCAGAGCAGCTTTTAAGGTTGAAATGGAAAGATTACATGCGAACAAAAACCAGCATAAGCAGCTCAAGCGATTGAGCCCTGGAGGCCCTGACCCAAAGCATCACACCAAAAATGACTAGTTTGGAACTTGGGCGAAGCCTGAGATGGATTTTTCAGGGCTACTTATGATTTTCACATATCATGAATGCATGTAATCTCAATCGTTTACATGGGATCAAATAAATGTGATCTCTTTTAATGTGGTTTCTTTTAAGACCGAATAATAAAAATGTCGCTTCTTTATTTTATTTTTTTGATTACCTTCTATATCCATCTTGCATAAAAAGATGGAGGAAACAAAAAATCCAAGCAACAGTCGAAAAGTGTACTTAAAGGTCTATGGTAGTATTCTAATCATATTTTGTGCTGCTTCGAAGATAAGACAGACAGTATACAACTGTGCATCATCATTTAGGTGCATTTGGCCTTAAGTAATCAATTTGAAAATAATATTATCGTTGATTCAAAACTATTACAGCCAAAAATATAACAGTATCAAAAAAAAAAAAAAAAAAAAAAAAATTGATGGTCATATCCATTGGCCCTAGGATGGCCCCATTTTTGTCCTGCATTATTAGTACTGATATTCTCTCTTCTCTTGAGTGGTTCAGGTGCATGTATGTTAATAATGTGAAAACATCCTTTGCATTGAGTTTATATATAAGGAGATTTTCTTTGAGTTTTTCTTGGTTTATCCTTGTTAAGCCCCGTGATATGTAATCAAACGGATCCATTGGACAAATAATTTGCAACATGTACAGTTGTAGTAGTTGACATGCTACTCTTCATGTTGGATTGAAAGAGTATGCGATGCCTGACTGAAACTACGCCAGAATGTAGGTACGTGTGGGAGTTTATGTAACCAACTAATTTGAACTTTCATTAATGAGTAATTAATTCAAAGTTATTGTGTCCCATCCTTATGTTCTATGTAGTTGATGAAGAAAATCAATGACATATTAAATAGCAAAATCAGGTCTTGATTCCTTTTATATTGTAGTTTGCATAGAATCGCTGAAACCTACTTCTGGTCATATTCTTTTCTTAATTTCATCTAAAATGACGGAAAATTGGACTACAAGCAATGTTGTCAACGGAATGATTGTTATATAGAACATTGCTGGCCATACCATCTGAGAAAAATTTTCATCCAGGAAATTACAACAAAAATTAACAGAGCATATTAATTTCTCACCTGTAAGCTTTCCAATATCGTTAGTGACTCATAAGGCCAAATTCCATAACTACTTAACAAGAACTGTCATGTAACAGGAATCTAATAATCTCCTATCCATGAAAACAGGGGAGAAGGTAATCTTTCCAAAGTAGAACTTAATAGAGGTGAACCTCCTGGACAATAGATCAATTGTAAATTAATTTTCTTCAGATGGTGGTTGCTAACATGTGATGTTTATATGTTGGCAATCCTTATTTCCAATCTTCAACTAATTATGTGTTGCCAATGGCCTCTTGGCCTAACGGCACCTCTCCCCTTCTAGCTAGAAGGGGAAGGTCTTTGTTTTAAGTCCTTGTTAGATACTTCCTGATGTCCCCCCCCCCCCCCCCCCAAAAAAAAAAAAAAAAACGAAGAAGTTTATATCTCGTACAAAGTGATGGACGGGAAGGACATTGCATGGACAACTAAGATAAAGATGATATCGAGTTTTGTTGTGCGTTTACCAATGAAAGGTGTCATCTGCTCTGGGGTTTAGTTTTACGAGAACTCATCCCAACTGAAGCTGAGTATCAAGCCATAAGGAATTTTGCTTAATTTTGTTTAACATTAATCTGTGTAGAACACATATTCGGGTCTTAGTTAATTACCCCATTGCCTATGAAATATTTTCTGGATTTTATAATTCTAGTTGACTTATAAAACAGGAAAATGTGTGCAGTTACTCAACCACTTACTTTAGCACTAAAATAAGGAAATGATGGAATGGGAATCAAGGATCATGGAGTCTATCTGGATTTATATGATTAATCTATGTTTTATCGTTTTTCATTCTACATGGGAAGATAAGATTAACTCATTGGTTTGTTCAATCACTAGATTCACGACTAACAACTTAATAAATGTCAACTGTTTTAAGATTAAAAAACTCCTAATCTTTAACCAAGAAAGTTTTTCATTTGACCTGCTATCCTTTTGCAATCTGAAAGAGATCTATCTGGATTTCTGCACGAGCATAACAACAAAAACAGTGTTAGTTGGATTAGAAAATGGACATGAAAACAAACAACAATGATATTGCCACTTCAAGATAGAAAGGAAGCACTCTTTTTTATATCAATGAACATATGGATAGACAATCCAACAGCTAAAAGTGTGCATCACAAATTTGTGGCGACTCCATTGCAAATTTTTTTCTAAAAAAGAATGCTTAATCAAATGAAAGAAAGACCTAATAATATTTGGCATATGTGTACTTTTGTTTATAGTTTAAAGGGTTCCATCTCCTCGAGTGTTATATTTGTTAAACCTTGTTCTTAATTATTTACGTTTGGAAATGTCCCAGGTTTTGTAATAAAAAAACCTCAAAATGACTAGACAGATGTTTAGAAACATGTTTGATTGGCAATGGGAGGAGGAGGAGACAAAGAGTAAGGAGAAGATAATAAAAGCACCAAAAAGCATGGTGCTTGAGTGGGGACAATAAAAGTTAGGTTTGTTTAATTTGAGGTAATGAGATTGTATGAAAAGCAAACTGAAAGCTCCATTGTAAAGAGAAGACAAATATCAGTGACAAGGTTTGTATAATTTGAGTTAATGACATTATATGAAAGCAGAATTGAAAGCTCCACTGTACAGAGAAGACAAATATCTGTGTAGGATTTGTCAGCTTCTAGACGCCATACCACTGTCGTATACACTTTATAAAAATTAAAAACATCAGACATTTCCCTTGCATTTGCATTATTATATACACATTCAAGCTTATGTTACTCAGTATGCTACTTCATAAATCCAGATATCTTGAGCTACATATTCCTTTTTAGCTGGTACTTTCCGTGTCAAAATGGCTACTTCAACTTCCATGCAAGTTCCAATACTTGTCCAAGTTGTTTTGTTTCTGCTTGGAGTTTGGAAGCACTTAGCTATTTTATGTGAATTAGGCATTAATTTGTCAGAGACGAAGCATAACAAAAGGAAGGAAAGGTGGATGGTGAGTATATGAGACTCTCTCCTGGAGGGCTAGATCCTAAGCATCACTCTCAACCAACCACCAGCATTGTAATAGATCGATGCCCACTCCAAGGGAGCATGTGGTTGTAGGAATGACACTGCCCCAGAGAGGAGAGGCACTTCCAGGGTAGAATTCATTGCAACCATTTCTGTAGGGATTGAAGGTATGACAGTGTGTGAATGTGCTTGTACATTTCAGCCTTCTGTCTCTTGGCCTATTGGTGTCAATTTGGGGTCAGCATCTGCAGTGTGCTAATCCCCTGTTTCTCTTGTATTGGTCTACTCTACTTCAATAAAATTCTCTTTTTCTGATGAAAAAAATAAATAAATAACTAAATTCTCTTAGCCTAACTAGGTGATCTGGTAACCTAGTAGTCCAACTAGTGGCCATGCCAATCAAGTTGACTTGTGAGAATTTTCTTAAATTAAAATTTTCTTGCCTCATCTGCTAGCTTATATTTCTTTCAAACTTATTACACTTTGATCTTTGTAATAATATTGCCTTGTAAAAATGTCTGCCAACTCATAGTTGTAATAAACCCTTTGGGGTGCACATATGGGCATGTGAGATAATAAGATATAATCATCTCACAACAATCAGTCAGCGCCACAGTAATAGTATTTTGATGCGAAAATTGTTCGCATTTTTCAAGAAAATCTTGCCAAGTTTACCAAGAATTTTATGTCAAAGTTAACTCATATGGTGTGTATTTAGGGCCAATATAACCAGAAGTTCCACCAATTTTTCCAAATAAGTGCAATACAATCCAAGGAAAGTCACCCTTCTAATGTTTTCTGCCACAAAGTTACAAATGGTAAGAGGCAAATTATCATACCATGCATGAATATGTAATTGCATCAATAGCCCCATTTCCCAGACCAAGAACCACAAATACAAGAAGGAAAAACAGACTGTCTCAAGAAAATGCTGATTAGGATTATTATGAGGTGACGGCGTGTATGTGACATGAGTTGCATTTTATGAAAGGGGAATTTTAGATTGGTTGGGATACGGGAAGATAATTACAGTTCAATGCAAATTACTGCTAACTTCCTAGTAAATGACTACTAACTTAACTAAGAATGACTACTAACTGTAATTCCCGTTGCCCGACCAAACTAAAATTCCCCATTTTATGAATTACACCTGCTAAATTCAAACTCCAAAATCCAAACTGTTCTCATACTGAATCAAAAATTTGTTGCTATGCTCCATTAAATTCTAACTAATTGCAAAGGGTAGGATATATATCCACCGCATGATCAGGCCCTTCAAAGAGACGAGTGTAAAAGTAATTAGGATGAGTGGATAAGTTCTAACTGTTCTGATTTTTGCAATGCACTTTTTTCATTTTCATTTATTTTTCAGAAACTTGCTCCTTGGTTCCCATAATGTTGAAAGAACTTGAACTAAATCTTATTGCTAGATCACCTAATTGAAAAAAAAAAAAGGGGTGGGGGGGTGGGGGGAATTTACCCCCTTAGGAATTATCAAATGGCAGATCTTGGTCCTTCAATTCGTTGCCATGATTAAGTTTACATGGACATAAAAACTACTGTTTTAATTCATTGACATAGAAAAATCCTGGTTTTTGCAAAATGGGGAGTTTACATAGGAAACGAGCAGGTTTCGGACGCACTCCCATGAAAAACATTAAGAAGTCTCAAGATCATTGAACTAGAGAATTTAGAATACAGGTACGATGAATTTTCCATAAAAACTACTTCATGATTATCTCACCGAGAGGAATTGAATTAAAGAAGAATTTGGTGTAAATTTTATATGTAGCCTTCTGTGATCAAAATTAAGATGTATAGAACTTTAACTGTGGATTATACGTGCTCTTTTAAAACAATCACTGACCTAGTTACTTAACCATCATTTATGAAGCACTGGAATTGAGATGGATGGACACAGACACGGGCATGAATACGGGTACGACAAGACACCAATAAAGTGATACTGTAAATTCTAAGAATTTAGGATATGGCGTGCTGGGGAGACAAAATTAATAAAAATATTGTTTTTATACATATAATTATATTATACCATGTAACATTATGCACATTATTCAAAACGCGTCCCCTTGCATAAAAAATTATGACAAAAAAAAAAGAAAAAAAGAAAAGAAAAGACCACACCATTAGTCTTCATAAATTGCATGAACACATTATCGTCCTACAAGACATGTGTTATTATCTCAAATAAGAAAATTAATTCACGACTCACATACCTTGGTTATTGAAGCATCTCTTTTGTACTTTGGCTTACGATTAATTAAATAATGTCAAAGTTTTATTTATAATTGTTTGTTCTATACATCAAAGTCTCTTTTATAATTTTTTGTTCTATCCATTTAGGCCGTGTATATATATAATGTGTACAAATAAACTAGATGGGTTGTGTTTTACCCAAAATGTATGTAATTGTCATTGTAGAATTATTCCTAATAATACATCTAATCCACAGTCCCAGCTTTTGAGTGCCAAAGCATCAAATTCAAAATAATAGTAGGTCCATAGGATCTCCAACAGCTCACCAAACTCTGATTTTTATTTTCTACATTCAGTTGAATGGAGAATGTTAACATATATATATAGTTAATGGGTTCATTTTGCATAATGAAAATTGAATGACAAAATGCGAAAATTTTACCCCAAAAAAGAGAGAGAGAAAAAAAAAAGAAAAACAAAGGAAAACAAAGATCTATAGGCATTAAATGGCCTTAGCAGCTTAAAATAATGGAGTTGGTAACAATGTTAAACCAGCTGGAATTGCAGAACACGTTAAACCCCAGAATACTATGGTATGTTAGGGCTAGCTCCTTTTTCTAAGAGGAAAAAGAGGCCCCAGAGGAAAATCGCTCACCCTAATGATTCAT
This sequence comes from Liquidambar formosana, assembly GCA_039720395.1. Classification (NCBI taxonomy): domain Eukaryota; kingdom Viridiplantae; phylum Streptophyta; class Magnoliopsida; order Saxifragales; family Altingiaceae; genus Liquidambar; species Liquidambar formosana. Next base: position 9,227,620 of record CM077835.1, read on the forward strand.
TCTCCTTGATCCTTCATAGCATGGCTAGCTAGCCCCTTTTTCTACAGTGACATATTAGGCAATCAAAACCCACCTAGTTGTTACACTAACATACCTTGTAACATGCACTGAATCGAGTAAACCGGCCTAACAATGAAATGATGATCCAATGATAATCTTTGACAAGGTACTAGATCTAGCAAGTGCAGTTATCATCCATAAACAAGTAACCATTGACGTTATAAAATCATCAGCAAAACTACTATACGATTATTTGATCAACCTAATTATATCATTTGGTACAAAAGCCAGGAAAAGCACCGGTCATCTGATGAGCTAACAATGAAGAAGGGTCCAAGCAATTGCAAGTAGATTCCTATGCCGCGACCAGGGATTAGATGGTTTTAACCCTCTTCAATTTTCTTATGCCTCCATTGATCCCCCAGCCGGTAGCCTAGTACTAAACCCGCCTTGTTGAGGTATAATCATACAGTCCAACCATGGTGAACAATTTTGAACTCAATTCAAAACAATATATAATGACAACAGCTACCTCATAACTTATCCATGGTAACATTTATGCCCCTTTCTTGTCATCAAGTGGCTTTCCTATAGAAAAATGAACTTGTAAGTTGCTTCATTGTATGTTCAAAGATCGATCAATGGTATCCATCAGCAAAACAGTGATACAAAAGATCATGTGTGATCCTGAGCAAGTCAGTGTTTTGATTTTTGTTACATTTTAGCAGTGTTATTGGTGATAATGTGATATATATCAATACAGTATAGCCTGACTGATGGCTACGTTGTCCTTATCTAGCTCACAGCCAACAATAAATTAATAATAAAACTATAAGTGCTATCTTTGTTTTCCTTTGCAACTAAGTACACCAAAAGGGAGATTTCCTCCTCGTTAGTTATTAATGCTTGCCGGCCTTATCCTAATGAGGTCATTTTGTGTCCAGTGGAATCCATTGGGTGGATAATTTATGAACTATAGCTGGTGTTGACAAGCTGGTGTTGATAACAAGATGTATAGATAATTGTTTTTGTCCTCCACCCCACCATAGCTTTCTGGCTGAACATCCATTGATGTAAACTTCTTTAATTCGTGTCATCAACTGTTTCCTCAGTGATATCCTTTATATGACTCATTTGTGACGATGTAACGATTTGATTTGATCTATACCTCCATGCATGGGATATGGATTATATATAGAATAAGATTAACACGCGAGAAGAAGCCAAATGAACAGATATATGTTACTCTATAATACCTCATTGGCAAAGCTTTGTTGGGCCAAATCTCAATGCTAGGCCAACCCTTGGCTTTTTCAACATGACGAATCTCTTGAGTTGAATGAATGAATGGTAATAGGTATCTTTTTATGAGAATTTAGCTTTTTCCTTTTCTTTTTTTCTATAGAAAAATCGGCCGTTTGGCCAACAGGGAAAACCGCTAATCCACCTAAGAAGACAAAATAGTATCGTGCCATTTGAATCACACCCAGTGGCCACTAGGTTTTAGATGAAGAAAAAGGCAAGACAGAGGGCCTATATATACCAAAACCTTCTAGCTTTGGATTGCAAAAGGAGTTACTAAAACCCCAGAAGAAGAATTAATGGCTAGCTTGAAGACCTTGGTGTGCATTATCTTGATCTTGCTTTCATCTGTAGGGACCGAAACTCGCCCTCTGCATCCAACTTTTGTCGGGAGGAGCCTAACACAATTGTTCCAAAGCTCCATCGAGGGTGCCAATGAACCAATTAAGGTTGAAATGGGAGGAGAGCATACCAATAGAAACCAGTATGAGCAGCCCGAGCGACTGAGTCCTGGCGGACCTGACCCAAAACATCATTTCGAAGATAATTAGTTTGAAACTTTGGTGGAGCCCTTAGGAATGGCCGGAAATAAATTTTGTAATGCATTTTTTTTTTTTTTTTTTTTGGTTTGATCGTCATGAATTTTGTAAGGCTACGTACTTATGACTTTCACGTATCATGTTTGCATGTAATCCCCGGTCTATAATCTGCTTGACGCTGTTTTATGTATGTGCTTTTATCTTTATCACTAATAAATAAACTTTTGCCCACCCAAGAAAAATTTATGCATGTAATCTAAATTATCCAGCTGGGATAAATAAATAAAAACGTAAGCGCTTTTATTATGGTTACTTCTTGATGTTTCCAAGCTTCTATTTTGAGTTTAAAAATGTCAGTTTTTTTAATTTTATTTATTTTTTAATGATACCTATGTCAGTCCAGGCTAAAAAGTTGGTGATAAATATTAAAAAAAATAAAATTGAAGAACAGTTGACAACTGTAAAATTTGCACTTGAAGTCTATGGTGGTATACTGATCATGATTTTATACTGCATTCAAGATAGTATGCATTGTTCATTCGGCCTTAACTATGGCCAAAAAAATGACACTGTCAAAGATTGAGACCAAAAAATTCAATATACCAACATATCAAGTCAAGGATATCTAGTGTGAAACTTTTTCTTCTACAACCTCAATATCATCATGATATTAGCTACTCCTTCAACTTCGAAATCTTCAACTTTTCCGTTAAATTTTGACTCCACACATATTTTAAATATGTAACTTGTTTGGATAGTTGGATGTGGAAATTCTAGGCATAATCTCATGTTCTATAATTACTAAGCCTATAATCTTAATCCATATGAAAATATATTTTTTTCATAATCATATAAAAAAGATTGAAATATCATCATCCTCTTTATTCTTGACTATGAATGAATTTGAAACTTAACTCATCAAGTTCTACAAAGCTGCAATCGATCCCACCAATTTAGAGCATATCTCGAAAGTTTGTACGACAAAGCTTTTTATCTTCTTATCTTCTAGATATCTCATACAATCAAAAAAATCCCTCAAGGTCAAATAAAAAGAAAAGGAAATTTTCCTTGCACAAAAATGCATTGAAATTAGGAATTTCTATATACAGATGCAATTACTAATAGGTTGACCACAAGTCATAATTCTTATGCAAGGCTTTCAAATTCATGATCCCTGTTTGGTTTCGTTGATAACCTAGAAATCGATCAATACCTGAATGTCCCACATCGCTGGTGACTTCCTATGCATCACTTGGTAGTTCTCACTGAAAAGGTCATGAAATATAACCCTTATAAGAGCTTGACCTCCATTAGAAGAGTTGTCACTGTTTTTGTGAAATGCCATCAGACTGAGTAGTTTAAACTCTAATACCAATTGATGAGGAAAGTGCAAGGAAAACAAAGGCGAAATTTAAAGCAAGTGACAAATTTGATAGATAAGATGTAACCCCTTGGGCTTTTGTGCCTGAATACATTTTATTTAGTGTTCTTCTCTCTTCATTACTTAGTTTATATCTTGAGTTTAATCATGGTATAAAAGCAGGACGTCCCATGCAAGAGACTGCACAAGCAAAAGGTGTTAAAAAATGCCGTTTGATATACATTTTTGGTCCGTATTCATTGGATTGGGCTTTTAGATGAGTTGTTAACATAGTATATATCAAAGCAGGTCAATTGAACCTTGTCCTAATTCAATTTTCTTTTTTATTTTTTATTATAATATTTCCTTTGAAAAATCAGTTAGTAAATAAAGTATCAAACTGGTAGCTTTAGCATTTTCTTCTATATTTTATATCTGTCATCTGCGGTTTTAAGGTCTACAGCTACAGGAACTCATCCCAACTGAAGCCGATCGAGCTGTATCAAGGCAATAAGGCATAAGGAATTGTTAGTGAATTAGTCATTCATGCATTATGTTTCCCATTTGACAATATTTGTAGAACACAGGTTCGGTTATTAGCTCATCACGGGATCACCTATAAATATTTTCTGGACTCTAGAATTCTAGTTGACTCATAAAACAGGAAAATTTGATGTTATTATATTAATCTACCAAGGGTCCAAGACCAACGGACCAACCATATATTTAAGCACAAAAAGAAGAAATGATTCCATATTGCCACGAGAAAAAACGATTGTGGAGTCCTCTTTAATTAATACACAATTTATATGTATCTATAGGTATTCAAATACCACCATGCTCTTCCTATCAAAAAATAAAAATACCAACATGTTCCTAAATGCAAAAATGGTTTTAGTTTGAAGTATACATATGATATCCTAAACTATACACTACAATGTAGGAAGAGGAATTAGTTGACTGGAATCATGCATAGAAGGACCGATTAATAAAGCTAGAATTAATACGATTAATTAAAAAAGGATAAAAAAATAAAAATTGAGAATGAACAAAATATTTATATGATCGATCTAAGTTTTATAGTTTTTCTTTCCACTTGGGAATAGAATTAACTCATTGGTTTGGATGATCATGCGCAACTAACAACTTAATGAATGTTGATTATTTGAGGTTTAAAAATTCATGATCTTTAAGCAAGAAAAATTTTCATTTGACCCCTTTATCCTATACATTGGTCATTTGACTTTCCAGTGGTGTCCTATATTGCTTTTGAAATTTAATTTGAAAGAGATCTGTCATGATTCTGCGCAATCATGCGCACACGAACAGGAATTGCCAATTTAAGAACAAAAGGAAGTGCTCTTTTTTATGAATGATGAGACAATGATCATGCCGAAAGTCTCTCCAACGTCCAAAAAGTGGGCATGACAAATTTGGGAGTGGTGATTCCATTGTAAAAGAAGCTGGCTACCTTAAACAAACAAAAGAATGACCTAATACAGTTTGTTTTATAGTTTATAAAGGATTCCATGTCCTTAAGTTTTCTAATTGTTAAACCTTGGTCTAGCTTTTAATTTATATATGTTGACGGTACTAATGGGAGGAAAAAGAGATGAAGCGAAAGGCAAAGATATTAGAAGCACCGAACGACCATGGTGCACAAGTGGGGACAACAGATTTTGGGTCTTAAATTTGAGGAAATGAGGTTGCATAGAAAGCACAAAACTCTATTGTAAAAAAAGACAACAATCCGTGTAGGATTTGTAGCTTGTAGACATCCCACCATTATTATTGTATAGACCTCATAAAGATTTAGAAATTTTAGACATTTCCCATGCATATGCACTATATATACATGCAGGCTCATGTTACTTAGTATGCTACTTCAAAAATCCAGATAGCCTAAGCTACTTGTTCTCTCCTTAGCTAGCTTGTCATTTGTGCATCAAAATGGCTACCTCAACTGCCATGCGAGTTTTGGTAATTAATTAGAATTTTGTCAGTGCTTGCGATGAGTTCCAAAGCACGTACTTAGTCATCGTGGGCTTAAGAGTTACGACTATGCACAAAAGAACCGATAGTGATTCCATACTTGTGAATTAGGCATTGATTTATCGAAGATGATGCTTAAAAAAAGGAGGGAAATGGTGGACATGATAGTGTTCACGAGACTTCTGCCTGGAGGGCCAGATGCTCAGCATCACTCTCAACCACCAGCATTGTCCTAGATGCCTGCTCCAAGGGAGCAATGTGGCTTGTAGGAATGGCACTACCCTAGATAGGGCACTTCCAGGGTAATGTTCATTGCAACTATTACTAGTAAGGGTTTAGGGTATATTGTGTGTGTGTGAATTGGTTGATTTAGTGACCAAGTGGCCCAACTTCTGGCCGGGTAACACCAATCAAAGATGCCATTCAAGGTCCTCTAATTTTTGGGGAAGAAAATAAGAAAATTTTTTATTTTGTTAATGATAATGTGGATTGGTGTTTTAATGATTCATCCTTTGACCTCCCACCTACTGTTCTCAATCTTGTTGGATCTCCTCCTATCCAACGATTTGTTAATGAGGAAGATTGCATCTCCTGGATTAATTCTAAATCTAGGGATTTTTGTCCCAAATTTGCTCTTTCCCTTGCTGATGCTTCCATTGCAGGGCTTGTTCAAAACCATTTATGGGGTAATCTGGAAAATAAATTCCCTACCAAAAATCCAAAAATTCTTATGGCTTTGTTTTCAAAAGAAAATTGCTTGTAATGAAGTGTTATATGAAAGACACATCACTTTTTCTAATCTTTGTCCCATTTGTTTTACCAAATCTGAGGCGGTTGAGCATGTCTTGAGAGAATGTGAATGCCAAAGAATTATGGGAATTAGTTAACCCAGATTTCAACTTAGATATTGGTATGCCATTGGAAACATGGATTCTCCATAATGTGGGCAGCAAAACTAAAGATAAGGCTAGTAATATTCCATATTCAGTCATCTTTCCCTTTGGTTGTTGGGCCTTGTGGCACAATAGAAACAAGTTTGTATTTGAACAGCATATGTCGATGTCTAAGGATAATTGTGAAAAAATGCTAATTAATGCCACTGAATACTTCCATGTTTCTAGTAAGTTCAAGGCTCCAAGCACATCTAAGCAAGTAGGGAACGGCTATTGCAACCCCCCATTCTTATTATCCCACCCCCCATCCTTTAGGTTTTTAAGGTTTTATGCAAAATATAAAAAGTTTTTATGAAAACTGCTCGTGATATCCACTAGAAAACTTCATTTTGAACAACTTTGTAGAAAAAAGTTTTTCCTAAATCTATCGTTTAAATATACTTCTTAACCATTTATAACTTTTATTTTATTTTTTGCCAAAAAGTCTATCTAAACGATAGATTTTGGAAAAACTTTCTTCTGCAAAGTTGTTCAAAATGATGTTTTCTAGTGGATCAAGTGATCAATTTTTGCAAAAATCTTTTATATTTTTCATGAAATCTTAAAAACCAAAAAGAAAGGGGTGGGCTTATAAGAATGGGGGGTTGCAATAGCCGTTCCCAAGCAAGTAATGGTGAAATGAGAACCCCCCATCAGCCCATACTTTAAGCTCAATACAGATGGTTCTTCCTTGGGAAACCCGGGAAAGGCTAGTGTAGGAGGCCTGATCCGTGATCATTTGGGCCAATGAATAAAAGGTTATACCTGTAAACTAGGAATAGCAACAAGCATTGAAGTTGAGCTTTGGGGTCTTCGTGATGGGCTTGAATTAGCAATTAAGTGCAATATTAACAAACTGCTTATTGATGTGGATGCTAATGCGGCTATTTCGCTTGTTCAAAATGAGGTTCCCGAAGCACATCCTTTGAGTGCTGTGATTTATGATTGCAGGTGGTTAATGGGTAGATTTCTGGAGGTTCATTTTTCAGCACAAGTTCCGTAAATTTAACAAGTGTGCTGATATCTTACCTTGTAAAGGAGATGGTTTTGATTTTATTTGTACTATTTTTGATAATCCTCTTAGGTGGATGTTGGATTAGTTTCAAACTGACAGTAGGGATGTTTCTTATCCCAAGCATGTACTAAACTCTATTACTTGGTGCTCATAAAGCTTTCTTTTCACCCCCCCAAAAAAAAAAAAAAAAAAAAAAAAAAAAAAAAAGAAAGAAGAAAAAAAAAAAACACTTTTGTATGAATTTTCGTTCTAGTCCACCTTTTCCTTGTTTGGTCAGCTTCTGTAAGCCCACCTTTTTCTTGTTTGGTCAGCTTCTGTACGCATTTCTTTTATCCTAATTATACTCTGAATTAGTCTGAACCTTTCCAATAGTGCAGTATGGTAAAAATGTCTGCCAACTCACATTTGGTGGCTGTGATCTGTATCCTATTATGATATTGTTATATGCAAGCATGCCATATAATAAACCCTTTCTTCTATACAGTATTGTAATCAAATTTGAGTCCGACCAGTATGTGGGGCTTATATATTTTTATGAGCACATATCTCCACTGTGTACGTCTACATGTCTGTCATTGTTATTTATCATGTAATCACTTATTATAAAACTTTTACATTAAAATTGTTCATATTTAGTTCCAAGTCAATTTCACCAAGTTTGTCAAGCTTTTGTGTTGTGGTTGAATCAGATGGCCTTTATTTAGGGCCAATCTAACCCAGAAGTTCCACCAATGTGAATAGTTGGCTAGTTTTCCAAATAAGTAGTAGTTCATCAAAGAAAAGGCCCTCTCATATTTTTTTTTGCCAAAATGTTACAAATTGAACAAGGCAAATTTTCATACCTTGGATGAATAAATGCAATTGCATGAATATCCCTATTTCCCAGCATTAAAGAGATATATATTACAATGAAGCAACAATACAAGAAGAGAAAACAACCCATCAACTGTTTTCTCAGACAATCCTCTCACCAAATTGACGTTCTTTTTGTTCTCAACTTTGCCCAAGACCCCATGCCAATGCACCCTTTGAAACCTTAAACTGAGCATTGATGAGAAAAAGGATCGAAACGGCCTGTCTGGGAAAAATAAAAAATAAAAACTTACTCAACTCCTTTTCCAGAGAGGAATTAATGGATCAGAGATTAGAAAACTTGAGGCACAGTGAGTCTTACTTGCTTGAAGATGCTTGAAGATTCAGCATTAATTGCAAGAAACAAAGGCCACCTGGGGACAGATTGAAATATAATGTGAGACTTCCCAGGCAGAATAGAATAGGTTATTCAGTGTATGCTGACTGAATTTTTACAGAAGGTTAGCATTACAAACTTTTATAAAGTCCTACAAGTGCCTTTCATCGAACTAACATAAAAACTTGGATTTCCTCCTGCTGTTTGTAACCCATTGAAGTTAGTATGGTAGCAGTGCACTTCCAAATGTTTTGGATTTAGGCCAAAGTTAATTCCAGCTAACCAAGTATTTCAAATTCACAGACCAAAAAAAGACAACCCCTCTCTCTCTCTCTCCCTCTCTCTCTTCAAATATTTCAAATATTTTCAAATTTACAGACCAACCAAGTCAAGCATTTCACATATAACTTAATCTTGTTTAATCACCCTAGCTACTTAATCAAAAACCATTGTACTGGCTAAAAAAGGAGACAAACTGAAGACAAATAAGACAATTATATTAATTCTAAGAAACAGTATTTATGACAAAAAGAACTTCATTTAGAACAGCAAGATCCAAGGCAACGCCATACATCAACATTACTTTGTACCCAAGTTGGCTGTTTGTAACATAATTCTGTAATTATAATAATAGTGAACTAATCCACAAAAGTTAAAAGATCGACCCCACCCATGATGTACACTGATATCACTTCTGAAAATCCTTGAGGGGATCATTAGGATCAATCTCTGATATAAGCGGGAGATCAACAGGTAAAATTTCAAGACTCAAGCCCTTCTCCCTCAGGCTTGTGACCACTTCCTCAAACACAATCTTGTTGCCAATCTGAGTGAGGTGCAAACCATCTCTGCTACCAAGAATAGAAAATCATCAGAGACTAGCACCATCCTCTTAGCAATTAACCTACTATCAACTGCATTGGCACAACACAAGGAAAAATTCATTTACGTGTTAACCAACACGACAAATCCCTGAAATACCTTAGATAAGCTTTTTCCCAATTAGGAAACTGCTGCATTTTGGTCCATAGATCAACTACAGGAATCCCACACTCTCCGGCAACAGCAACACATGCTCCGGCATAAGCACCAGCAGCCTCGTTCGTCCTCTCTGGCAGACCAAGTGGATTCTCCACATAAGGATATCTGCATTAATATGATTATTAGTTTTAAAAATTTATCAGGAGCCCTTTTCATTATATCTTCACAACATAATTTCAAATAACCAAAGATCATGCAAACTATCGACAGCTCTAGAACATGAACGGGGAAAAAAATATAGGAAGATTATTTGAAGAAGAAAAAGGTGAGTTTAGAAGAACCATACTGAAGGCGCCCCTCTTCATCAATTGGGGGAGGAGTGATGAGGAGAACAAGTGTTGTAGGCCATCGCTTCTGAAACCCAGCAGAAATGAATAATAATAATAATAAAGTTACATAAACATGAAGCCTAAATATGAAAGCAGACATATAGGATTGCAACAATTAAAGAAATAAAGGTAATACCCTTAGTGAGTATTTACATAGCAATATAGCATAAATATTGAACGAAGAGCTAACACGTTGCATCTAAATCCCAATTAGCCTCTCCTTCAATTGCAGCTTATTTGGACCTAAGGCCTCTCTACTACAAGATAAGATTATGTGGGACTAGACCTCTCTTCTAGTAGGAGCTTATTCGCTATCAGGGAACAATTAATGGCTCAAGGTAATTCGACCTTTCATGGGCTGGTCCCTAATCCTTTTCTACACCGCAACGCTCACATGCAAGCCTACTCAGGCTGGTAGTAGCACCCCGAAAATCCTAATTAAGGCTCACCCATTATTTTGGGATAGCTTTAGGCCTTGGATTGGCAGCTAGAGTAAGGGCTAACCAAGTTAATCGAGTAACTTGCCCAAAACTGAATGGACAAGCCTTCTGTCTGAGTCACCAGGAGAAATGAGGTCCATATCATCCATCGAACACAGGCCATACACAGTGCGGTCACATTAAATAAGCTCATGGGCCTGTAGCAATAAAAAAATCCATAGGCAGCATGAATGGGAAGGGCTCCCATTGGTTAGAATTGAATTCTCTCACATTGAAGGCCCTATATAAATGCAATCCGTGGCTAATTTATGAGGATTCACAAATACCAAGAGCATATCCACTCTCTAGATCTTCTCTCTACCGCCACAACTCATAAGTCACCCCCACCGGTTGCCTTGCTCTGGCTCTACAGTGCTCTCTTGATTTCTTATAAACTTTGATGTCACTAACTCGAATAATTTACTTCTCAATCTCCTACGAGAACCTAACTATAAACATTTGATGCCTCCACTAGGGAAGTGAACTTTTGGGATGGTAACTACAAGAAGTGATTTCCTTACTGCAGCAATGACCCTTCGTGAGGCACCAGATCACAGAAAAGTGCCTCAACCTAACCCCATGGCAACCTTGATGCTTCTCATGGCCTCCATGCAGGAGATCCAAACCAGAGGGGTGACTGTTAGCAGCCATAAATAGTACCTGACGGATGCTTGTACATTTTAAGAGGTCCAAAGACAGCAGGATTCAGTATCAATGAATATATGATCAAATGGATAAGAGTTGCTGCAAGAAGCTCCCTACTAGTAATGCTAATAGTCAGTAAAATCAATACTGTAATAAGCATTGCGCTCCTTTCTACATCACCTAAGAGCACTCCTACATCACCTAAAAGCCATAGTAGTTCCTGGCCATATATTAAAAATAAAGCCACCTTACACTGTAATATTATACAAACTCAAAACCATGTAATAGTAAAGTTTATAATTAATAAACTTTTAATGAATAGGGAAGAATGAACAGATGAAATGTTCTGAAACAACTGAAATAAAGGAAAGAGTGGACTGAGAATTTGGTGGACAGGGAATAGGGAGGTTTCCTTTCTTCTCTCCTCTCTTTACAAATTAAGTTTTCCACATGCAATTTAACACTTTCACCTCTAATCTAAAATTCATCATGATGTGTGATAAATTTTTCAAATGAATAGCAGCTAAGGATTAAATTCTAGAAAGGTTAAAAAGGAGAAGGGAAAAAAATTTCATTGTTGAAATTTCATGAAGAGGTTAAAATTTTGATAAAAAAACCAAGGAGAAATGAGAACATGATCTGCAAAGGAGTGACAGGATGGGAAAGGGTTGGGGGGGGGGGGGGGGGGGGGTGGGGGGGTTGGGGGGTGCTATTCCTTTTATTTGTCAGAAGTAAAAATTAAGAATGAAAACAGAAAGCATTCATAAGCTTCAATCGCAGAACCTGATAGGAGTGATGTCATGAGACTTCCATAACACTTTATATAAGGGACACATTCATTAATTACAGTAAATCAAATGCCTCGTATAAAAGCTAGCTACAAAGGACTGAGTTACATAATATGATCGCATTTGCTAGGACTTTGCTTCCTGATAAGGATAAATTTATATTTCAAATATCACAATATCCAAATGAGTTGACCAAACTTCAATACATACTCAAATATCACAAGCATAAACAAGATCCATCCTTGATGTCATACTTTTATTTATTTATTTTTGTGGGTTTAAACACGATATTCATGAGTTGTTGATAATCAAGAAGAAGTCCTAACAGAGAGAGCCATTAAGTTCATTCATGTGGGCCAACTTGAAGATTAAAAATTAAAATAAAAAAGAGCCATGCACTCACATTCCGGAAAAAATCTGGAAGACTTGAGACCATATTTGTCAAATCAATGAAATGTGGCAGAAGAAGTGAAAAATGTGTACCTATCCATGTCCATCCTCCATTATATGAAGTGAGAACGTTCTAAGCCTGCTCAGAGTTATATTTTAGTAATACCTTATTTTTATAAAACCTACTCCAGACATAATGTATAATGTAATCCATACTTTCTTTGTTACACTTATCAATACATAAATTAAAACTGACAAAACCGCCATCTACCACCACCATTGCAACCTCATTTGTTATGACACAACCACCATAACCTCACTCACAACCTTGCCGGCACAACCAAAGCTATGAGATACAATCATTATGGCTTCCTCCAGCCCAACTGCACCACCATCACCACAACCACCACTTCCATATAGACTTCCATCACATTGACTTACCACCGACACCAAGTCTACCACCATGGCCATTGCCACTAGTACACCATCACCACTACCACCACCTCCTCTTTGATGCAACCAACGGCAGCATTCAGCACCTGGATAATGTATTACATGTGCCTAGCTAGTCCGCATTCCAATGTAAAAGCAACACCAGTTGTGCCAATTGCACTTAAGCCACCATAGAGACACCGAGACAGAGACATGAGCAAAGAGGAATAACACTCTGTTTCGCATGTGCACAGACCTAAATGAGCCAACAATGCCCAATAGAAGTACACTGATGGACCACCATGGTACATTGCAAGGTTCCAATCATCTAATACGAAAATTTAAAAACCTCATGCCTTGTTCCTAAAAAGGACCATAACTCAACAACAACAACAACCACTCAACATGTGATCTTATATATATGACTATAACTAAAACTACTGCCACGCCACAACGCCACAATGGCCATGATTGTATATCAGCTTTGTGGGCCACAGCTTTCCACCTAGTCTATTTAGAGCTTGAACAGTACTATTCTTCCTACGATTTTCTATAACTCAAAATTTTTTTTTTCTAATATTTTTTTTTAAAATTTATTTTATTTCATTATATCTACTGTGGCACTTGACACGCCATTATCACATCGGCAGGACACTCTACATGACGACCAAATTGAGTCTTCCCATATGTGGTGAGTAACAGGGAAGTGCAAATTTAGTACAAGTAGCCTAACCCTGTTTTTTTGTAATCGGAAAATAATAGGTGCACCAAATTTGATATTGCCACTATCTCAGAGGGGCAGATCCAATGATGTGGGTTCATCCCCTTATAAGAGAGTTAATAATACGAAATTTGTTCCAAATAGCAAAACCATTTTTGTTATAATGTGCTGGATGTCGCATCAAAAAGGCATTTAAACAACAACAATAACAACAAAAAAAAAATGGCAGAGCATTGGGAAGAGTAACATTTTCCGCATAATATGTATGATACATTTTACAAAACTACAACCATATGAAGAGGAAACTCCAATTAAAACCACTAAACCTAACATGCATAAGCAATGGCAAATGGAACTTTTTTTAGAGGTGAGAAAGGTCACAAATGTATGAGTGTGATGGGATGCAATGCTCAGCATTTCACTTTTGTGTAAGAGCCAGCAGCAGGCTACGAGTAACGACATGCCATAGCTGAGCACTCCCCACATGCACACTTTAGCAACATATGAGTAGTTTTTTTCTACAAACTACAAGAATCAATGGGCTAATAGCCAAGTGGCAAACAATAACAGCGACAACTGGGCCTCCCCCACACATACTTTGTTTGGCACCATCTCTTCCTTTAGTGGGATATTCCAAGGCCCATGAATCCACTCCCTAGTCCCTGCACAAACTTTGTTGACCACACAAAATGACAAACAGAGTGTTTCTTTTTTTCTTTTTTTTTTAATCCCATTTGACGGTGATGATCACATTCTCAGTAAAATACTACTCCTATGATGCATCACATAGTAAAATTACCTAACCTCATTCCATTTTTTTTTTTTTTCCTTTTTTTGGGTTTGAACCTCTTTGCTCATGTCTCTCTGCCTCAGTGTCTCTACGTGGGAGTCACTGGAAAACAGAGAAATTCCTGTTTCAACGCCTGCAACATTTTAGTAATAATCAGGTGTTCGACAATTACACGCAGGTATGTGACAATCACGACCGCTCTTGATTGACGGCCCTGATTGAATGATGACGCATTTGAACACCTCAACATTTCATATATATATATATATATATAGAGAGAGAGAGAGAGAGAGAGAGAGAGAGAGAGAGAGGTACCTTGAGAAAGGAGACAATGGCGAGGAGATTCTGCTTGTATTCATGCAGAGGCACGTGTTGGAAGGCAGAGCATCTATCCGGAAGGCAAGCATCGTTGGCGCCGAAGAAAACGGTGACTGCTAGCGGCACAACACCGTCACCTACACCTTCACCACCGCTGTCCACCGCCGGAAAAACCCTCTCCAGCACGTGTAGGGCCCACCTCGTATTGTACCCACTATACCCTCGTAGCACCACATCAACCTTATCAACAAACCCAAAAACAAAATAAAATAAAAATCGCCCCAATATAAAAATTTTCACAAAAAAAATATAAAAAATAAAAATAATAATATGAGTACATAACTAGTATTGGGCAGAGGAAAGAGGTGAATACCGAGCGAGAGAAGTGGTGGGCAAGAGAAGCACCCCAGCCTCCATCATCAAAGGACGCTTCGGTGATGGAGTCTCCAAACAGATAAATCTTTGGCCTCATCTCTCAGAAAACTTGACAGAGTTTTTCAATTCTTCAACAGCTCTGTTTCAACACACCTTCTCCTACACAACTCTGCCATACATATATATTGACACAAAGTTATTGGTCTTTCATAAAGCTGATCTTCCTTGAATGCTAACCCAATTAAAATTAATTGCACCCCCACAAAAGCTGGTATTCTAGAGGGAGAGAGAGAGAGAGAGTGTAGAGAGAGAAGTAGAGGGTGTTTTTTGTTTTTCTTTTTTCTGGTTTGGTTGCTGATTTGCTCTTACATCAAGAAGGGGCGGGTTCTGAGACTTACCGTTTCAAGTGTCTTTCGTAGGCCAATGGCTGGCAATCTGTGGCCTCATTTGTGGATCTCCTCTCTGATCCTTTTGTTTTTTTTATAGAGTATTTTGTTGTGTTGCAGTAACCAGAAAAAGTAGATTTTGGGACCAAAATGGGCTTGACAATATCTTATAATGACATAAATGCCACTGTTTGACAGTCGATCAATCAGTTTTCTGACTTTTACATTAAATTTTCGCTCTATGATAAGTGTTGTCACTCCTCTGACTATGATTCTGTCTTTCTACTACGTTATCGCTCTCTCCGCCGCAGGGAGACGCAGAAAGCATCGATTGAGTGGAAGCCCAATTCTTATTTTTTGAGGTTTTTAATAGTCAGAGGGCCAACCATCATGGTAGTGGAAGCTCATACATACACCATGCCTTAAATGAAGGAGGGTCTTTTAGTCAATTAAAGAAGTGTGGACCGAGTTTGGTGATGTGGTGGGTAAGATTGAAAAACCTGGCAAAAAAGAATATCCGATGGTTGAGGTGAAAAACCTATATTTTGTGGGGTATGGGGTTATTGGTAGCCATTTTTCATCCCAGCTTTTGGAAGTGCTTTTACCCTATGTCTCGATCTCGCCCACCATTGCACAATGCTGTGCTCTTAAAACTGCGCATTCGGACTCGCGGAGATGCTTTTTCTCGGGCTCCGTTTGTTTGGTGTGTTTGTTATTTAATAAGTACTTGATGATCATTGGGTTTTTTCATTTCTCCTATTGTTTTTCACATGGTCAGTGGAACTTACCCTTGGTACGTACCATTCAAGGGCTCCCTTTGTTGGGAAGGATTGGAGAGTTGAAGGAAATGGTGGAGGGATGGCTCCCTATCCGACTATCCCTGTGGAAACGGATCCTTCCTCCTTGTCGTGTGATTTATTCTCCCTTCTCCACCTTATTTGTAGTAAAATGAAAAATAAAAGGAAGAATACAAATATAATTACATTATGATCCTCACAAGGAAAAATAAAGAAAAAAAAATGTATTTTTATCAAAGCAAGTAACACTCATATTTTTCTTCCACTTTTTCATATACTTTTGGATGGACAGATCTTAATGGACATTAAAAAAATGTTACTCATAATATTTGCATTTACGGTAATAGTAATTGTTTTATTTTTTTTTATATAATTTTATTTATGATTAGGGTTATCTTAAGTCTTACTGTTACGGAAATTTCAACACGATTAACCTCCTAAATGCTTATGTGAGATGTCACATATCCATATAAGTAATGCAACACTGCAAAGAATTGAAATGATAATCTCTGAGAAACACACTTAGGACTTTACCACTCAATCAACCCCACACGAACTTTATTTTTTTATTACTCCTATAATTTTTAATTCTAATTTTTCTCATGAATTGAGATTGTCAATTATAACTACTGATTTAACTCTCTAGTCTTTAATGAGTTATATCTGGTCAATAATAGTATTGTATACATATTTGCCATAATCTTGCAAACCCACCATTTTTTTTTTTCAGTTTTTTCCTTTTTCTTTTTATTGTTATTGGAGAAACTCACCCCACGCCGGCCATTTCTACATCATCTAAGCTAAGGCTCCTCGTCAGTCTGTCACAAATCCATCATTTTAGTTACCAGTCTTAGATTTGATTAGAAATTCAATTTCCGTTTAATTAATTCTTTTCTATCCGTCAACTTTATATCTCAACTTTTTTAAAGGGAAATATATATCCTAATTATGCATGTACTTAAAATAATAAAAAAATAAAAAAATATACTACTTTAGATCTCCTGCATCCAATCAGAACGTTCTTTGTGCATGCTTCCAGACAGTGAGGTGTTGAATCCTGGAAGTAGTGCCAAATCTATTATTAAATGGGCCGATGGAGTTTTTAAAATGCAATTAAGGCGATGGATTTGTTATTTAATTTTTTACTGAATCTGTGGACTCCATCCTTCCCTATAGCAAAACAGCCCCATGCATCTTCATGACTTCATGTGAGAAAACCACCTTCTTCCTCTTCTACCCCCTTTTTTTTTTTGTTTTTTTTTTTTGGGCTGAGGTTCATGTGAGAAAACCTATTGTGAGGGTGACCTCATGAGTGCATTACCCCTTTTCCTATTCAAATAATATTGCACAAATTTCACAACATGCTCATCTAATGTTAGTTAGATAACGCTATGTTTGGATAAAGAATTTTTACGTGGAATTTGTCTTTGAGTTAGAATTTATAAAATTTTTATAAGAATTTTGTTAATCTCATCCTAATAAAAATTGTACAAATTCTATCTCAAAGACAAATTTTAATTAGAAATTCTTTATCCAAACATAGCATAGAGGGTTTTTCAAGATTTCACATAAAGAATTCCATTATAAGATTAATATGACGTGATTTGATTATGCACGTCGATAATTAAAATTTGATGTTCTTATAAATACCATAATATTTGACAAAAAATTTTCTTTAACCTACTTTTGACTAAGTCTATATGATAAGCCACGCTCAATGTGTTAAATATAACCACATAAGTTGTGTCTTAAATAACCTTTATACCATTATATAAAACCCAATTTGTTTATATGGCATGTTTCTTTGGTCGTCCATCTCTTCTCTCATTAGCTATATATGACCCCACTTTTTTAATTTATATGACATTTTCAAATTAATTCAAGAAATTAATTTAAATTATTGCATATTATCTATTATCAATTATACATACTTCTTCCGGTATAAGGAGTAACTCAAATTATTATAATAAAAATTAATTAATTAATTAAATTTGCTGCACATTATGGGGGTCTCTATTACTCGACTCAATATAATTAAAAAAAATAAAAATAAAAGAGCTCATGAGGAGAATGACCAAAGTGCCCTCGTAACGGATAGATTACTTGTGTCTCCAGCTCCTCCATCTTAAGTTCTATGTGTCAGTGCCATGTAGATCCCCTAATCCTTATCTTGTTCACTGTTCATACCTGTAACCTCTTGCAAGTTATAGATATCAACTAAGATCAGAACTCAAAACCAAAATCTAGAAAAATTACACTCCTAAAACTAACCTACTGAGCTATCCATGTGAGTCTAAGTGCCAGTTCTCTACGTCTTGTTTTCCTCTCTTTTTTCCTTTTTCTTTTTTATTTTCAAGACATACGTGCTACTTCGAATATACTCCTAATATATACAAGTTGCAATAATGGAACAGCCCCACTCACTGTCATCCTTTTAATTTTTCCTGGGCCTCATTCTGTCGTCAGATAGGTACGTTCTATCAATATAGGTCCACATGCAGTGGCTACATGATTTCTTGATGTATAATGGCTTTGCCCATCCTTCGGATTATGTACTTTTTTAAGTAGAGAGAAAGGGATGTTCCACCAAATGCCTTGTTGCTTAGTGGTACCAATTAAGCAACGTGCAGTCGTGCACAGTTGGCTACGTATACTCAAGTTAGGAAGTACTTCAAGGGATTTAATCCACTCTTCTTACCATTTTAATAACATGGGATGGGTGCCTAACTTATGGGACTCATGCTATCCAGTATCCACAAGAAAAGGACGATAAATAATAATAAAGTGTTCTTTTTGGAGTGTGAGCACACATTCTTTGTCACATTTTTTTTTTTTTTTAGATAAAAAAGAACGAACAATATCTGGTTATTTACAGTGGAAAAAGAGTTTTTCTTTACTTCTACTCATCTTTCACGATGTGAATAAAAAATATATATATAAATAAGAATTGATTGTATACATGCATCCCCGTGTTTTTGTAATTATGAATATATGTCTATGTATTTGTATTTATGTGTTGACGTGAACGTAAATGCATATCTAATTTTTTTTTATTCAATTTATTTTATTTTATTTTTACCATAGGATTTCCACGCGCGCCTTATATAACATTAGAACATTTTCATCATTTGTTTTTCATTCAACCAAAGGGTTAAGGGATCTTGGATTCTTTTGGACGTATTTGTGTTCTATGGGCATTCTTGTTATTATGTGGCCAATGTGTATATAGTCTAATTTTTCATGTGTTCAACAAAAATATAGCACTTCCATCGTTAATTACAAATTCCAAAGAAAGTTAATTATAATGGCTTTGCCCATCCTTCGGATTATGTAATTTTTTAAGTCTGAGAGAAAGAGATGTTCCACCAAATGCCTCGTCACTTTTTTTGTTTTTTTTTTTTAAGATAAAAAGTAATTAACAATATCTGGTTATTTACAATAGAGAAGGAGCTTCTCTTTACCTCTACTCATCTTTCACAATGTGAAAAATATATATATATATATATATATAAGAATTGATTGTATACATGCATCCTTGTATTTTTTTAATTATGAACATATGTCCATGTGTTTGTGTCTTTGTGTTGACATGAATGTGAATGCATATCAATATGTTTGCATCAACATATCCACGCATTTGTATTTGCGTGTTCATATATATAAATTTTTTGGGGGGAAATTATAAATTAGTTCAATTACGGGAAAATAATTACAGTTAGTAGTCATTTTTAGTTAACTTAATGGTCATGTACTACAAAGTTAGAAGTCCTTTGTGTTGAATTGTAATTATTTACCCATAGCATGACCAATTGGTAATTCCCTCTACTTTCTTCAAAAAATTAATTATAACACATGGAAAAATATAAGTAAGGGAAATTAAGGAGTCCTAGCTCCACCACTAAGGATCCCAACAAAAAAAAAAAAAAGGGATAAAACCTTTTCCCAACTAGAACTTTCCATGCCTATTGAGGTGGATCTTTATTTATATATTTATTTTTACAGTTATTTGATTATTTCAAATCTAAATGACTATTATTGTCCTTAATTTCAAGTGCCTCTGACTTATCAGACTTAACCATAGTAAGGAGTTGATCCACTAGGTTGGGGCAAAGGGTAAATAATTACAGTTAATAGTCATTCTTAATCAAGTTAGTAGCATTTAGTAAGAAATTAGTGGTAATTTCTATTGAATTGTAATTATTTTCCCATAGCACAGCCAAACTAAAATTCCCCACAAATAACAATAATGCTGGGGTCGGTGCCACCTAAAAAATAATAATAATAAATAAATAAATGAAAAAGCCAGTATGACGCATGTCGATCATGACTTCCAGAATCTCTAATGGGTCTGCTGTCATGGATGAGGCTAGCCTATTTGGCTATTTGTTAACTAGCGAAATAATTTTATGAATGCATGGACACCAAGATCAAGGCCAGGGGGAAGGCCGACGCCTTTTGCCTTTTTCATTTCAAATTTTATAATCACACTGTTAGGATCATTTAAATATAAAGAGAAACTTTTCAAAGCAAAGGGTACCCTGTTCACATGCAAATTCGGGCTGGCTCCATTTTCTTGAATTGATATTATATACCCATGAAGCCAATACATGCGTGGGAAGCAATGTTTATAAAGAAGCCTTTTTGAATTAGTAGGTGTCATAATAGAACCAATTAAGCTAGAGACACTGTTTATGCGTCGTGATTAACGAGTCTTAAGTGCTCACCATTGGGGCTGTCACTTAGATGAAAGTCTCCTCTTTTAGGTTAGGAAAGAGGTTATAAGTGACCCCCGAAGAAGTAAGGGCAAATTACCGAAGATGAGCCAAACATAATCAGGAGTTAGACTACAGAAAATTGGATCAAATTAATTTAGATTCACCACCCAAAGAACCTACCTAAGGGATAAGAGTATAGGTATTTAAGTCCATATTGGCTATAGGGTCTAATATAAATCTAATATTTGCCCGAAAATTTTTCTCATCTTACAAAAAACAAAACGCTCACCACTCAATGGAAACCACCAATAAGATATAGAGTAATTATGATAACAAGAAGAAATCCTTTTTCTTAAAATACCAAAAGCTAATTTTTTTTATTCAATATATATATATATATTTTACCACAGGATTTCCACACCTTATATAACACTAGTTGATGCACACGTGCGTTGCACGTGACAATATTTGCGTTGTAAAAAATAATTTTTAAATCAAATTTAAATTTCTATACTTACTCATTGTTCATCTTCCAATACAACTCTAATTCATATAATTACCAAACTTTTTACAATCATGTAACAATTTTTTCTTCTAGATAGAATTCCTCAAATTTTAGTTTCCACACATTGCCTTTCATCTTTCTCCCACTATAACTCAAATTTGTAAATCATGATTTTTTTCACTTATGTAACAATTTTTTTTTTTTTTTCCTGTTTGAGTAGAATAATATTTGTTTTAATTTTACTTATTTCTCATTCCAATAAGATTGAGATGCAATATTGAAACTAACATCCAGATGAACTTAAGCGGAAAAAAAAAAAAAAAAAAAAAAAAAAGAAAAGAAAAGAAAAAAAGAGGTTTGAAAGACGGCTATACAACTATAAGGAGATTTATAAATTTGTATAACGTTACATGTGCCTATATGTATTATAAGATATAACACAAAGACTTGAAGAACGTCCTTTGTTAAGACAATGAAGTTTTCTAAGAATATGGAGAAAATAATAAATAAATAAATAACCGGCTACCAAATTAAAATTTGTGTGCACCTTTGATCATCCAATTTTAAGCACGCCCATGATCACTGAATTAAGAGAATGATAAAAATCAAGATGCACTTACAATTCATTGATTTGGAAGATAAAAAACCACTATACAACTGGTATGCTATAACAGATTTCAAGAAACAAAATTACTGACTATAATTGATCCTATAAATGATATATAAAAAAAAATAGTGAAGTTTATAGGGAACAATAACTTATAACCATGATAATGACAATTTCTTACAAACATATTTTGTTCAACAAATCACTAAAAAAATACCTAAATTATTATATAAAATATAAAAATTGTAACGTACAAAAAATAAAGCAAATTAATCTCTTACGAAGGGAGTTTTAATCTCCAAGATTATATTACAAACATATTGAGCATATCAAAACGAAGAATCTAGAAAAGAAAAAAAATTGGCACCTTTTTATGATGGGTTTTTGAGTCTGTAAATGGAGAAAAGGAGAAAGATTAAATACTCAATTTATAAGAGAGAAGAGAAAAGAATTAATGTTAAGCTGATACACCGGTTGACGGTTATTTAATAAGCATTATAAAACTAAACATTGTTGGTATTTAATTCTAAAATTCTGAATGTTAACTATCTATGTAAATGTTCACCAAAATACAAAGTCAAGAAACAGAAAATAAAAACACCTATATAATAAATACTATAAAAGACGGCCACAAAAAATAATGGTAGTTCTCAAAACTTGCTCATAGTTTTGAATGCTACCTACAAAGAAGAGAGAGGGGGTGGGGTGGGGTGGGGTGGGGTGGGGGGAGGGGGATGCCTCACCTAGTAAATGAACATAGATATTTTCTCACACCAAAAAGGATAAGTTGCTGCCTATTATAGTAAGGAAACAAAAGTCCAAGTAACAAATTATCACTCACCCACACCACAGCCTACCCAATTCTCATCATTGAAGCTTCCCATTATTTGTGCCCACTACTCGGAAAAACATGAAGCTTAAAACACAATGAACCAAGAAAGCGCAATGAAAAAAATAAAACACCCATGATATGAATGAAAACCACGGTTAGTGAATTTGATTATATGATAAAATTTTAGCATTTTTACATATTGAATTGCAACCAAAATCCCATTGAAAGTGGATTTATAAGAATTAGGGTTTGCTATATACATTAATATGGTTTAACATTGGGTCAGACAGAGAGTAACTAAAAATTGAACTTACACGATCGGCATCCATCTCCTTGGTAATCTTCGACGGCTTAACCACTCTCTTCCCTGCAATAAATTCAAGTCATTAATAAAAGTCCTTGAAACTAACATGCACCTTCACAATATATATATATATATATATATATAGAGAGAGAGAGAGAGAGAGATAGAGAGAGAGAAATAGCAAAGAATTCTTATTTCCTATATATGAAGAAGGGTAGTTGTATAGTTTCCTTAAAATTCTTATTTCCTATATATGTAGAAGGATAGTTGTATAGTGGATGTCCACACCTTATATAACATTAGAACATTTCCATCATTAGTTTTCATTCAACCAAAGGGTTCTTAGATTCTTTTATTTGGACGTATTTGTGTTCTGTGGGCTTTCTCGTTATTATGTGGCCAGTGTGTATATATTATGTTTTTTCATGTGTTCAACAAAAATATAGCACTTCCATCATTATTTACAAATTTCAACGGTACTCCAAGTTATAAGATAGTCAACTACATTTTTCCAAAATAGAAGTACAATTTAGGAATATATATAATTAATAATAATAATAGTTTCTAGACTAACTACTTTTTCTGAAGACAGATTGAACTTTATAAGATTATATATATATGAAGGTTTAATACGAATGAGCTTATATATATATAAGCCTAATGAGCTCTAATCACACCTCGAGCAAAGTCTAAAACTAACGTAAGATGGTTATGGAGTATTATATACATAACCAACCTCCCTTACGGCAAATATATATCTCTCTCTTAACCACCCTAATCAAAATGTTTATTAACAATTTACCCTAACGAAATTTATTAGGTACAATTTCTAGTAAATGACTACTAACTTAATTAAAAATGACTACTATCACTAATTATTTATCCGTAGCCTGACCAATTTGTAATTCCCCTTAAAATGAATACACTCCCTCTAGGAACTCCTCCATAAGAGAGAAGCAGTGAGTTTGAATTGAGTTCCTTTAGTGAGGAGGATTAATAATCCCATTTGTGGAGAACACTCTAATCCATCTTAAAGAAACAATATATAAAAGGCTATATACTATAGCATGCTTCTAAGTAGTTGATTAATAGCCATGTTATTTACGACCCCATAAGATTACTTAAATTCCTAAAAACCAAAAGGTTATCAAATTATTGAGGCCCATTAGGCATGCAGGCAACATCTTCCCATAAACTTTTTTTTTATTTTAATATCATTGCCATGATTCAATTGCGGCACAAATATCGCCTCGATTTCATTGCATCAAAAAGCTTCTTCAATTAGAGAAAATTTTTATTTAATTAATTAATAATTAGTGTGGGCATGCAAGAGTCATTGAGGTTCTTACAATGATACCCACCAAAACATAATTGAAATGTACTATAAAAATAGTTCTTGCTTTGACTGAATAAATTACTAGTACTGGGCCTTATAAAAAAGCATCAAATAATTTTTAATAGGGTAAAGATTTACGCAAATAATGATCAGTGTTTGGTTAGGAATCTGCACGCCGTCGTTAAGATTAAAAAAAAAAAAGATTTGGTGTGTCAAAAATGGTAATTAGAAATAGACTTAAATCAATAAACATGTGGGATTCTGCAAACCCCTTTTTCCCCATACGAATTTTCATACGTCATATTCCGACTTTTACTTTCTTTTACTTCCTTTTCTCAGCAACCAAACGGAGCATGTGCAATTTATATATTTGTTTGTGTCATTTATCGGGTTTTAAAAGATGTCTTTGCATGCAAAGAAAGTTACTTTAGTGGGAGCTAAATTCACCAATCACGCCTAAAGTATACTGTTATGTCCCCCTTAATTCGCTAATGTATTTCTCTATTTTTTATTTATTTATTAATATTCCAATAGGGGTCCAAGCCAAACCACCTGCCTCCTTTGGTGGTTTTCCTTTCTTTTTGTTAAATAATTATATTTAAAAAAAAAAAAAAAAAAAAACCACGTAAGTATACTGAAAATTTTGCGCGTGATGTTAGTAGACCAGAAGACCGCTAAACCAATTGCTTAACAATATCAGTTACATTTTTTATTACAAGATATCATAATTCGATTAATTTATCATTCATCTATCTTGATCGATGCAGTATTTAGATCGATGTTTTTTACAAAAGGTAGAACCGATCGATCAATGGATTATTTATTTCGCATGAGTGGTGTGAGTGAGGTTGTCTGCTACATAAGGTACAACATGTTCTTCACTTCCTTCTTTAATAGATTATTTATTTAGTTAATGATCTGTTTTAATTATAATAAAATTAATTTCAAGAAACTTCGGATTGATTTCTTTTTCCCGATAGGCGGTAGTGTGTTAGGTTTCATTATAGGAAAATCCACTGGCCCTGCCCTTTGTGACCTAAAAAATACAAAAGGGTGCATCAAGATTCGATATGATAAGATTGATGCCACCCCTAAAATTCGAGACTTAAAATGTAAATTCTTATTATTATCCTTTTTTTTTTTTAATTTTAATAATGTGGGTACCAATCCTATGCCGTAACCCATAAGATAGATCCCTTGGCCTAATTAAAGCAAATTCTAATACGAATATTAATTTGGAGTTTATGTGACTCTGTGTGTGCTATAATTAGGTGAAGAAAGCACTTGAAGAAGAAGAAAAATAAAAGGCAGTCTCAATCAGCGCGTTCAAAGAGGGTGAAGGCTGTGGAACCAAATGGATGTTGTTTTCCAATCCCAACAAAGAAAAAGTTTCCCTCACGCCTTGTTTACCTTTTCTTGAAAATGACTTTGTCCCAAGTGGGGGACTGAGTTCCATCCTCCCACCGATGGAATCAAAGCTAGAATCATGAAACAATAAAAAAATAAAATAAAATAACATATGTAGACATATATTTATAATTTTTCAGATGAGCTAACACTATTTTTGTCCAATACCCAAGTGCCTAGCAAAGATCTTCAGAGCTAATGGCTGTCACACTCACCCCTTTTTTTTTTGTCCTTTTTCCTCCCAAGCACGAGAAGAACCTAAATCCATAAAACTCATCTTTTTTATAGCGAGATTAAGGTCGGAATCTTTAACCTTCCTTTCATAAACGGCGGAGATTCATACCCACACCTAGATGTAGGAGTTGATTATTTATCCATGGAAGCATATTCTATTAATTTTTACTACACTTATTACGTTTGAAACCAAGACCTTATTGCTGATATTCCAACCATAAGACAATCTGAGCCACACCTCGTGGTTGGGTTGTCACCTCAACTTTTAGGAATTAGGAGCATACGATTTAATGGGCTCCATCATTTAGACATCAGATTTGGGCCAAAAGAAAAGCCCTTTAAAATGCAAGTCGGAGACTAGAAAGTAGACAACCACACACCATGCTTTGTCACCACCTCGGGCTTAATGGGCCTGGCCTGCATGTGCATAAAAACCTTATCTTGTCCAACTTTTTCCTTGGTAGGGCTCCATAATCCATATTCACGTTGGTTGGATTCAGGATAGTGTGTTCTAGCCTTTGAAACCAAGCAGGGTGAGTTTGCGGCTACAAAGAAACGGTGTCGTGTCGGTAGACCACAAGTCCACAACATTGCCTTACTTGCCTTGTATAGATTGTTGCCTTGGTCTGCATTTTGGCTTCAATGTTTGTGGAGATCAAATGAGAAGATGAAAAATGGCAGACTATCCACGATCAAACCGTTGATTATCTCATCAACCCATAACCATAAACCTATGCCCCCACCAAACCAGACTTTCGTACCGGAAAATGACTATATCTCTCACCCAGCTGCCACCTCTCTTTCTTCAGCTCTGCAACACTATATCAATTCAGAGTTCCCCCAACATGGCCAAAAGATCCATTCCCACATTCTCAAACTTGGGTTGAGACCCAATACCAACATTTGCATTAAGCTTCTTATTCTGCACTTGAAAAGTTGTTGTCTGAGATATGCACGTCAAATGTTTGATGAAATGCATCAACGAACTGTATCTGCTTATAATTATATGATTAGTGGGTATATTAAACATGAAAAAGTAGAAGAATCACTCAGTTTGGTTCGTAGAATGGCTTTTTCTGGCGAAAAGCCTGATGGGTATACGTTCTCAATGATTTTAAAGGCATCTACTTGTGGTAGTAGTGCTTTGTCATTGTCATGTAGTGGTATAGGAAAGCAGGTTCATGCGCAGATACTGAAATCTGATGTTGAGCCAGATGATGTTCTCTCCACGGTGCTGGTTGATTCATATGTTAAAAGTGGAAAGGTTGGGTATGCTAGGACCGTGTTTGATTTGATGTTGAAAAAGAATGTGATATGTTCAACATCAATGATTTCGGGGTACATGAATCAAGGGATTGTGGAAGATGCTGAATATATATTCAATAAAACTGTTGAAAAGGATGTTGTGGTTTTTAACGCAATGATAGAAGGTTACAGCAAATCAATTGAAACTGCTAGAAGATCACTTGAGGTATACATTGACATGCAACGGTTGAATTTCCGGCCTACAATCTCAACTTTTGCGAGTGTGATTGGGGCTTGCTCTCTATTGACAGCATTTGAAATTGGTCAACAAGTCCAAAGTCAACTTGTGAAGACAGAATTCTTCACAGACATAAAAATGGGAAGTGCTCTTGTAGACATGTATTCAAAATGTGGAAGGATTGAGGATGCACGAAGAGTTTTTGACCACATGCCCAAAAAGAATATATTTTCATGGACTTCTATGATTGATGGATATGGGAAGAATGGAAATCCCAATGAAGCAATTGCACTCTTTAGCGGGATGCAGAGGGAGTATCACATTCAACCCAATTATGTTACATTTCTTAGTGCTCTTTCTGCTTGTGGACATGCTGGACTAGTTGCTGAAGGCCTTGAGATCTTTGAGAGCATGGAAAGAGAATACTCGATGAAACCAAAGATGGAACATTATGCTTGCATGGTTGATCTCTTGGGGCGTGCGGGAAGTCTACGTCAGGCATGGGAGTTTGTTTTGGCAATACCGGAGAAACCCAATTCTGATGTTTGGGCAGCTCTTCTTAGTTCTTGTAGGCTTCATGGTGATGTAGAGATGGCAAGTATAGCTGCCAACGAAGTTTTTGAGTTGAATGCCAATGGTCGACCAGGGGCATATGTTGCACTATCCAATACTCTGGCAGCTGCTGGGAAATGGGACAATGTGAGTGAACTTAGGGAGTTAATGAAGGCAAGAAGGATATCCAAAGATACTGGCTTTAGTTGGGTTGGGACTGATGGTGGTTAATGAGGTTTTGATGTCAGGCGCACAAAGTGGATACATCGTAGCTGAAGGGGAGGTAAAATCTCTTGTAAATTCTAATAGTTTTTTACATTGTCATTCTTGAGAATTAGTGGTCGAAGGCTACCCCCCGCTGGCCCAAACACACCCACGAAAAAAACCAAAACATGTTGTAGATATATAATCGTGTGTTGTTGGTGAGACTGTTAATAATTGTCTAAAAGGAACACTTCATAACTCCAAATGAAAACATTAGTTTTCAAGATAGGCGGTGTTTTTCAAACGGAACTTTGGTTAAACCTAGGATTTTCATTTTGATGTTTTAAATGTCACTGCAGATATATATCTCTGACTATAAGGTCTCAGCATTTCCACCTGGCAGTCCAAAGCTCAAAGTTCTGCACTAAACAAAGCTTCATTCCTAGAGAAAATTTGGGGTTTTTAACTGGAAGAAATTTGGGGTTACATGCATGGCTTTGGAAATTCTAGTCTAAGGTGAGGCAAGAAGAGTTCCCAGGAAGCACAGATGGGCAATAAGTGAGGTTTGCGCGGTTAACTTCAGAAAAATCATTAAAAGGGCCTAAAGATATCCTTTCAACCATCCTTCAGGA
Organism: Liquidambar formosana; assembly: GCA_039720395.1. NCBI lineage: Eukaryota > Viridiplantae > Streptophyta > Magnoliopsida > Saxifragales > Altingiaceae > Liquidambar > Liquidambar formosana. The sequence continues at coordinate 9,256,251 of CM077835.1, forward strand.
GTGGCTCAGTTTGACCTGCTCCTCCAAGGGTTGAGAATCATGTTCTAGCTTATTTTTCCTCATTGTTGGAGCATGATCGGTGGGATCGTTGGGGATACGCATGAACAAACTGTATAAGGTTCTTAAGCCTAATAAAGGAACTTGAAACAGGGGAATTGCAGCTTATAACATAATCTGGAGGTAGTTATAATGATTCTCAACTGCTAGTGAGCGATGAATTGGTCAGTGCAAAGAAATTGCTTCAGTTGGTCCTCACAAGTCAAGCCTATTTCACTGGCTTGTATCTCATTCATGGAGAACAGCCGGTGTCAAAAATTTGTAGTGGAGGAATCTGAAGGCAAAGCAGTTGTTTCACAATTTGGACAGAGTTTCTGGGAAGGAGGAGTTCCCAAACTGGTGGAGGTGGTAATTTGATGAAATTGAATTTGAAGTGAGTAGATCAAAGCAATTTAATCAGCTCTCGCAGTTACATTGGATAATCTAGAAGTGGTAATTTATTGGTGTTCAGAGGCAATTTGGGTTGTTTCTGTTTTCTTTGGCATGTAAACACAATAATGCTGCTCAAATTTTGAACTTGAAGATGACATATAGAAAGAAACATGCAGTTTTTATAATGGATTAGTTCCTCTGTTCGACCTCATCCGATCCAGTGAGCCAGTCACAAAGTGGCATCATTCTATAGCCTGTTGTACAATATAATTATTTGACCGAAGTAGCTGATTACTGCCCTTGTTGATATGGAAACTACGAATCTAGACTGTATTATATTAAGAGGTGGCAATTAGTCTGGTGTCAAGGTAAAGTGACCCCTTAAACTAGCATTCTTCAGAAATTGTTATTCCTGGCCTCTCACTTTACTCAATTCGCAGATGAATCTCTAGTAGGTTGTGACTTTTTATCCGACTGCAAATAAAATTATTATCCTTTGTAATTTCTGCAATTACTTAGCACACTATTTTTGTTTGACTAAATTACCCTCACGCCACGTTTGGTATACCGGATTAAAAGGTTGGATAGTATAGAATTATTGGATGAAGAAAAAATCTTTAGTTGCTTTGTTTGAAATATGGAAGATGGTCTCTTGGACATTTTGTATCCACATGTTTTTTTTAAGAGGGGGCTATTGCCACCACATAAAGGACTCTAAACCCCCCCCCCCCCATTAGTTTACACATTTTAAGATTTTATGAAAAATATAAAATATTTTTACAAAAACTTGTCACATTATTCACTAGAAAACATCATTCTGAACAACTTTGTATAATGGAGTTTTTCCAAAATCTATCATTTAAGTAAACTTTTTGGTCATTTACAATCTTTATTTCATTTTCCAAGAAGAATGGCCAAAAAGTGTGCTTAAATGACAAATTTTGGAAACCAATTCTTCCACAAAGTTGTTCGGAATGATGTTTTCTAGTAGAGTACGTGATTAGTTTTTGTAAATTTTTTTTATATTTTTCATAAAACTTCAAAAATATAAATTAAGTGGGAGGCTTAAAGTATTTTATGTGGTAGCAATAGCCTAACCCTTTTTTTAAATGGGATAGTATTACACTATGTTTGGAAAAGAAATTTTTACGTGAAATTTGTTTTTGAGATGGAATTTCAAAAGCAAATTTTATTTAGAAATTCCTTATCCTAGCATAACTTTACGGGATAAAAATATACCACTTCTTTGCTAGTTTATTATCTTCTACATATGAAAAATATAATCATGATACGTTTCAAAAAGAGTACCAAACAAATGAAAATGATATGTTTATCCTATTTGTCTCATCCGACATATCAAACATAACCTCACTGTTTATGTAAAAGGATGAAACCCCATTTTTTTGAGACTAATGACAATGTAAAAGACATTTCAAGTCGCCCATTATGATGCATTGGCAATGGGTCCTGAAATTTGCAAGAATTATTAATTAAATTTTTTTTTTAAAAGGCCAAGCTCAGATGGACATGCCATGTGACTAGTGGTTATAGGGTTGCCAGAATTATATGAATAGAAAATTACTGCGGGTGATATAAGACAAGAAGAAAAGGGCAGTTAGCCAGTTGGTCATGGGGAAGGTGGGTTTTTGGGCGTTGGGAGTTCCTCCCTTTTTGTCGATCATTGTGGCTTGACTTTTGGAAAACGGCAGGAAACGTGTTTCTATGTCTCACTACGCTCTTTGTATAATCCGTCCGTCCCCATCTACATTACGTTTCTTCTATTACAACCAATAGCAAAACAAACCAAAACTAACCCAGAAAAACAAGAAAGCAAGAAAGAAGAAAGAAGAAAGAAGAAAGAAGAAGAAAGAAAGAGCTATGTGCTGCTGTGGTGAGGATTGCGAATGCCGGCCTCTGGGCTTTCTACTAGGCCTGCCCTTCGCCTTCCTATCCCTCCTCCTCTCCCTCATTGGCATCATCATCTGGGTCGTCGGGTACTTTTCTGCATACTCTCCATATGTAAAGGTTTTTAGAGATTAATTGATTGTTGTATTAATCGAGAAGAGTTATGCATGTGAAGTGAATAAGTGATATGGTTGATTTTGTGAATTTGGGATGCAGGTTGGTGTTGACTTGCATATGCCCATGCTGCTTGTGTGTGACCATCATAGTAGAGCTGGCCCTGGGGTTGATCAAGGCTCCCATTATTGTCATGAAGTGGTTCACCTCCAAGATCCCTTGTTAGATTTGGAATCATCGTGTATTATTCATTCTGTGCCTCTCTTGTGATTTTACTGTACTTGGCTGGCTAGGAGAGGACATGGGCTCCTCCTCCATTGTTTTCTGGCTCATCTGAAGTTACTCCATATTATTTTTTTTTTCCTTTTTCTTTTATTTTCTTTTTTTCATTGGAATTTGATTAAATTTGTTGATTTAATGAGACATTGGAGTATTCATAACATGGATTAAGCACTAGTTATTATGGTAGCAATTTAGCAAAGGCTTCCTTGTTAATTTGACTTCGAGGGTGGAGATTCAACAGTATCCATCTGGTGAGTTCCAATTATTTTTTGATTTTGATGAGGCCAATTAAGTGAAAGATCCATGAATAGAGCACAATCAAGGATCTCCATTCCATTCGAAGTTGATTAATTTTTTCTCCTAGACAGATAAGAGAAATTTAACAAGTAAAAAAAAAAAAAAAAAAGGTGCTGAAGAAGTTTTTAACCAAAAAGCATGGGATTCTTTGAAATCTGGTTAATCAGCCAAGACAAAAGCATCTTCAAGGGGTGGGCACAGGTCTCATCAAACCAAGTTGGTAGAATTATGGATTTATGGGCAGCAAGGGAAGCTATTTTAGAGGGAAAATGCTTTCCACGTCATTCATCAGCCTAAGGCTAAGGAACAAGAAAACCAACATTAGGAATGAGATGTTGATTCGTGGTGTCACTCATTTAGCAACCAACTGTGGGCATCTATGTTATTGTTGATTTAGTATTACACCAACAACATTAAGAGTAAAGAAATAACTTAATTACTAATTTCCAAAATCGAATGGAACTTCTCATTGCGGTTTTGTTTATAACTAGTAGGTGCACACGTGCGTTGCACGTGAATTTTTTTGAGTTAAATTATTTTTTACAATAATGATAATAATTTTTTAAATTTAATAATCAAAGATTAAAATATTAATTAAAAGAAAAAGAAAAACTTTACCTCATATGCAAATCTTTATAAAATAATCAAAGATTATATATGCTATTAAAAACTTTACTTATGCAATTTAAGTTTTTTTTTTTTTTTTTTGGCCTCTTAATCTGGGTTTTTATTTGTTTTTGTTCAAGCATACGTCTTTTTATTTTCATTCAACTGATTCGTCTTTGATTATCTTATTTTTCTTACTAATTTTGCAATTCAAATAGAGATTTAAAAATCCAATCATGCAATGCAGGCAGAGATTTAAATGTTTATGGAGATAGAGATTTAAATGTTTAAACATAATTTGTATATATAAGTCAAGTTTATTGAAAACTACATACTAGACAAAACACCAGAAGAAATGAGACGCAATGAAGGCACATAGAAGACGCAAAAGAAGGAAGTAGTAGTTGTTCTTTCCTATGTTAGGGTTTTATGATTTTTATAATGTGTTTCTATTTGTATTTATATGTTAACATTGTTAAGGTTTTACGAATTATGATTTCCATTTCCTCATAATTCATATTTGGGTTTGGTTTATTTAATTATTATACGAATTATAATTTTCTTAGAATTCTTATTAAGGTATGTGTTTTATAATTTTATATTTCCCATATATGCAGAAGGGCAGTTGTGTATTTAAAAATTAAAATAAGGGTATATTAGTCAATCAAAAGTTTTTCTCACATTCATCTTTTATAGGTAGTATAGATATAGATAATAAGGATGATGATCAGGTAAGCACGTGCTGATATAACTTATATCAAAACCTGCATTGAGAGTTGTACCTTGTGCATTAGTGAGATGCGAAGTGCATTGAATCAATGCAAGGGGGTGCAACCCCCAATGCATAGTGCTGATGTAACTTACATCAACACATGCTGATGGGATCACCTCTGTAGATAATAATCATAAACTAAATGTAATACTTGGAAACGAAAGCTAGTCCTAGTGGGTAATGAAATTAAGCAAAGAGTATAGGAACAAAAAAGAAAATACTTGCCTCCACCCTTAGATGGAGGAGTTCCTTCCCCCCTCCCACTCATATTTCGCCACTTGTTCGAATAAATAAGAAGAGTTGATTATGTACATGGATTTTCATGTTTACATAATTATGAACACATTTTTATAAATCCATATTTGAGTGTTATATATTTATATTAGCATGAATATGTATCTACGTATTCATATTAACTTGTTTGTTTGTTTGTGTTTTTGAATTTATATTTTTCTAAAATATTTATGACACATGACAAAAAATGAATGGAGGTGAGAAGGAACTCCTCCCCCTTAGGGTGGAGGCAAATAGTGTCAAAAAAAAAAACTAAAAATGGTAAAATGGAATAAAACATATTAACTATTAATATTTGAATTGATGATAAAGGCAGAATTGGCCTTGGTCGATTATGACCTCCAAAACTATAATTATTGCTAAAATCAACCCTTCAAAAAGGGTTATTAGAACTTAAAGGTTCAAAGTTTGGCTCAAGTTTCACTTTAAGGTCTAAAGTTTAAATTCCATCAATTTAGTATCTAAATAATTAGTTGAATTGTAATTTGGAGTCTACCATCAGAATTATCAGTATTGTCCCTATTTGCTCTTTTTATGGGTTTGAAAACCCTATTTTACCCTATCAACATTTAATAAATCTTTATATTTTAATTATATCTGAATTATTCTACTGTCAGATTTGTGTTTTGATAGAGGTAATATAGAAAAAGAAAGAAGATAAGACTGATCCAGATCTAGTTAAAATATAAAAATTTATTAAATGTTGATAGGGATAAAATAGGGTTTTCAAACTCATAAAAATGGGCAAAATATGGATAATATAGAAAATTTTGACAACAGTCCCCCAATTGCAACTCAATTAATAATCCGAGTACTGAATTGACGTAATTTAAACTTTAAATCTTAAAATGAAATTTGACCCAAATTTTAGATCTAAAGTGCAATTTACCCTTTCAAAATGGCAAAATTGTACTTTTAATGACCTTAACAAAGGAATTTGATGTCAAACGTGCCCGTCAATGGCAAAATTGTACATTTATCTTGAAAAGGATCAAAAGAAGAAAAAGTCGGTGGGTGTTACAAAATTCCTTCCTTCTGGAAGTCTACTCTGTTGCCAACAGAGCCAAAGGGACCTCCTATCTTAATGTTGACGTGGTTGGAATGGGATCCACCCTTGTGGATAGATGGATGTTTCATTGGGGAGGATTTTGTTCCTCTCCCTTTTTTTATTTCCATGAATGTCAAAATTTTTTAAGGTAATACTGGATATAGATCCTCTAGATCCTATTGAACGCATGATGATCAAATGATTTTAGTCATTAAATTAATTTAAGTTAAAAAAAATTGTTGACACCATGACGAGACTTGGAAAAACAAAATTCAAATGGCAGATTTTATTAGGTTAAAACACTCGAGAAAGCCCATTCTTTAAGGGGCATTCAATGGTTTTCAATTTTTCATGACGTTATTTATTATTTATTTTTTTTTTTGCTATAAAAATAAGAGAATACACATCCACACATATCCATATAAAGTCAAATCCAAAATTTTCGTAAATCCCGCATCTATTTGGGATGGGATATGCCTTTGAATTCAAATGTCATTGGCATTTTTTCATTACGATGATGTGACCTAATCACACATTTTGAAAGATTGGTGTGTGAATTAAGTTTATGTGTGTTGACGGCTTATTGTGTGTACCAAAAAAAAATTATAAAAAAATAAAAATAAAGGAAAAATGCTACTATGAGGGTTTTCCCATGAGTGTATTGTCGAACTTTTCTTTTTTACTTTAAAAAATATCACATGAATCTTGAAGCATACTCTCCATTGTTGGCTAGAATACCACGAGAGGGTCTTGCAAACAAAAATTCATTAATAAAGAATCAAAAGTTTGATTACATGGATCGTCGCGTTAATCAAAGTTGAAAATTTTTTTTTCCCTCATGCAATAATACTTGACCAAAATCTAGCTCCACCCTTGTCTGACGCTTGTCGATCTATTTAAATAGGGTAAAATGCAAAAAACCCCCCTCTATTGTTACCCATTTTGCAGGATACCCCCCTCTAAAAAAAAACTCAACAAAAAACCCCCTATATTGTGTTAGGGGGGTACGCCGTTAACGGCAATGTCAAAAGTCCATTCTACCCCTGTACGGAAAAATAATAAAATATTAATATTTAACATTTATAAATGGTTTTTAATACTTATAAAAGAAACGGTGTCGTTTAATGCTCCCTCCTCTGCAGAACTCTCCTGCAAAAGCTCCGATCATGCATGCTCACACCGCTGCTGCAACAGCACGGCGTGCCCACACCGTCGCTCCCTCCTCCATTTCGATGGAAATTGAAAGCTCTAAACCTAGTGTTTCAGTTGCGATGGAAGTTGAAGAAGGCGATGAAGTTCAAAATGCCCTCTTCCATAATTTATCATGTGGGGTTTACAATGGTGTTGTGTGATTTGCAGCGGTAGTGGATGCCGGCGTCCACCCTTGTTGGACATAACTGCCGGTTCTCTTTTCCTCTTTTTTGTTTTGTTTTGCTTTTGGTAAAATCAATTAGGGATTCCTGAGATTAAAGAAAGAGAAAATAAAAAAATGGAGGGGGCAGCCATGGATGCTAACGGCAAGGTTTGCCTGCAATAAATAATAAAAAAATTAGTGGGGCAGCCATGGATGCCGGCGGCTAAGGGTGGATTGCTCCAGCGGTAGTGGATGCCGACGTCCAGAGTGGGTATTTTGCAGCTGAGGGTTGATTGCTCCAGATCTGAAATCTTCCCCTTCTTCTCTTCCACCAGCGTGAATCAATCCAGATCTAAATGTTCTACCCTTTCTCTCCTCATCCTCGCCGTGGAAGCCATGGCCAGTAGTGCCACCATCCCCTGACGACGAAGCCCAAGTCCTCAGTGACGACATCCAAAAGCTCGAGGACCTCATCTAAAAGCTTACCCACATCCCCCTACCCCTGCCATGGCCCTTACCCTCCCATCCCGTTCAATTGCCGGAAAACGAGAAGTTCGAGATCTACATCAAGAATAGTGGATCTGAGTTGCAGAAGAGGAGGAAGGAAGAGTTGTGCCCCTCGCAGCCATGGAGTTAAGGAAGAGTTGTGCCCCTCGCAGCCATGGAGTTGCATATGCTGGGGATTGAGGAATGGAGTCATGGCGGCGAGTGTTCTCCGGCGACCCTTGACAGGGACGAAGTAACCAAAACGGCACCGTTTTATGTGCTGAAGGGTATTACAGTCATAAAAGTGATTTTATCTGCTCACGTGCGTGGCACGTGATCTTCTGCTGTTAAACTAATTAACGGAATGTGTATGGAGGGGGGTATTCTTCAACCCTACACAATATAGGGGGTTTTTTGTTGAGTTTTTTTTTAGAGGGGGGTATCCTGCAAAATGGGTAACAATAGAGGGGGGTTTTTTGCATTTTACCCATTTAAATAAGTAGTATATTTTTAACTATCATCCCTTGTGGAACTCTCTCTCTCTCTCTCTCTCTTTTTTTTTTTTTTTTTTTTTTCGGGGTTATATACTTATATGGGGAAAAATCCACATTTAAATCTAGGTCTATTCAAATCGATTGTGCCACAAGGGATGTGGCCCTCTTTTGGGGCGCTACTCAACGCTTGATAGACTACGAGAGATGGCAGTGGTCCCTGCCTTCAAAGTTAGGTGGCCCGCGCGAAGCCCCGCATGAGTAGAGACGCTGTAATTGGAAACCAGAATTGACAAAACCAACGTCTGGTTTTTGGGATGGCGGTCTTCTTCCTCTTCTTATCTTATCATTATTTAATTAATATTATATGCTCCACAATTGAAAGTTATTGAAGTCTAGAAGATGCCTCTCGTGAAGCCCTTATCCCAAAATACAAAAGAGTAATGAAAGGGTCAAAGCCTGATCCTGTCTTTCCTCCAAAAGCTTGCGGCCTTGCACCCAAGCATAATTGCTTAGGAAAAAACTAGACAGGAAATCCCACAATTAAACCCATACGCGCCACCAATAAAAAGTCACAGTCCAACACTGCAACCTGGTTTCCACGTTCAGCCTTATCAAAACCCCCTAATCAGCTTCTTCCTTTAAATCTCTTTCCCACTGTCTCCTCTCACCGCCCCCTGTTTTCCAGAGTCACCACAACCACTACGTATATATAGTGAGGTGATATCCATATGCATATATAAGGGCTAGACACGAGAAATGAAGTTCACGACATAAGTCTTCACAAAATTCAAAACCCACTCTTCACATACCCCTCTTCACCAATCTTAAACCACTTAAACCCCAAATGGAACCCGCTAATCATATCGGCGCCACGGCTCCACCCAGCACCACAGCCCTGCCAGTCCAGGCCGGGGCATCCAGCGGCACGCTGGGACGGCACCTCGCGCGGCGGCTCGTGGAGATCGGCGTGAAGGACGTCTTCGGCGTTCCCGGTGACTTTAACCTGACTTTGTTAGACCACCTGATAGCTGAGCCGGGGCTCAACTTCGTCGGCTGCTGCAACGAGATTAACGCCGGCTACGCTGCGGATGGGTATGCTCGCGCGAAGGGGGTCGGTGCCTGCGTCGTCACGTTTACGGTCGGTGGGCTGAGCGTGATTAACGCGATTGCTGGTGCGTATAGTGAGAATTTGCCTCTGATATGTATCGTTGGTGGGCCTAATTCGAATGATTATGGGACGAATCGGATCCTTCATCACACAATTGGGTTGCCCGATTTCAGCCAGGAGCTTCGCTGCTTCCAGACAGTCACCTGTATTCAGGTAATATTTATATATACACACACACCATGCAATAGGGGTTGTATTCGTGCCAATGCACCCGTAATCCTGTAATGCATGAGATACAAGCTCTAATGCGGGACTGCTGGGTCGATACAAGTTATATTGCTCACTTCATATGTATATGTGTATGTGTTAATATTTTTGGATATAAGTAATTACATATGTTTGTGTATTATTGAAGTGTTTTTTGTTGGTTAAATTACATGAAGCCCTGTCAACTACAGGTCACTTTCACAAATTGCCTAAACTTTAAAACTGAATATTATTAAATTGTGACACTTTGCCCAAGAAAATAGACTATGTGGGCATTACGTGACGCCATTAAACCAATCTAATGCCTAAACTAGGCATTACATTTGAGTTATTTGAGCCAAATAAATTTGATGAAAATAGGCATCAGAATTTGAAGGAGGGCGCCCCCGCAGAGAAGAAAAGAGGGGGGGGGGGGGGGGGGGGGGGAAGCGTCACAATTTAATTTTAAGTGCTATGTTTTCTGTCTTGAGGTTGAGGGTTTTGTGAAACTGACCTTCATTTCAGGGGATTCGTGTAATTTAAGATTGTTTTATTTATTTATTTGTTTATATATAATTGAGATTTTGTTGAACTGGATGATTGAAATGTAGTTAGTGTTGTTTATGTGGAGTTGGGTGGTGCTAATGTAACAGGCAGTGGTGAATAACCTGGATGATGCGCATGAGCTGATCGACACTGCGATTTCAACTGCTTTGAAGGAGAGCAAGCCTGCTTATATCAGTATAAGTTGTAATTTGCCTGGAATTCCTCATCCGACATTTGCTAGGGACCCGGTCCCGTTCTGTCTTGAACCAAAGTATGATTTAGTTTTCTCTGTTTTCAGGCATAACACGAATAAGAATAGTCTCTTATGTTTTATTACTATCAAATACATTTTGACGAGTTGAACTAAAAATATTCCTCTTCTTTTTATTCTAAACTTGTTTAAAACTCTTTTTTTTATTTATTAATTTTTGTTAATTTTTTTATGAAGTAAACTTTGTATTAATAACAAAAGGCTAAGCCCAAGCACATGAGACATATACAAGCACTAAAGCACGAAAGAAAGACCCCTTTAAAGCTTAAGGGAATCTAGAAAATGTATGAAAGTATGAGAATAAGTGCAAAGGTGAAGGATAATGGAGAATATGTTAGGAAAAGTGAAGGGCAAGGAACAAGCCATGAAAGATTTGTGATTTTATCTTAAGAAAAATTTGCTAGTTTTCCTTAATTAACATTGTTATAAGTTATAACAACTGAATGATTTTTCTCATGCTATAGCATGTGTATATTTGATGAAAAATATAACATTTACATTGACAATAGGGAAGTGGGAGGCAAAGGGGTGTTTGACGGTACTTGAAATTGATATGTATATAGGGGACAATGGAGCATATTCTTTGAGGCTAATAAATATTATTAGGTTTTAGAATGATATATTGCTTGGACTCAAATACAAAAGTTTATATATTATTATTGAAAAGTCAAAAGATATTGGTTAAGTTCACCTACTTATCTCATCATCTGACCTTAACCTAGCAATTAATAAAAAGGTTGAATATAGTTTTATTTTGACCTTAAAGAAGGATTGTGAATGCTACACGTCTGTTTGGTGGATGAATCTGGTGACATTATCTGTTAAACGTAGCAACACTATTATTATTTCTTTGAATGTGATTGTTGAAGGCTGTTGAAAAATTAGTATTTCAAGGGGCTTTATTATTCAGATTTATTGACATACTTCATGATGTATTTGTATTTATATAATAATTTTCTCTGGGTAGCAAATTAGTTAGTGATTTGTGGGTAAAGGCATACACTGAGGTCTGTGGTATCACAGACTGAATCAACTCAGCAAGTTTGTAGGTTTTTGTTTATCTGGAGCAGTTGATTCAAAGGGCATGCCTAGATGTCAAACTTCAATAATCAGTGTAAAATTTATTGTTACCATGAAATTATGAAAGGAGAAACTTAATTGAAAAAAGATGTGTTTCTATGTCAGTTAATCCATCTCAATTTGACTTTGCTTTATAAGATTTCATTGGGTTAATAGTTAAGTTCTCAGTATGTATACGCGGGATGTTGTTTTTCAAGCCTATATCTCTGATTTTGAATTTTCTAAGAGAAAAAGTCTAGATAGGAATGCGTCTGAGGTTTTGCAGATTGTTCCTTGGTGCTATTGGGTTAGTGTAAGTTCCTCAACCACAGATATGGTACACTTTTACTTCACAATGACTAACCTTTACTTTTCATGCAGGATTAGCAATCAATTAGGGTTAGAAGCAGCAGTGGAAGCAACAGCTGATTTTCTTAATAAAGCTGTCAAGCCTGTACTTGTAGTTGGGCCAAAGCTAAGGGTAGCTAAAGCACAACGGGCATTTTTAGAGCTTGCAGATGCTTGTGGGTATCCAATAGCTATTATGCCTTCAGGTAAGGGATTGGTGCCAGAGCACCATCCACACTTCATTGGGACATACTGGGGTGCTGTCAGCACGGCCTTCTGTGGGGAGATAGTGGAGTCTGCTGATGCTTATGTTTTTGTCGGCCCCATATTCAATGATTATAGCTCAGTTGGATACTCCTTGCTGATCAAGAAGGAGAAATCAGTCATGGTGCAGCCCAATCGTGTAACTATTGGAGATGGTCCTTCCCTTGGCTGGGTTTTCATGGCTGACTTCTTACATGCATTGGCCAAAAAGCTGAAAAGGAACACCACAGCTATGGAGAATTACAGACGAATCTTTGTCCCTCATGGCATCCCTGTGAAACGTGCAAAAGATGAACCTCTGAGAGTCAATATCCTCTACAAGCACATGCAGGCAAGGCTCAATAAACATGCTATTGTACTTTTCTTTATTACTTGTTATAAACAATATACTCAACAAAGGCGTCATGCATTATATGAAGTGAAAGAAAATATCATTTCTACTCATTTAGATCCTGACTAAGGCTTGAAACGGGCATGACCATATCCAAGGCCCCCTTATGAAGTATCCTTGTTGAAAAATTTATATGTCCAGGTTTTTGCAAGATTTGCATCAGTCATTTTTGTGACCCCTATAAGTCTATTAAGAGTCAAGTCATTAACTTGACATTACGTGTGTGTGACCCAATATAATTGGCTCATTTGGTTAGCCCTTGCTATTTCTTTTTCTTTACAGGGGTTGGGTCTTGGGTCCTTCTAAGCTGTAGTCTTCTGATCTTTACTCCTTTTCTGAACCAGCCTTGTAATGGATGTGAGCAGCCTCATTTTGAATTGATAATTGGCATAGGAGGTCTACTGAGTTTTGGGGTTGGAGAGAAAAATCAAAGCACCTTCTTTTCTTTTTTCCTTTTTTTCCTTTGCAAATGGCCAAATAATCTTGAGATTCAAGAAATGGAATCCATTGCCAAATGCTACCATGTCACGCCTGGCTTCCTTATTGTGTGCTCGTGTGTATATCGCCATTATTTATTTATTTTTTTGCACTTCATTTTATTAAATTGATCTTCTTAAACAGGAAATGCTAAGTGGAGACACTGCAGTAATTGCAGAAACAGGAGACTCGTGGTTTAACTGTCAGAAGCTTCGTCTCCCCGAGAATTGTGGGTAAGCCAGGATCTTCATTAAGTAATACATATTTATAATTTTCAGTACTGGTTATGTATATATATTAATAGGCATTCTGCCAATTGTTGATATTGATTTTATTCAGGTACGAATTCCAGATGCAGTATGGATCCATTGGGTGGTCTGTAGGTGCAACTTTAGGATATGCTCAGGCTGTCAAAAATAAGCGTGTGATTGCTTCTATTGGCGACGGGAGTTTCCAGGTCAGAGTTAGTTATAATTTTAGGAATAGTTTTTGTAATGCACAGTATTTAAACATCAATGGCTTAACTGATATTAAAGGGGAATTTGATGCTAGAAAAGCAACAATTGTTATTAACACTAACTCTGTAAAAACTTATAAAGCAATATGACTCATGTGCTTAGATAATTGCTTATCTCGCTGCGTGCATTTGAATTGTGAGAACCATAAATTTGTTTGAACCTTTCTGTGATCTATTTTATCTTGAGAGTTACAGAGCATGGTGACTAAATAAATTTCCCTTTAATTCAGGTAACAGCTCAAGATGTTTCGACAATGATCCGATGTGGACAAAGAAGCATTATATTTCTCATCAACAATGGAGGGTATACAATTGAAGTGGAAATTCATGATGGCCCATATAACGTGATTAAGAATTGGGACTACACTGGCCTTGTTGACGCTATCCACAATGGTGAAGGAAAATGTTGGACTAAAAAGGTTAGCTTGAATAAACCCTTTTTCTAACATGTGCTAAAGTTGTTTGGAAAATGGTTACACATACTCTTTTTTGGTGTCTATGGGAAGAAAGAAATTTTAGAACGTTTGAAGGGGTGGAAACTTCAATTATAGATCTAAAGTCTACTTTTGTGAATATATTTTTTTTTTATTGGTTTTGTAGTCATTCTAATGAGCGTAACCCATCTTTTGTTCTTTTTGTTGATTCTCTAAAGCTTTAGTTAGGGTTTTTTTAAAGGTAGTGCTTGTGCATGGGCTAAGCCCTTTTGTTTATATTACAACATTTTTTTCAACATAAAAAAAGAAACTGGCCATATTTGATCTTGCTATCTTGACCGTGGGCACATCAGATCGTGTCTAAGACTATTTCTTAATATATTTTATCCAATGATTTGCATGGGTTTTGGGTGTATGTAAAATTGTAAATCATTAAGTCATGTTGACCGCAGTGGTTTCGTGTTTATGAATTTGCTTGAAAGATACACTATACAAATTTCTCTTCTAGCTCTTAAAGGTGATTAATAGATAGCTTTGGTGAAATACAGGTACGTACGGAGGAAGAACTGATGGAAGCAATTGCAGAGGCAACAGGAGCGCACAAAGATTCTTTGTGTTTCATCGAGGTAATGGTGCACAAGGATGACACCAGCAAAGAGCTACTGGAATGGGGATCCCGAGTTTCTGCTGCTAATGGTCGCCCACCAAATCCTCAATAACTCTTTGGACTCCCAGAGATTAATAATAGCTAGGTCTGAGGTTGGATTCCCTGTAATGTTGTTATTTTGTTCGGAGTACAAATACCAGTGATAGAAATAAGAGTAAAGACAGTAAGGGTGCTTTGTTCACATGGGATTTTAGCAAAATCATCGCGGCATTGTCCATATTTCCCATCACAACTGATAATGTAATAAGTTATATGATCCAGACTCTTATGTAGATATCTTGGAGTATTTGTGGAGTTTCTGTGTGGCTGAGATGAGTTTAATTTGTGATAATGAAATGTGCAGTTGTGTACAGGGCAGTTACAGTTTTACAAAGAATTAATTCAGATATCTCCATAGTGCTGTGCTTGGCTGCTCTAATTTCTACTGTATTGTTGACTCTTCTCCATTTTGTTAGTGGAGTTGATTGCTTGGATCCCTTTATGGGGTTGCCGCCCATGCCCTGGATTGTGCTCTGATTTTCCTGAAATTGCTCTTTGGACTTTGCTATTAAAATGATTAATTATACAATTTGAGCGTGTTGCTCATCGGTGAGGATGTTCCCAGTAGCTTGAATCATCCTAGACATTGTCGTATGATGTTCAGTCTTTGAGTGTTTGGGATCTTTCTTATACATCTCATACTATATATGAATCAATCATGTATAATTTGTAATAGGATCATTCTTAACCAACTTGGAAGGTCCCAAATGGAAGCTGATCGGTAAATTTTTACTTTTGGTTGGCGCAATTTGTTTTTCTATTCTAATCCATTAATGTGTACCATGCTGATATGATCCTATGATTTTTTTTTTCTTTTTATTTTTTATATTTTTTTACCCATACCCAAAAGAAAAAAAAAAGGGGGTGGGATGGCGAGGAGTATAGAAGGTTCATGAAAAATGCAAACATTATGAAGTGTACAGTTCATGTACACACGTGGTGTTGTTCCAGCTTGACGCATCATTGGTAAAGAGAGTTCCTCCTCACCGAGCCAAATATTGTTCTAAGGAAAAAGAAAAAAGATTCCCGAAGTTGGGGAGAATAATCAAGACAACAAATTCGACAGTTATACCCAAAACCCACAACGAACCTGTAAAAATCACAGTCCCAACACCCAAACCTGGTTTCCACCTTCAACCTTCACAATGCTCACTATTCATCCTCTTCTTTAAACCATTTTTCCCACCATTTCCCTGTGTTTCTTCCTCACCTCCACACCGCCTACTGTTCCCAGAACCAACTAGAGAGAAAGGGAGAAGTTATATACAAATATAAAAGTAGACCCACGAGAAATCTTTATATACCCATCTTTCCTTCACTGAACCTCTTAAACCCCTTAAACCCAACATGGAAACCGCTAATGAAATCGGCACTACGGCCCCACCTGGCACCACACCCCCGTCGGTCCCCGCCGGCACCTACAGCGGCACGCTGGGCCGGCACCTTGCTCGGCGGCTCGTGGAGATCGGCGCCAAGGACGTTTTCGGCGATTCCCGGTGACTTTAATCTCACTTTGTTAGACCACCTGATAGCTGAGCCGGAGCTTAACTACGTAGGCTGCTGCAACGAGCTCAACGCCGGCTACGCTGCCGATGGGTACGCAGGTGCTAAGGGGGCCGGAGCTTGCGTCGTCACGTTTACGGTCGGTGGTCTGAGCGTGATTAACGCGATTGCTGGTTCGTATAGTGAGAATTTGCCTGTGATACGTATCGTTGGTGGGCCTAATTCGAATGATTATTGGATGAATCGGATCCTCCATCACACAATTGGGTTGCCCGATTTCAGTCAGGAGCTTCGCTGCTTCCAGACAGTGACCTGTGGTCAGGTAATAGATATATACACTATATATATATATATATGTGTGTGTGTGTGTGTGTAAATAATTACATATATTTCTGTATTATTTAAGTGTTTGCCTTTTTTTTTTTTTTTCCGGGGGTCAATTACATGAAATCCTATGGAATACACGTCATTTTCGCGAGCTGCCTAAACTTTAGAAGTGAACAAATAACCATAAAATTATTAAATTGTAACACTTTGTACCATTCGATTGTTTGATGTTACAAAATATGATAGAATATAGACCATGTGAGCATTATGTGATGCAATTAAATCAATCTAATGCCTAAACTAGCCCTTTGAAATTGGTTTTAGTCATTAAATTTGACGAAAACAATCACAAATTTGATGAAATTACACATTAATTCGACTGGAGGAGGCAAAGTATCACAATTTAGTGGCTTAAGTTTTATTTGTCAAGTTTTGAAGTTTAGGAGGTTTCATGAAATTGACCTTCTGAATCTGGCCTGTGGTTCAGGGGTTTTGTATGATTTACCATTGTTTTATTTATTTATTTATTTATATATAATTGTGATTTTGTTGAAATGTAGATAGTGTTGTTTATGTGAAGTGGGGGTGGTGGTAATGTGACAGGCAGTGGTGAATAACCTGGAAGATGCGTACGAGCTGATCGACACTGCAATTTCAACTGCTTTGAAGGAGAGCAAGCCAGCTTATATAAGTATATGTTGTAATTTGCCTGGGATCCCTCATCCGACTTTTGCTACGGATCCAGTCCCATTCTGTCTTGAATCAAAGTATGATTTATTTTTCTCTGTCTTTGGATTTAATTTGAACTAGAATAAACTTGAATGTTTTATGAATATCAAATGCATTTCGATGAGTAGCAGTAGAAATAATCCTCTTATTTATTTATTTATTTATGCTATTTGCTTTCAAAGTATGTGAGTAAGTGAAAAGGTGAGGAAGAGATAATAGAATATGTTAGGAAAAGTGATGGGCAACGAACAAGCCATGAGAGACTCATGATTTTAACTTAAGTAGGATTTGCTAGTTTGCTTTGATTAGCATTGCTACAACAGTAGAATCATTTTGTTTGCGCTACATCATCTGTAAATATGGCAGAAGCTATGACATTTACATTGACAATAGGACAGAGGGAGGCAGGTGTTTGACAGGACAATAAGGCATGTTCTTTGAGGCTAATGAAAGAGGAGGCTATTATTAGGTTATAGAAATTTATGCTGCTTGGATTCGAATGCAAAAGTTGAGATATTATTATGGAAAAGGCTAAGGATATCTAGATAAATTCACCCACTTATCGTTTCAGTTTGATGTGGCAGTGGTCAAATTGGCAATTAATAGAAAAGTTGAATCTCTTTTATTTTTAACTTGAAAGAAGGATTGTGCACATCTGTCTGGTGGACGAGCCTAGTGAAATTATCTGTTTTACGTAGCAACACCCTATTATTATTTGTTTGAATGGGATTGTTAAAGTTTGTCTATAACTAAGTATTTCAAGGGGCTACATTTGCCAAATTTTTATACATAGACTATAAATTTTTTTGTATTTATTTAATAATTTACTTTGCGTGGCTAGTTGGTCAGTGATTTGTGGGTAAAGGCAAAGACTGGGTTCTGTGATATCATCTCTTACAGACTGAATCAACTTGGCAAGTTGGTAATTAGGATGGTGTTTATCTGGGACTTGCCTGTTTTGTCCCTTTAATTTGATTGAGCAGTTGATTCAAAGGGCATGCCTAGATGTCAAACTTCAGTAATTACTAATTAGTATAAGATTTCTTCTTGCCACGAAATTAGGAATAGACAAACTTAATTGAAAAATGATGCGTCTCTATTTCAGTTATTCCATCTCAATTTAACTATGCTTTATAAGAGTTCTATACGGGATGTTGTTTTTCAAGTCGATGTGCTCTCCTTTGTATTTTGGAAGAGAAACAGTCTGGGGATAGGAATATATCTGAGGTTTTGTAGATTGTTGTTTCCTTAGTGCTATTGGGATACTTTAAGTTCTTCAACCAGAGATATGGTGCACTCATGCTTCAAAATGACTAACCATTGCATTTCATGCAGGATTAGCAACCCTTTAGGGTTGGAAGCAGCAGTAAAAGCAACAGATAATTTTCTAAATAAAGCTGTTAAGCCTGTTCTTGTGGCTGGGCCTGAAGATAAGGGTAGCTAAAGCACAACAGGCATTTGTAGAGCTTGCAGATGCTTGTGGGTATCCAATAGCTATTATGCCTTCAGCTAAGGGACTGGTGCCAGAACATCATCCGCACTTCATTGGTACATACTGGGGTGCTGTCAGTACAGCCTTCTGTGCTGAGATAGTGAGTCTGCTGATGCTTATGTTTTCCTTGGCCCCATCTTCAATGATTACAGCTCGGTTGGATACTGCTTGCTGATCAAGAAGGAGAAAGCAGTCGTGGTGCAACCCAATCGTGTGACTATTGGAGAAGGTCCTTCCTTTGGTTGTGTTCTCATGGCTGACTTCCTAAAGGCATTGGCCAAAAGGCTGAGGAAGAACACCACAGCTATGGAGAATTACAGACAAATCTTCGTTCCTCCAGGCATCCCTGTGAAACATGCGGAAAATGAACCTATCAGAGTCAAATCTCCTCCAAGCACATTCAGGCAAGGCTCAATAAGCATGATATTACTCTTTTCGTTTCTATTATTACTTGTTACAACCTATATACTCATCAAAGGCATCATGCATTATCTGAAGTGAAAGAAAAATATACTTTCTGCTTGTTTAGATCGTTACTAAGGTTTATGAGGAGCATGACCATATATATGGAATCCTTCTTACATGGTTAGGAGTAATATCTAAGGCCCTTATGAAGTATCCTTGTTGAAAAATTGATATGCCGGGTTTTTGCAAAATTTGCATGAGTCATTTTTTGTGAGTCCTATATGTCTATTAAGATTTAAGTCATTAAACCTGACATTAAGTGTGTGACCCGATTTAATCGGCTCACTTGGTTGGCCCTCACTGATCACTATTTCTTTTTCTTTATAAGGCTTGGGTCTTAGGTCCTTTTAAGCTGTAACCTTCTGATCTTTAGTCTTTTTATGAACCAGTCTTGTGAAGAATGTGAGCAGCCTCTATCATATGTTCAAATGGTAATTGGCATCGACGCATCGGAGATCTGTTGAGTCTTGGGGTTGGAGAGAAAAATCAAAGCACTTCTTATTTTCCGCAAATGGTTAAATAATCTAAAAATTCAAGACATGGGATGCATGGCCAAATGCTACCATAGTACCATGTCACGCCTGGCTTCCTTATTGTGTGCCTATGTTATCACCACTTTTTTTACTCTTCATTCTATTAAATTGATCTTGATAAACAGGGAATGCTAAGTGGAGAAACTACAGTAAGTGCAGAAACAGGAGACTCATGGTTTAACTGTCAGAATCTTCGCCTCCCTGAGAATTGTGGGTATGCCAGAATTTTCATTAAAAAAACATATTTAATTTTTCAGTACTGATCCTCTATATATATTAATAGGCATTGTGCCAATTATTTGTATTGATTTTTTTCAGGTATGAATTCCAGATGCAGTATGGATCCATTGGATGGTCTGTAGGCGCAACTCTAGGATATGCTCAGGCTGCCAAAGATAGGCATTTGATTGCTTCTATTGGTGATGGGAGTTTCCAGGTCAGTGGTAGTCATAATCATAGGAATAGTTTTTGTAATGCACACTAGTTAAACATAGACACCTTAACACTGGCATCAAAAAGGAATTTGATGCTAGAAAAGCAACCAATTTTTTATTTTTTATTTTTACACTAACTCTGCAACAACTTATAAAGCAATTATGACTCATATGTGCTTTGATAATTCTTATCATGCTGCGTGCATTCGAAATGAACTACAAGTCAGTTCGAATCTTTATATTTTCTATTTTATTTTGATAGGTGCATAGCACAGTGAGTAAACAATTTTCCCTTTTATTCAGGTAACAGCTCAGGATGTTTCGACGATGATCAGATATGGACAAAGAAGCATTATATTCCTCATCAACAATGGAGGGTATACAATTGAAGTAGAAATTCATGATGGCCCATATAACGTGATTAAGAACTGGGACTACACCGGCCTTGTTGACGCCATTCACAATGGTGAAGGCAAATGCTGGACTAAGAAGGTTAGCTTGAATGAACCCATTTTCTAACATGTTATATTTTAATCAAGAATATATGAGCATCAATATTGACCATTTCAATTTTCCTATCATACATTTAGCGCACCTGCACTTTTATTTGATCCATTGTAATAGAATCCTCTCAATAATTAAAGAAGTTTCAAAATTTTACCTGAAATTTTCAATGAAGTATACACAGCTCAATTTTATTGCATATATGATGATCCATGAGTTGTCCATTATTATGAACATTGCATTAAATTATATCTATTTCTACCATTGAAGTGCAATGTTGCACCTTGGGTTTAATATACAAGTAATGGGCTCACCACTAGTAGGCTTAGGCCTTTTGTATAAGGATGAGTTGCAGACTTGTATAGTGGGCTTGTTGTGTTGGATTTTGGACT
Source organism: Liquidambar formosana (assembly GCA_039720395.1). NCBI lineage: Eukaryota > Viridiplantae > Streptophyta > Magnoliopsida > Saxifragales > Altingiaceae > Liquidambar > Liquidambar formosana. The sequence goes on from CM077835.1 coordinate 9,277,078, forward strand.
CCTCTATCTCCCAATACAATCTGAACTTTACAATTTGTGGTCACCCTAAAATGCATCAAAAGGACCATAACTGCAAAACCAGCTTGCCTGATAATGAACAGACAATGGAGTCAAAAGTTTGAACCACGAGAAAAGGATCAGATCACTGTATGATTATTTCATCCAAGGATCAGTATGGTTTCTGGGTGTATGGGAATCATCAAATCATATTGACCACATGGGTTGGTGGTTTCCTGTTCATAAATTTGCTTGAAGGATTCATTCATTTTACCAATTTCTCTTCTTGCTCTTAAATGTGATTAATAGATCGGATTGGTGAAACATAGGTACGTACGGAGAAAGAGCTGATAGAAGCAATTGCAGTGGTAAGAGGAGCGCACAAGTATTCTCTATGTTTTATCAAGGTAATAGTGCACAAGGATGACACCAGCAAAGAGTTACTGGAATGGGGATCCCGAGTTTCTGCTGCTAATAGCTGCCCACCAAATCCTCAGTAACACTTCACACTTCCAGAGGTTCACAACTGATAGGTCTGAAGTTGGAGTCTTGTAAATCTTGTAATTTTGTGAGAGTACATGTAGGAATAATAGAAATAAGATAAAAGACATAAAGGTGCTTTGTTTACATGGGTTTTTATCAAAATCATTGCGGCATTGTACATTTTTCCCACCGTAACAAGACATCTGTAACTTATGTCATAAATGACAATGTAATGAGTTATATGATTCGGACTGTATATAGATCTGTCTTGAAGTATTTGGGGAGTTTCTGTGTGGCAGAGATGGATACAACAAAGGCTGGATTACAAGAAAAATGAGTTTAATTTGTGATGATGAAGCGTGCATATTTGTCTGTTATTGAGAAGGCAGTTACAGTTTGACAAATAATTAAATCCAGGTTTCTCCATTGTATGGTGCTTGTCTGCTGCAATTTGGACTATAATGGAGTTTCAGCATGCTCTTGTCCATTTTGTTGATGAGAGATAATTGCCTGGTCATGGGGCTGCCGCCCCCAACCTAGATTGTGCTCCGGTGTTCCTGTAATCTATCTTTCTTGTGACTTTGTTCTATTTCTTCCCATTTTACTGCCTTTGGTGAGATACTAGGATGAGTTGGGACTTTATCTTACTATTCGACATTTAACCTATGAATTAATCATCGATCAAAAGAGCTTTCAGTTCCTATCAAGTAACTAGAAGTCCCATCAATTTTTATTGAATGGACCTGAACGAGTCCTTTGCCACCTCCAGAAGTCAAATATTGGCAATGGACCTGTTGCCTAGCTCGAGGAATATTTGCCAAGAAGAGAAGCAGTGGTACATGAGTACATTGAATATCTGGTAAACCTAATGGGTGAAATTCTCGATTTGAAACCCTTCACTGTAAAAGGAAGAAAAAAAAAAAAAAGGTGAAACCCTTGAGTAGAAACTCTATATCTGAAACCCTAAATAATTAATTTATAGGTTTGAAGAAGATGAGTACAAAGAGAAACTTCAAGGAGGGACAAGTTTGTCACTAGAAACGTGGTCCTTAACGAAGCAAAAATAATACAAAATAAAATAAAAGCGGTGTTCGTAATAATGCTTTTTATAAAGTAAATAGCACTTTCGATTACCTAAAAACACCGCTTTCAATTAGTTAATTCATTATTTATTACATGTGGCTGGTAACTTTGAAGTCTGTCTAACTTTCTAGACGACAGTGTTTTAATCTTGATTTAATGATTTATGCCATAAAGAAGAGACTTTTCTATGATCTTTTCGTATATTTCTAAATTGCCTAACATCTGTTATTTTACTTTATACTTTGTCTTACGATGCATATTTAAGATGATTTCAAATTTTAGGATTTAATTATATCAATGGATAAGGTAGCATTACCCTTGCCTAACCCAAGGACCCAATATCTGTGAGGGCCCTCTTCCTTCCCTTTACATCCAATCAATTTTCAAACACAGAGAGAGTGGCCATGGAAAGCCAGAAATTAATAGTGTGCACATCCAACACAGGAACGAAAGAGCTGCAATATATTAGCAGCAAAGATCAACGACTTACATTGTATAACTCCCAAATCTCATCGTCATACGTATTCTCTCTAGACTCAAATTCATTGAAAATATATGAATAAATTAGAACATAAATAACAGCACAAATCTTAATGAAAAGTGTTTTCATGTTTGTTGGGTCTCATATGTCATTTTAGGATCGTAAGATAAGCTAAGTTATTCAATCCTCGACTTTGAGATTAATTTGATAAGCTCAAACTCATTTGTAAAATAAGTTGGTTGAACTCAAACATAATTTTGGACTTGTTAATCAATGCGTCAAGTTTGAATAACTTACTCTGCACGACTCGTTTAACATCAGAGTCGCACTCAACGGTCAACAGGATCTCATGCATGAGATGCATGGAGCTTACATCAGGTCGAGTCCACCCGATCATCCCCCATTCAAAAGGCACACTTTTAATAGCTGATGATGCATGTGCAAATGTCAAATAAGAAAGCGGACTTCTCCAAAACCACAAATTTTGTCCTCTCCTTTTTTTCAGAATCTTCCCCTCTCATAGTCTCATAAACCCCCTCTTCATCTGTCCACACACACACACACTCTCTCTCTCTCTCTCTCTCTCTCTCTCTTCCCTCTCTGATCCTTGATTTTGTTCCTTTCTCTCACTACTGAAAAAAAATGAAGGCTGTGGTGTTGAGATCTGCGGAAGCAGCTCTGAGAAGAGCATCTTCTTCATCATGCACATCCTCGCATCTCCTCCGTCGATCTTACTCCTCCGAATCTCACCCCGAGCGCAAGGTCGCCGTCTTGGGTGCCGCCGGCGGCATAGGCCAGCCCTTAGCACTCCTCATGAAGCTGAACCCTCTCGTTTCTACGCTATCTCTCTACGATATCGCCGGTACCCCAGGTGTCGCCGCCGATGTCGGCCACATTAACACTCGTTCCGAGGTCCCAACCTTCTTTCTCTATATATAGATATATGTGTGGGTATATATATATATTTATATTTGTTTTAGGGTCCGTTTGGTAGCTAAGAAAATGTGTGAAATGAAAAAAAAAAAAAAAGAGAGGAAATGATGTAACACAGAACGAAAGATTTGAAATTTTATTTTCTTTGCCTTCGTTTTCTCAGCGACCAAACGGAGGGTTTTTCTTCGATTCAGTGACAGAACCCGTTGCGATGTCTCTGCTCTCTAATTCGTCTGTGCAGATAGACACACACATATATGTTTTACTTATAGTCTCCGTTTGCTGAGAAAATGCAGGAAAAGAATCGAACAGAAATTCTAAATTTTGGATCTTAAATCTTTCACTATGTTGGAACCTGAGGAAACTAAAACCTCCACAGAGCTTAGCCCAACAGCTATTTAGATTTAATTTTATTTGCTTTTGCTTCGTTTCTCAACAATCAAACAAGGGGTTTTTGTTCTTCGATTAAGCTTTCCTGCTCACCTTTTTATTTTATTTTATTTTATTTTTCAATTGGTTAGGTAGCAGGGTTCATGGGAGAAGAACAGCTAGGACAAGCATTGAAGGGCTCAGACGTTGTAATTATTCCGGCAGGTGTTCCGAGAAAGCCTGGAATGACTCGCGACGATCTCTTCAACATCAATGCAGGCATTGTGAAATCCTTGTGCATAGCTATCGCTAAGTACTGCCCTAATGTGAGTTAAGTCTAGGGTTTTACGATTTTGTATCTTTCTTATGGTTGCTTTGATGATTTCGATTGTTTTGATGGGATCACAGGCACTGGTTAATATGATAAGCAACCCTGTGAACTCGACGGTGCCAATTGCAGCTGAAGTTTTCAAGAAGGCAGGAACCTATGATGAGAGGAAGCTGTTCGGTGTGACTATGCTTGATGTAGTGAGGGCTAAGACTTTCTATGCTGGGAAGTCGAAAGTCCCGGTGGCCGGTAAGCTTTTCTACTTTTAGAAGTTGTTTAGCTTTTTCTTTGTGATTTTAGCTATGTTTGGTTGCTGAGAAAAAGTTGGAAAAGAAAACAAATTTGGGGTTTTGTTAGTTTTGACAAAAAACAGAATCAGGAAAGAAATGGGTTTATGCTGATGGCTGAGGCGAAACATCGTGAATTGTAATATCATGTTACGTGGACTCAGGTATGGCTCTTGGATGCGGGTATGTGTCCAGGTTTTGGATTCATCAACTTTCCAAAGATTTCTCAATACTTTGAAGTGTCTAGCAGGAGTACCCAACTCATGTCACATCTGTCTGACAGGGGTGCTTCACACATTTTGAAGTGTCCACGTAACATAGATACTATCTTATGAGCAATTTGGATAAAATCAGCTAATTGGTTTTGGTATCATAAGAATAAAAAAAGGAAGCCATTTTCCATCATTTTGAAGAAGTGCATTGTGATAATCATTAAAATACCTATACTGTGTGCTGCTAGAACAACAGTAATTGGGGTTTGCCGACATGATTTTCAGGATTTGCTCTTCCCAAATGTCAACCTTGGTGTCTGAGAAAAGCTAAATTTTGAAATGGCTTTAAGAAAAAATCCGCTTTATTGTTTTTCTTGTAGCACAATATTGTTATGGTGTAGTTAGATTTGTGATTATAATTTTCTTTTTCATAGAAATGATGGAAAGTGACTTCGTTTTTTTACGTTTGGAATGTTGCTTTATAAGAACTTGGTAGGAGATACCAGCCATATTGAACTCATGTCATGCAAAAAATGCTTTATTATAGTTAGAGCAGCTCCAACGAGTAGCTTCAATGGGCTGCTAAGAACATCTCCAATGGTTCTGTCATTTTGCCAAAGCTAAAGTAATATTTTAGCCTTCTACAGTGCCAAATAGCGAAAATTTGATAATTTTGCTCCGATGGTGTAAAAACCATTTTTTTTGGCTTAATCACCGTTCCTTCTTTCCAATTACCATTAGTCCTTATACAAACTATAATTCCTTGATCTACCAACTACCATTCCTCCACTTATCAACTTTCATTCTTCTATCTTATAGCCATCATTCTTCAACTTACCAACCACTATTTTTTTACTTACGAACTACCATTCTTCCACCCCATCCTCCATTTCATCTCATTTCTTCTTTATTGACAGTGTGAGATTTAACACGTATGTTAATTTAAGTGTTATTTTAATAAAAGAGATGGGGTTGGGGGGGAAGAATGGTGGTTTGTAGCTAGAAAAATGAGGTTGTAAAATGGAAGAATAATAGTAGTGAAATGGAAGAATGGTGGTTGGTAGGTGGATGAATAGTAGTTGATAGGTGAAGGGATGGTAATTGGTATAAGGAAGAATGGTAGTTGGAAAGAGAGAATGATGGTTAAGCTAAAAAATGGCTTTTGCACCATTGGGGCAAGATTGCCAAATTTTAGATATTTGACATAGAAGTAGGCTAAAATATAAATTGGCAAAATGACTAGAACCATTGGAGATGCTCTTACTGGTATTACAATCAATGAGATTGCTCAGGTCTGGCACAATTAATTACTTATAATTGTCTCATTTGACAATATGAGCATACTCTTATCCTGGATACTACCATGTATCCAGACCTTTGGCCTGACTAATCCTTGGATGCAAGTAAGGCTACCTTATATTACACATCATTTAACACTTAAGCTGCCTTATCTGTGTTTAGGGGATTAGTCAGGTCAAAGGTCTGGATACATGGTGGTTGGCAAAGAAAAAAGGTTAACATTCCAAAGTTACTGGTGTTATACTTTTTAAGTATTAAAATCAGTGCATTGTGTATGGTTAACCAGTACATTTTAAATTAACGAGTAATACAAATTGTGTGATCTACTATCATATTAGCATTTAATTTAAACAATATGATATTCAACTTGATCTTGTGCTTTAAATAGTACATTGTGTTCAAGCATCTGGTACATGTAAGACTTGAACTATACATGATCAATATTTGAATATCAAATGTAAAATTATGACTGATATAAAGTTTGTCTCATTGACTAGTTCCTTGGTCTACTTTATTACTAGATAGAGATCATAATAACCATGAAAGACCTGTGAGGCGGATCTTTACATATTGGAAAATGCTTTATACTGTTATGAGAAAATGCTACAACAAATCGCTATTGATTCGATATGCGGCATGCCTATGCGGCATGACTTGTCAACACTAATGATGATGTGGTATTCCACATCATTGTAATGATGGCGTGGAATTTGAGTATTGAAAATTGAAAATTAAAATTTGGCCAAAATTTTTTAACTGATGATGATGTGGCATGCCACGTTAATAGCAATTCTTTTTAGCGTTTTCTTATGGTGGAGTATAGCATCAGTCTTACATAGTTTACAGATTTAATAACTCATATTCAATGGAAAATATTTCCAAAAAAAATTTTCCCGAAGAAATGAAAAATAAGACTACAAAAGGGGTTTACCCACACGGCTAGCTTAGTTGGCAAGCCAAGGGATGTGATACCTCAAGGTCTTGGTTTCAAGTCCCGGTCTTAATTGATACTTGTGGCTTGCGGGATGTTGTAGGTATCTGGGGTTTGCCTCTGTCCCATGAATGGTCAATGGGGTGGGTCAAGGGTTCCACATTATTTAAATAAATTTAAAAAAAAAAAAAAGGAAGTGCAAAAGGAGTTTATCAGGAATTTGGGATGTTCAATCTATTTTAGCTTTTATCTCATATGATGTCAAATTCAAAGTTATGGGGTTCAAATACATTAAGGATATTGCTAGAAATAGGGGTTTATGCTCTGGTTGGGATTTCAGCCTAGACATGTTAAAGATGTAATCTTAGTTCTGTTGCTTTGCTTTCTACTTGGATGTTCCTAAACACTTTTCTATTAGATTAGTGCTTTTTTGGATCTAGGTTGATTTGCTTTGTTTCCCTTGTTATGTGAAGGTGGTCTTGAGCTTTGTTATATATTCTCATTTTGGTAATATATATATAATGAAGAAATATGTATATATGTATATATGTGTGAGTGTGTTTGCTTTTCAAATTTTCAATTATATATGTGTGTGTATATATATATATAACCCAGAATTTCGTCTTTATTTTCCTGTTTTCTTAAGGAAAAAATTTCTTTTGGGCTTAGGGATTACAGAGACAGAAGAGAGAGGACACAAAAAGAGAGGAAGGAGAGAAGAGAGAGGGAGAGAGTGAAAGCGAAGAGGGAGCGGAGAGATAAAGAAACTAAGAGAGAGAGAGAGAGAGAGAGAGAGAGAGAGAGAGAGAGGAGAGAGAGTCACAGAGTAGAGAGAGAGTAAGGGGACTTACGTCAGGTTTGTTTTTCATGTTTGTTACTACCCCTTTATCTTTTCATTAATTCTGCCTTTTTTTTGGCATTTCAAAAAATGCCCCATTTGACTGTTTTTTATTGGCACAAGGGTGAAAACCATTAACCAAACTGTAATTTCCCATTAAAAAAAAGTGGACTAGCACCTCTCTCTTGCTTTCAGTTTTCGTGGGAACTGGAGTTTCAAGAGAAAAAAAAGATGGATTTTGCTGCAGAGATGTATTTTTCACATAAATTTTATGCCCTGTTGCAGAGGTTAATGTACCAGTGGTGGGTGGGCACGCTGGCATAACCATTCTTCCCCTCTTTTCTCAGGTATGGTCTTATCTTTCTTTTAACTTCTTAGATTCCTATTGTTATTCTGAGGTGAATGAGATAAATGTAGTATTTTTTTTTTCTTTCTTTTTTTATGTTGATGTGCTATTAGTTTGCAGATTTTGAGTAATAATGTTGTTTTGGGGAATAAATATTGATAGGCAACACCAAAATCCAATGATTTGTCGGATGAAGAGATTAAGGCTCTTACCAAGCGAACACAAGATGGAGGGACAGAAGTTGTGGAAGCAAAGGCTGGAAAGGGATCTGCAACTTTGTCGATGGCGTAAGTCTGGATAAAACAGTCACTTGGCTTCATTTTTTTTTTTCCCAGATAATTTTTACTGGCTATTGTATCTTTGGTAATATCGTTTGGGTGTTAGATGTTGAGAGACTGTAAATTTGCCCCACTTGTTTATGATCATGTGATGATATTCTTGTGGTGATGTAGAAGGCCCATGACCTAGGTTAGTGGCTTCTGTTGCACTTGGGTATGGCTCTTTCTCAAATCTCCCACAAATGGGATGACTGTTTAGTATAGTTTATCTCTCCTGCTACTCTCTCTGATATTATTTTCAAAGAAAATACAAGAAAAGCAACCGGTGTACAAAATGTAGATAAGCTCAGCTAACATCTATAACTACAAGTACATGGAGGTTACTTGTATTCAGATGGAGGCTATTATTATTTTACATGTATTTTGGAAGAAGTATTCATTAACATTTTGCACCTAGTGTTTGAATAAACGGCTTGATGCCTCTCTTTTGTGCTTATTAGGTGTAATCTAGTTTGAATTGGTCTTTTCTCTGGTCATGTATATATGATCTTATTATTTGCTGCTAGTAATATAAAGTTCGTGTCTTTTGCAGTTATGCTGGAGCCATTTTTGCTGATGCTTGCTTGAAGGGTCTTAATGGAGTTTCAGATGTAGTTGAATGCTCTTTTGTGCAATCAAACATTACTGAGTTACCTTTCTTTGCCTCTAAGGTAATTAAATTGAACTTATGGGAATTTTTATATTTTATTTTTTGGGTAGTGGGGTTTTTTTTATATATTTTATGTTGATGCAAACAACTTTATGGATACATTCGACTGACGGTTCTAATTTATCTATTGAATCATCAGATCATGTTCTTATTTTGTTTTATTTTTAAAGAGCATGATGCTTGAGTTGAACATATTGAATCTGACTGTTGTTAATATGCAACTGCTAATAGAGCTATACATCATTGTGCTTTTCAATTTTACATAATTGATTTTATATCTTTAATTGTATGCCTTCTTGTTTCTGGGAGGTTCATCTTAATCACTTAGTGACTTAGCAGGCTCAGGTAGCAGATAGTATAAATCTTGCTCAGATAGCAGATAGTATAAGGCTCATGTGGCTGATAATTAGTATATGTTCACATATCTACGTATACGTAGTCATTATTTGGATCCTTGTTAGCCGATTCTCATTATCCTAAAATTTGAGCATTGAATGAGTCTCCTACAGACACACTGCACCCAAACCCAAGTCCATGTAACGTAGTCACATAGGTTATAATATTGGGTAGGATGATTTTCAAGCTTCTATGGATTTTTAGGCTTGTGGAGAGCCTATAAATAGGGCTTATTGTGGGGACCTGGGGAACATATCAAATATGAGTAAAGATTGAGGAAAAAAAGAACAGAGCTTTTCATTTTCTTTTTTTGCTTTGTGTGTATGATAAACCAAATGTAAGAGCATTGTGCTGAATCGACAAAGCTTACCTGTTTTAAGCTCTTTTGATCTTTTTCTTCTTTCTTGATTTATTTTCTGTACTTTGAGCATGAACCCTAATCCGATCAACTGTCTTCTTCTTCGTCGTTTTCCATTTCCTGTCAACTTGTGTCAACATGGTTGCAAATGGGGGACCACTGAGGTCTCTATGCTTTGGTGGACACTACCCAACCTTCTTTATTATCCTTAATGCCATTTGGGTGCCCATTGAACGACTTTCCCCTTTGGATGCTTGTCATTGCAAGGATTTATAGAATACAACATTGGTTCCAGCATCATATTTTAACTCTTAAAGGTGTAAATTGGTCTTTTTAGGATCTTATTTTTGCTCTGTGTTGCCAAATTAGATTTTTAGTTGCAACCAAGGACCAATAAGCTTTTATTATCTATTAAATCTTTTGATTTTAATATTAAATCAGGAAAAATGTACAAACTGGCACCAATAGGTAATAGGAGTTTTTTTAGATCAATCGCATGTCATCAGCAGTGTGACTGTTGTAGTTCAGTGGTGCACAGCGAACATAGGGTAGTTGGTTGCAGGACCTACCTGGTTTACTAGATTGGAACTTTCTTTTCACTAAATTTGTTTCCTCAAATTATCATGTATTATTTATATTTTTATGGATAGATGCATGTTTTTGTTAAAGTTGTTTGGTAATATTCAAGTGCCAGAGCTTTTGCTATCTTAGGATTCCTGAGCTAGTTGCTACATTTCAATACTGCAGGTAAGGCTTGGAAAGAATGGCGTGGAGGAGGTCCTCGGGTTGGGTCCTCTGTCGGACTACGAGAAACAAGGTCTTGAAAGTCTCAAACCTGAACTCCAAGCCTCTATAGAGAAGGGAATCAAGTTTGCCCACCAAAATTAGCTTGATGAATTGTATACGGTTTGTGGGGTCATATTTCATAGTCCTTTCTGTTAGAAACCATCACAATTTTGCTTCTGTAGCAAATATGAATACTCATGAAGTCTTTGTTCTCTGCCGGAGCTGCTGCACTCGCTATTCTGCTGAGAAGTAATCTTTATTGACTCAAAGATCCAATTAATAAGTTTCAACGGCCTATTGTTAGCATACTTGTAATAAGCTCATTGCTTGTAGTTTCAACTTAACCATCGTTCAGATCGGCTATTTCTTTGACAGGCTGCATTTGATGTCTTCAACAAACAGATATCCAAGTTTGGATTTGAATGGGAGTTACCAAGTTATTTATTAATGCTTTACAAATTTATTTACCAAGTTTTGATTTGTGTTTTCTGTTATGTATGAAGATTGAACCATTTGGTGATCCAAAAAAAAAAAAAGGAAAAAAAAAAGAAAAAAAATTTATTAATGCTTTAGAGTGGCTCTGGATTTAAATTTCCTTGCACGAAATAGAGGACCCTTCTTATGGGATTGATTCGATTGGTAAGACTGGCTCTACTTGCCATTGAGGATGTTAAAACCATGGTTTATCAGTGGTTGATATCTTTGTATCATTGTATAGTAGCAGAATTTACTGCCGGAAACTGTTGTCTTATAACTTGGTTAAGATGAAATTATATTATGATTACTATAAATTGCAATTTTTTCTGTCATTTTCATTGAGTTTAATGGCAATTATTCTATTTCATTACCAACTTTTGTTTCAGTCTTTAGCCCAAGTTTCGATCTTGTATTGCTATGCTTTCCTCATGCATTATCAACTTGAAATACAGGCTACTCCATTGTTTTGGACATGTAATGTTTTGGGTTCCTGATCGGCTTGATACCATTACGAGTGAAGAACATGGGTTTTGTGACTAGGTCACCAATCTCTTAGCATGGAGTGCCATAGTAGCTCTACCATATTTGTTTTTCTGAGAAATTGAGGTAATACAGATTCTTGGTAAGTTGCATAAACTGGGACCATATTTGTGTAGTGTAGGACAATTAGGAGACTGGTGCTTGTGTGCCTCATGTTATCAAACTTTCGGTTTTATGATAGTGAAATGCTTCCTACTTTTGTTGGTGCAATAATGTGATGGTACACGGTGACCCTGCAAGGATGTGATGATACCCATGCCCCATGCCTAAAGCGCGAAATGGTACAATTTTTATTCATCTATTTGACGGGGGTTGAGGGTGGGTCTCATTACAGTCAGCCACCTATTATTAGTACATGTCAAGTTATTGAAGAGGGAGTTGCATACTGGCGCCAACTGTAGATAGGTTTACCAACTTTCCCTCTTTCATGGGTTCATCTTCTCTCTGATTAAAACGACAGTTAATTAAAATTATCTTCATATTGGCTTGCATCCAACATGTCATGCAATACCACTACTCAATCTTCACTTCTGAGCCTCTGATGATTCACTTGCTACTGCTGGAAGCTTAATTCTTCGCTTCCTAGGCGATAAAACTCGTCACATTGCTTTCTTCATGGGAAGCCAAAAGCCAAAAGCCAAAAAAAAAAAAAAAAAAAAAAAAAAAAGAGGTTGGAAATGGCAAACTACATATTAGTGTCACGAATTTTACCCCCAATTTCAATGTGGTATATTAACTTTCAATTTCCACAATTTAATGCACTAACTTTGCATTTGTGTTTCAATGTGGGAAAATGTAGAACGGCCATTTAGGTTCTAACGGAGAAAGCTTGACGTGGTGGCCAAGTTGGTGCTGATGTGGCATCTCTTGACCCATTTTTCCCCATTTTCAGCTCACAGTGCGCAGCATGTGAGGATAGGTTTACCCAAATAACCCATTTTCTAGTGTGCATTTATAAAAACAACCTTAGTCACAGGATCACCCATCCCCCTCCCCCTCCACGATTTGCCTATTCTTTCCCTCTTAACCCCTATTCCGGCAATCTCTATTTTTTCCGGCGATCTCCATTTTTTCCGGCCATCACCAGTCACCAACACCCACCAAAACCCCATCTCCAACTCCTTCTCCAAACCCCAAAAAAAAGCCCATCTCCATCTCCCTTTCTGATAAAACCATCCCTTATCTCCTCCGGCCTTCATCGTCAAGAATAGAGGTGTTCTTTACACAAATTTGCACACACAAAAAAAAGGTGCAAAATTTAATAGATCTGAACTAAAACCCTCAAAAATTGAAAAGAAAATTTTGCTGCAAAACAACTCCCGGTCCAGCACCCATTGCCGAATCGCTCGAGTTCATCGCCTTCGGCAGTGCCACCTCCGGTGCCGACGACGACGTTACTTTGAAGAACGTCATCATCTCCGGAGACTTCTTCCCTACTGGCGGCCCGTCCTGGTACTCAGTCCGTGCTCCGAAGGCCGGATTTCTCGACCTCCTGCTCCTCCAATGAATGTAACTACGATCAACTGCAGGTATACGACGGCGATTGCGAAGCCTCCTACTCCTCCAATGAATATAACCACGATCAACGGCAGGTACGCGACGGCGATTGCGAAGCCGAAACTCCTATTACACATCATTCTCTATCTATCTATCTCTCACTCTCTTCAACTTGTCTTTCACAAAGATATTTATCAGAATTTTAGGGCTTTTCTAGTGGTATGTGTGATATAGTAGAGTAGAGGATACCAAAAATGCGTGCTGTCGTTGTCGACAGTCCAGCACCTACTGCCATCACTGTCACCAACACCCACCAAAACTCCATCTTTGGCTCCTTCTCCAACCCCCACCAAAACCCCATCTCGTCGTCACAATTGAGAGACTCCATCGTCGACCAACATCACAGGCAGAACCCTTTGCCACTGTCGATTCCCACTGCTGATCGAACCCCACGAAGTCTAGCTGTCGATTCCCACTGCTGCACCAGCATCATTGAAACCCTCTCCACCATCGATCAGATCGTTGGCGAGATCCTGTCATCAACTCCCACTGTTGATTGAACCCCACGAAGTCTCCCTTTGCCGTCGGAACCTCTGTTGCACCTCCGCCTTCGAGACCCCTTTTTCCGCCAGAAAAAATAGAGATCGCCAGAATGGGGGTTAAGAGGGAAGGAATAGGTAGATCGCGGAGGGGGAGGGGGAGGGGGAGGGGTAATCATGTGACTAAGGTTATTTTTGTAAATGCAGCAGCACGTGAGATGAAAATGAGGAAAAATGGGTCATGAGATGCCACGTCAACAGCCAGCTGGCCACTACGTCAGTTTTTTCCATTAGAATCAAATGGCCGTTCTACATTTTCACACATTGAAACACAAATGCAAAGTTAGTGTACTAAATTGTACAAATTAAAAATTAATACATCACATTGAAATTAGGGGTAAAGTTCGTAGCACTAATATGTAGTTTGCCAAAAAAAAAAAAAAATGAAGAAAAGAAGAAGAAGAAGAAGAAGTAAGCTAGAACAAACTTCGGAGTAAAGGATCTAAAAGGTGCAAAAACCAAACTTATAAATGGGAGTCCCTTGAAAGTAATTATGAGTCATTTTATTGACAGTTGTTATCCGACAATGTCTTTCGGTGAACTTATTGAGTCGTTCCCTAGCTCCAGGAGACAGCTTCATAGTCTCATAGTACTCCGAGTCTCCGACGTCTCACCCACCCGATTGAACCGATCATTAATGACCAAGCCAAATTCAGGTCGAACTTGTAGCATAATTTTATGCTAGCCATAGATAACAGAGAAACATAGTTCTTGTATTTGAAAAACCAGGTAAACAAAGCAAAAAAATCCCAAAGGGGTTAGTTCAAATGGCAAGTCAAGTCGGGCACAGAGAAATGTCTCAAGAAGCATAGGTCTTGTGCTCTAAATCCTACTTGCGGCAATGATCTCTTTGGAATTATCCCAAGGATCTGAGGTGCCTTGTAAGGACTTGGCCTATGAGGGATGAAGGACTGTATGGTCCCTAGGATTAGTCTCACCCCAAAGAGATGGGATATGATACCCCATGCCAAAGGAAAAAAATGTCAACAAAACCAAAAGTAATTTTAAGTTCTTAAACGATGGTCAAATTTCCACAAATAAATCCACTGTATGGTTTATTATCAGTTTATCACCAACTAGAAGCTTGGTCAGTTTGGTCGAGCTGTTCTTTGGAATATGGTTTCCCCCGTGGATGAGTGGTGGTGCTCTATTTTGTTCATGTGGATGAGGGGCCGGTAGTCACAGGACCTAGGAGCCGAAAATTAGAGGACGATTACTGACTGAATGCTGAAAGGAGTGGCCTCCTGACCCAAGGCTCAGAATTTGGGTTCAAACACACTTCTCCTAGTTTGGTTAAAAATGGGTGTGGACAGAACAATTGTGGCCTAATGTGACATGGTGCACTATTCTCATTACTCTGTTGACTTATGGGTAAACATATCGTACATGCAGAATTCTCAAGATTTGTTTTGGGATCCCCGTATCGACAATGGTCCTCCACAAACACCCATCTTTGGGTCACATCCACCACAAGTATAACTCCATGTGCACCATTCTTTAGAATTAAACATACCATGTAACTATACCATTCAAGAGAGCAATTGAAAGGAGCCCATATTTAAAACTCAACTGCTCAAAGTGAAGGCGGGCAGGCAGCTTCCTTTAAGTATACACTAACATGAAGTTTACAATGGCAAGATTTCAAGCCATTCACCATGAGAGTTTGTTTCATCACTTTCTTCCTCAGTTTCATCTTCCTGGGGACTGTTCCAACAAGGCCTCAACGATATGAAGCAATTTTCAGCTTTGGTGACTCTCTGGCCGATACTGGAAATTTCCTTCTCTCGGGCGTCCTTCCAAATCCGGTCATTGGGAAGCTCCCTTACGGCGAGACCTACTTTCAACACCCGACGGGTCGGTGCTCGGATGGGCGCCTAGTAGTGGACTTCTTTGGTATTCCTCTCTCCCTCTTTTAGAGTAACTTTCAGTTAATGTTTCTTAGTTAACAAGTAGGAAGTTACTATACTTCAAGAGACTTTCAGGTCAGCAATTCAGCATGTGCTGGTCTTATTAGTATCGGCACTATCGGTTGAGGGGTTAATACCCAAGGGTGGAGTCACACGGAGCTACCCCAGGCAAGCATGGCCTAAATTTTGTTTTCATATGTGATGAGATGTGGGCTTTAGTCTCTTAGCCTAGGTTCAGGTTACTTAGTTTCTGAGCCCAGTCCGGGTCGTCGCTTAGCCTCTTAGACTCTTAAACCAAGCCCAATCACTTTTTATTTACCAAAGCCAAAAGCCCACCCAAGTCCCAACCATTATCTAGCTCTCCTCTACTCCTCACCTCCTCACCCGTTGAACGGCTAAACCAAACATTTGAGCCGTTCATACCCATCATTGGCGGACTATGGCAACCCCCTGTCCAAGGTAATTTGAAATCATGATTCCAAGCCATTGGTTGTACCCCATGCATGTGTGACCTTAAAACCAACACATTAATTCTAACCTGAAATTTTTCTACTTATAAGATTATGTGTGTTATGGTCATCATTATTAAAATGTAGCTGAGGCATTTGGGGTACCACATCTACCACCCTATCTTTCACTTGCTAAAGGCCAGAATTTCCGACATGGAGTAAACTTTGCCGTCGCCCTAGCTACTGCCCTTGATCCAATACTTTTCTCTGATCAAAACATCGGAACAATCCTGAGGACACACAATTCATTAGACGTTCAGCTTGGATGGTTCAAAGAGATAAAGTCCTCCCTTTGCACCACTAAACAAGGTAATTAATATTGAAACCTAGAATTAATTAAGCCAACTATATCATTCACATTAACCTTTCTAAAACATTTTCATTTGCCAGACTGTGATAACTACTTCAAGAAATCGCTTTTTATCGTGGGAGAGATTGGTGGAAATGATTATAACTTTCAGTTCTTTGTTGGTGCAAGTATTGAACAACTTCGTGCCTTCGTTCCCATAATTGTTGCAACAATTGCTAGTGCCACAAGTGTACGTTTTAACTTAATTATTACATCAAACTAGGGATTTTTTTTTTCCTTTTTCCTTTGATGTGGGTCAGATTATTCGGGTCTGCGACAGTCACACAGCTAACCCCACCTCTTTTATTTATTTATTATTATTATTATTTTTTGCGGGTGGGGATGATATGGTAGATGTTGATAGAGGAAGGTGCAGTGGAGCTAGTGGTACCTGGAAATTTGCCAATTGGGTGCTCGGCAATCTACCTCACCTTGCTTCCACATCCTAACAAAGCAGACTATGATCAAAATGGGTGTTTGAGAGTTTACAATGCTTTCTCTGAGTATCATGACAGTCAGCTCAAACTTGCATTGGAGAAACTAAGACAAAGGTACCCACATGCAAGGATCATTTACGCTGACTACTATCAGGCAGCTATGCGATTCATTAATGCCCCCCTGCAATTTGGTCTGGCACTTCGGTTTCCATTTTTTTTTATTTATATTATTATTTTATTACTTTCGGGCAATGGAATAACATATAAAAATATGAGTAAATTGCAGATAACCCCCCCGAAGTATTTGGGGGGAGGGGGGGGTCAACATATAACCCCCCTTATCTTTTAATTTTACCAATGTGCTCTCCATATGTTTTAATTAATTTTTGTCAATGTGCTCCATCATCACACTCGCCGTTGATGAAATTCGATAGAAATTAGTTATGTGTTACACATGTGACACTGGTAACATACCCGTGTTGTTCAAAATACCTTTGACTAGAGGGTGCAGGTGATGGGGAGGGTGTAGGGTATATCAGTTTTTTTATGTTTACCGTTAACGGTGTTAAACCAATTAAATCCCCAATTGAACTAGGGGGTACATTGGAAAAATTAAAATATAAAGGGGTTATCTGATGACTCCCCGTACTTTAGAGAGATTTTATGTAATTTACCCTAAAAATATTTTATGTAGTTAGGAGGTCATTAGGTTGATGAAGATATAAGTACCCTATAAGGATTCAAACCTTGATATATCCTTATTCGGTACAAAATTGAACAATTTATTATTTGACATAAATGACATCTTTCTCAATTTTAACCTTAAGGAATCGGTGGCTTGGCCATTTCCATGCGGAAAATGTTGTTCTTACAAAATTCATTGGCAGAATTCTTAAATTGGCTGAAGGGATATGCATAGTGGGTAGGAATG
The DNA here is from genome assembly GCA_039720395.1 of Liquidambar formosana. Taxonomy (NCBI): domain Eukaryota; kingdom Viridiplantae; phylum Streptophyta; class Magnoliopsida; order Saxifragales; family Altingiaceae; genus Liquidambar; species Liquidambar formosana. The sequence goes on from CM077835.1 coordinate 9,294,438, forward strand.
GCAATGGGGTGGGTCGACCATATATCATCCCCGAACCGCTCAATGAAACCTATGCCCAAACCTGCCCCTAAACTCGACGTGGGGAAGAACCTAATAACCATCCCCGACCCTATGGTTTTCTAAGAAAACCATCTCCGCCCCGCACCGCCCTACCCAGCCCAAAAAATTTTTCCAACCCATGCCAAAGAAAAAAAAAAAAAGGCATAACTTCCCTTATGATTTCCATAAAAAATTCCATTATGATTTCCATGAATCTAAGGCCAACCAACAGCATATATATTGCAATTAATAAGAAATTTGAGTAATTTGAGAAATTTGAGAAATATATATTGCAATTAATATTAATCATCACAACTCAAAAATACAATTGCAATTTGAGAAAGAGAATGAAGGACTGAAGGTTTAGTTGAGAACGAGAGAAAGAGAGAAACAGAGAATGAGAATGAAGGCTTACAGACTTACAATGGTGATTGTTGAAAGGAGAGAAACAGAGAACTAGTGTAGATCTATTGTGTCTCTGAGGAATTGTGTGAGGAAGGGAGAGGGATTGCTGTCTGCATAAGGGAGGTTTGTGACTCCTGTGCCGCCGTGAGGGTAGCCGATGGCAATGGGGACTGGTTCGTGATTCCACTCACTCACGAGCAGCATGCTGCATGAGGGAGGGAGAGAGTGAGTAGCGTGAGGGAGGGAAAGAGTAGGGGCATAGGGCAAGGGTGGGGTTGTGGGGAGGCCATGCTGCCATGAGGGTAGCCGCTAGCAGTGGGGACGTGAGGGTCTGTGGGTGCGGGACTAAAGAGTGAAGAGCTGAAGATGAAGTGCGGCTAGGGGTTTTTTGGGGGAATCGGGGAAAAGTTTAGGTTATATATATATGGAAGGGTAAAGTTGTAAAAGGCAAACGGGGTAGGGCGGTTCTACGGTTTGGTTCGGGTCTACGGTTTAGGGCTTATAAATACCATAACCGAACCAACCCTGATGGAAATTTTAAAATTTTACCCATACTCGAACCGAGAACCGAAAAAATCCAAAAAAACCTATGAGGGCAGGGTGGGGCAAGGCGGGTTGAAATTTCCATCTCTAATTGGTGGGGGGATTTTCCAAATTTATTGAAACATCATGGACATATACTCATATGTAATCTTCTCAAATGGACGGGTGGAACTAGATATGGAGACCTCACTCCGTTGAGGGATATATCCTCTAGACTTCTACAATTAAATGAAGAAAATCATGTCATGATCATTTAAAAGGTGCAACAGCAAACATGGTACTAAAGAGCAGTAGTGGAACATTGCACAACCCATTTGTCTATATTTACTTACCCAAAGTATGTAGTAGTTGATGTGACAGTAATAGTCATGCATGTGGGTTAATTATGAGGCGTGGCGAATCTACTTTCATATCACACCACATCAACTACCATGTGAGTTGGGCAAAAATTTGAACTCTTTTAGCATTTAATTTCCTTGAATAAATTGTAGTGCATTAAGCTTTTCATTAAAAAAAATATGGGATGGTTAGACTGTAATGATGGTTACCAATGAGACTTAGCTTAGTTGGAAACCTAGGTGGGATGTGGACGTGGGTTTTAATTTGGCTTCCAGGGTTTCAATTCCTCCATTGCAACCAAAAAAAGATGGGGTGTTCACTAAGGATTTATTTTTTGTGTGTGGTTATATTGGAGGGAAATTGACCCTCCACACTTATAACTACCCAAACCCCCACTCACCCCTGGTTTTCAATAAGTTAATTGTTTCACGTTTCTTTTGCAAAAGGAAATTTAGTGAAAATTAAAGTCTCAAGCATCAAAGTGGAAGCCGGCCACGGGTACGTACCACCCAACATAAGGACCTGTAAAAATAAGTTTTCCTGTGGTCCAGGGGCATAGTACTTAGTTGACTAATTGTAGAAACTGTGCTACCTAGCTAGTAGTACTCTACTGCATAAAAGATAATCGAGGAACATGTTGATGCAGGGTTTAATAATGGGATTCTAACTGCTTGTTGCGGAGGGGGTGGACCATACAATTTCAATAATTCAGCAAGATGTGGTCACACTGGTTCAGTAGCTTGCCAAGATCCAAGCACTTATGCAAATTGGGATGGGATTCACTTGACAGAGGCTGCTTATCGGCATATCGCCTTGGGGTTGATCAATGGCTCGTTTTCTTCTCCATCCCTAACATGATCACATCTTCTCTTATTTCAGACAGTTCTAGTGACCTCCCATCATACTATGTATTAATATTGGCGTGTTTGGATCGATGTCCTATGAAAATTGAATAATTTCGTACATATTAATTTCATATGTATTATGTCAAACCATTTTTTAATCTTGAGATTGAGGTGCCATTGCCATTGTAGGATATGGCAGCCATCATTCTAAATAAATGGGTAAATCAATAGGCAAGGTGGCATTTTTCAGTCTGTTTTATGCAAGTTTGGCGTTATCAACATTCACGCTCCCAGCTAAGGGGAGTATTAAAAGTCAAGAATATCATCCCCACACGTTGTACATGTTTAGTTAACATGTGCATACCAAGATATAGTCCCTATCAAGTAAGGACTAATTGATGTAAGTAATATTAGTACTCACATTAGGGGGCTGTGCTCCATGCATTGGTAGGTTATGAGATACATTAGATGGATGTATATGGTACAACCTCCAATATATAATATTAATATTACTTATATTAGTATGCACGTCCTCACCTGATCGCCATCCCATATGTTTAGGGAAGATATCATGGCCGTAACTTTTAGGTGATTGATGTAACGATTATCACGTCATTTGATCGAGATTTTTTGGACAGTTATGTACTTTCTTTATCATCCTAACGAAATTGTTAATTGCCTAATCCAACTACTATGTCTTTTTGGATAAGAGGTTTGGTTAAACTATTTTCGCAATAATGCATTAATCTTTTGATTATATCCCAATTGAATATAAGTTTATAGAAGTGACTATAAATTTTTTCTTATTTTGTTATTTAGGGGGATTTTAAATAAGATCAATAAGGGTTTGATTCACTGATATCAATGATTTGAGTTTAAAACAAACACATCGAGAGGGCCATGTGTAAACAAATTTCAAAAAATTTGCCAAACCTGGGACTCCCCTCACCTTTCATAGGTGGTAGGCCTGTCCGTGTCTGCAAGCCCTCTGTATGCATGTACTGATCGAACACATCAATGAAGAAATTCATGTTGTGTGAATTTTAATTTTCACGTGACAAGCGTTTGGGTTGGCACTAAAGTCCACAAATCTTGGCAATAAGGTCAAATTATAATCATAATCTTAGTGACAAAAAAAAAAAAAAAAAAAAAAAAAAAAAAAAAAAAACAGAGAGTAAGAAGGTGAGAAAGAAGTGAGGACGAACAGAGAATCATTTAGGAGGAATCCCTTTATTTAGTTTTTTTTTAAATTTATTTATTATTATTATTATTTTTTTGGATGGTACAATGGATATTTAAGAGGAGTCTTTGCTTCATATGCAAATTAAGGGGCTGAAACAAAAATTCAACAGTTCATAAAAAAATTACACCCACACGTATAAAAATATAGGAGGTTTGTATCCTCTCCAGTTGCCAATGGTATGATAGTATAATGACATTTGTTTCATTTTTTAAATTTGTGATCTCCAATTCAAATAAACTTATGAAAAAGTATTGATATTCATTTGTTAATATTAAGAGGAGATAAGGCTAAAGATAGATTGTGTTTGTAAAAAAAAACGGTGTCCTCTCCAAATATCTTTTAGCTTAGCTTGTTTGATTTAGTAGCAATATTTTGGAACTGGTTCCAGATGCCTGCATATCAACCGAATATGAAAACGTGCCCGTTAATGGGGTCGGTGAGTACGTTGGCTTCTTTTCGACCATTAGATCAATCTGTGATGAGTTGGTGCATTGTGAGCCATCGAGATTGGAAGATCTGAATCCATAAATATAGATGGTATAGACTGAGGATGGCATGCACTGACCAACCTATCCCTTCCATGGATTCATCTTCTTCTCTCTTCTTTCTCAAACAACAATTGATGAATTTTCTCCTTATATCAGCTTGCATCCAACATGTCACTGGATGCTACCCATCAATCTTCAGCTTTGGCAATTCACTGGCCGATACTGGAAACCTTCTTCTTTCCTACCAGCAAGACAATCGAACTCTCCCCTTCCTCTTCTCTCTTCCCTATGGAGAGAGCTACTTCCATCGCCCCACCGGCCGATGCTCCGATGGTCGTCTTGTCATAGATTTCATCGGTATGTGTACATACATAAACACATTTGAAGGCACTTTTTATTTTTTATTTTCTTGTTTTTTTAAACACATGAGAAAGCCCACATACTATATTTTCTACCGGTTGACGGGATGCACAGTACTTACTCTTTAACATTTTTTACTGTAGCCTCACACGACCAATCACATATTGATTAAGTTCTTGAGTGGCAGAATTTTTTAATACTCACTTTATCCAAATGAAAGCAGCAAACCCAAATACGAACTTTAGCCTAGCCTATTGAAGCTATTTAATTGATTAATATATGATTCAGTAGCAAGATTATTTTGGCTAATAGGAGTTTCCAAACCTTTAGTTTGATTAATTCTTGGAGTATGGGTAAGGCTATTGTTTATTTCGTCTTAATTAACAATCAAGATAAACTTAATCGGCGGCTAATCTCAAGAGGAAATGTGAAGTCAAACCCAAAGTCTAGCTTCTGTTTCTTGAATTGAAGAATAAATCTCAAGAATCACTAATCCACCCTTGATGTTAAATAAATTAAATTAAATTAATTGACAACAATATTTTAAAAAATTTAATTGACAATAACATTAACAAATTAAGATCATTTGAACTAAACTTGAACATCCATTGAAAATATTTCTTTAAAAAAAAAGAAGATATTTATGCCTTCTAATCATAGTTATTAAACCCAGACAGGTGATTGACCCGGTCTGGGGTCGGGTTACTAGGTTACTGGTTTAATTGTTGGGTCATTGGTTGGACCGGTCATATAATTAAAATAATAATAAATAATTAAAATAATACCAAAAAATAAAATGTATACATTTAGACTTTAAACAATATGTATTGTGAAATTTTTCACAAAAGCATTAGGTGGTCTAATGGTTAAGAATTCCTTTGGTGTGTATTCATCCACGGTTCTACTCCCCATGCACACAAAATGTAAAATTTTGAAGGTATTAGTACCAATCCAATCAGACCGGTTTGCATCCAGTTCACATAAAAAACCGGTGGTTTAAACCGGTTTAATCCGGTTCCCCTAGTTCGCATGCATTTCCTATCCAATTAGAAAACCGGATTGGTCTAGTGTCCAGGTCACCGGTTCACCGGTCCGACCGACCGGTCCGGATTTAATAACACTGCTTTTAATGTGTGTATATATAGATACTAGATATGGGCACACGTGCGTTGCACATGAATATTATTTAAATAAAAAAATTTATAAATATTTAAAATTTAAAATAAAGATGTAATGATCAATCAAAAGTGTTTCTAAAGTATAAACTTTTATAGGTAGTATAGATATAATATAATTTAATATGTGATACAAGAGCATCTTTGAGGGAGGTAGCAAAAAATAAAAAAAAAAAAAAAGTAACAAATTTGTCTTTTGCTACCTTACGTGGGCTGTGACAATTTGCTACTTCAATTTGAGATGTGCATTCCAAAGGGAAGTAGCAAACATAATTATTTTATTTTTATTTTCTATATTTTATATTTTTGATGCTTTCCAATATTATTTAATTTATTTTTTTAATAAGTGAAATTGATCCCTCATAATATAGTTTTTCTTACTTTTTCTATAAAAAAATTCTCAATTTTATTTTTATATGGTATCATCATCTACATTTTTTTTTTTTTTCACTTAGAGATTGAAAAGAGAGTGGAGATTGAGATTTTCATTTTATTTTTTTCCTTTTTCTTTTCCCCCTCCCTTCCCATCAACAACCAAATTCAAGCAAAATAATAATAATTATTATCATATATCATACACATATATGACCCATTCCAACAATTTCCACGTTACAATCAAAACACATTCAAGGGTTTTCCTAGTCTACCCAAAATCCTCGAAAACAACCACCCCCAACCACAAACAAATTCAGCATTATATGAATTCTTACAAAATTTCAAAAAATACATAATAAAAGTATAAAACACTCACGCAATAGCCCCTTAAGATCCTGTATCATTTCCATATATCGTCTCTATGATGTGAATATTTGGTTTGTGACTACGCTGAGAAGTAGGTGTGCCTCTAACAGGTCATTCTCGTTTGCTAGAGAATGAGAGGAAGAGGGAGATACGAAGTCAACGTGTTTTAGGATTATATGTATAGTATTAAATGGAGTATTTGATTTAGGGTTTCCTTTGAATTCCTATTTGTGTTTTATATATTAAGGTATGTATTTTAGAATATATTAAGTTATGTGTTTTAGAATTATAGTTTCCATATTGCTATATTTCCTATATAAAGGGTGGGTAGTTGTGTAATTAAAAATTAAAATAAGGATATATTAGTCAATCAAAAGTTTTTTTTACATTCATCTTTTTATAGGTAGTATAGATATAGATATATAATAAAAATAAAATAGTAGGGTAGAAGCCTGTGCCCCCATAGCCTCCGCCTGAATCCGGCCCTTATTAGTGAGCCTAGTTGCCCTTCCTATAAAAAAAAAAAATAATAATAAAAAAGGGTTTTTTCAATTAGCATATGTTTTGTTAAGCTGTCCCATGGCTACGAACCACGATGTTGGGGGTTTGAAAAGTGGCTCAAAAGTTATAAGATTAATCCACTACTAGGCCTTCAAAATGGCCTATCTCTTGAAAGAGAGGAAGAACTAATTAATATTCTTAAAGTCAATCTTCACTAACTGATATGGGATCTTATAGCTCTAAACATTTCTTTCTTTGCTAAAACACATTGATAACACACAAAAACGCTCAATGAGAAAACGCACGTACACGATATAGATACTCAGTAGTATAATTTTTCAATTCTTATGTTGGTTACTGATTTTGCAGCAGAGTGTCTTGGACTTCCATTGCTGCAGCCATATCTTGCAACTAAGAACCAAAGGGAACCAAATCTCCAAAAGGGTGTGAATTTTGCGATTGCTGGAGCTACAGCGCTCGACATCAAGTTTTTTGAAGAAAGAGGGATTCAGAATCCATATACAAACCTCTCGCTGGCAACTCAATTGGGTTGGTTCAAAGAAATGTTGCCATTGCTGTGCAACTACTCCTTCAAGTATGTTTTGCACTTCTTATTTATTCAACTTCCTTAAATTTTCTTTTGTTGTGCAATTAAACATTAATCGTTGTCATATGTACAATTTCATGTCTATAAGGTTTGTTTTTTTGTTTTTTTTACCAAACCTCAAGTTGGAACTATAATATAACCCGTGAGGATAACTTAGATGGTAAAAGACTACAGTTCAGGAAGTGTAGGTCCCAAATTTGGGTCTCAAATTTCACATTATTGGATGCATGGGATTATGTGTGGTGTGTGTATCATGGGGGTTAGTCCGGATTTAATGACTTGCGATACCCCTTATTTGCAAAAAGAAATAAGGAAAAAAAAAAAGGTGGAACTATGATGAGCAATTTTATTTGCAAAAAGAAAAAAAGGGAAAAAAAAAGGTGGAACTATGATGAGCGATTTATTATTACGTCCTGCTTATATCATGACAGTATAGTCCCATCATCCTTCATGTGCCATACCCCTTTTTACTCTACCCCTGTTTCGCAATAAATTTTCTAGGTTTGTTCGCTCTATCTATTTGTGATGCCACGCTAGAAAATGTCTCAATGCCATTGGACTAATAAGTTGTCGATAAATGAGTGGTGCTACATCATAGGATGAATCCCATGAATTCATTCATCGAATAATGGTTTTTTTTTTTAATAAATAAAACACTCCATGATAGGAGGGTGGGGATTAACCCCTACCAGGTTTGTTAATCCAATATATAAGTATTACATACACAAATGACCTAATAGAAGATTATCATAAGATACAATGGAACATGTCGAATAATGTTACATCTATTTTTTCTAAAGCAAATTAAAGAAGGCTTACTATTTCTATTAATTACAATTTTTTTTATCAACACATCTGTCTGAAAAACAAAAAGAGAGGATAAAACTGGTAGCTTTAGCATTTTAATTCTTTGATAAATAGATTGCCAACTTACTTAACCACTGAGTCTTTATGGAAACGAAAAAAAAAAATCCCATTGTTGTTTAATCTTCAGGTTTTCATTGTGATGGTGATTCACGTACAGGTTGCAGTGAGCTTCTTGGTAGCTCTCTATTTCTTGTGGGAGAGATCGGGGGCAACGATTACAACTATCCATTATTACTCCAAAATAGAAGCATTGAAGAGATTCGTACGTTTGTACCTATAGTCGTTAGTGTGATCGCTTCAGCCGTCAATGTAAGAAATTAACCCAAGTAGACAAGTAGAGAAAATGCCAATAGGGCTTGATTTTGCTTTGTTTTTTTTTTTTTTTTTTTTTATAAATTTTTTATAATTCGTTTTTATTTGTTTTTTGTTTTTCTCTTTTTGCTGAGTAAACCAAGAGGCTTGAATTTGTTATGTTGGGTACAAATCGGGCAGCTATTCGTTTTTGCAAATTTTCTCTTATTTGCAACTCGGACGAGTTACAGTGCTTATTTATTTATTTATTTATTCTAGAAAGGTCCTTAAGCATCAGGGAGAGTTAAGGAATTCAAACTAGCCAGGTTGGCATCCCTTAACCCTTAGCATCATCATGTGCTTAAAGCCCTGCATATTATTAAATGAAGAAAAATGAATATAGTGAAAGAAGACAAAAAAACTAGTGTAGGTGACTTATAATTATGTCACTATCCAGTTAATAGAATAAAAGTTAAACTATGGTTTGAACCGGTTCACAGTGCTTTGTTTCATGATGCATTTTTCCCTCGTGAAAGACATTTTTTGATACTCACCGTTGTAGTGTAGGAGTTGATTGAGCTAGGGGCGAAGACACTCATAGTCCCTGGAGACTTACCACTTGGATGCTTGGCTGCCTATCTAACATTATTCGAGAGTCCGAATAAGGAAGATTATGATTCCATAACTGGTTGTCTAAACCGGTTCAACGAGTTTGCGGAGTACCACAACGAGCAGCTTAAAATAGAACTAAATTGGATTCAAGAGCTTCAACCTCATGCCACCATTATTTATGCTGATTATTACAATGATGCCATGAGACTTTATCGTTCTCCAAGCGAATTTGGTACTTCCTATTCTCTCCTTATTTCACATATACATTATATGGTCTTTGTTTAGATCTATTACCAGCCTAAACTAACAAAGTTTAGGGGTAATTAAGGTAGCTTTTATCGATTGTTAAGAAAAAAATTAATAAAAAAAAAAATAGAGAAGTTGGAGGTTCATTTCCAAATTCAATTATGAAAAAGGCAACTTTGATCGACTAACATGAAAAATTATACATTCAATATAACGGGCACACCATGTAGCATGCCGATGTAGTGTGCCAGACTTATAAAACCATGCTAGCTATATAAATCAGTTCAAAATGAAAATTGTCTATCTAAAAGAAAAGATGGATACTAAAAATTCTAACCACTGCAAAAAGTGTTATACGACATGATTCTATTAATTTGGTTCACTACATCAGCACATTATGTGGAGAGTACAGTTGTACATATAAAGAGAAATAAGATTGAGAAAAGTATTAGACTGTGAAGAGATACGCTAGTATTGGGGGTTATCTCTCTTGCATATTTGCAGGTTTTACTGGAGGAGCTCTTAGGGCATGCTGTGGAGGGGGAGGCATAAACAATTTCAACTCATTGGCACAATGTGGCTATCCACTAGCCAATACTTGTGTTGATCCATCGAAGTATGTCAGTTGGGACGGTGTGCACTTTACAGAAGCTGCTTATAAATGGATGTCCATTGGTTTATTGGAAGGAGGATTCACCATACCTCCCCTTAATACCTCATGTTTTTCAGTTTGCTCCGAGTCCACCCGATCTTTAAATATGACTAGCTAAGGCAATTCAGAAATCTTGGTTTGCTCAAAAAGGTTTTGTTGTAATATATTAAATAAATAAAAAAAAAAATCTTGGGTTTGTCTGGTGTATATATATATATACAATCTCAATTATGTCAGCATATCAGTACCATACATTAGAGGTTGTACCTCGTGCATTGGCTCAATGTACCGGCTCAATGTACCCTCTTATAACCCACTAATGCACGATGCACAATCTCTAATACGGGTATTAATATAGTGGAGTACAAGATACAGTGGGTGCCATTCAATCTTTGTAAAATTAAAGCCAACCACGCATTGGTGCCGCCCAACATGAAACCTGTGAAAATAGGTTGTCCAAGTTGGTTCAGGCTGGAAGTAATGGTTCAGGGTACGTGATAGTAATTGTAGTAATTGTGGTAGCAGTACTCTACTGCATTAAACATAATTGGGGAACATGTTGATGCAGGATTTAATAATGGGACTCTAACTGCTTGTCGTAGAGGGGGTGGACCATACAATTTCAATAATTCAGCAAGATGTAGTCACTTTGGTAACAGGGACGAATCCAGGAATTTAGTTTAAGGTAGGGAAACTTTGATTGGGTGTTAATATTGCTTTATCCGATCCTAATTCAATTGAAGACTCTTTTGTTAAAAAAATATTCTTTTATTTTGTTATTTTAAGGTAGAAAAATTTACAAATACTTATAATCCATTGCTATTTGATAAATCATATTTCAAAAAATTGAATATTATGGAGATTGCTGCTGGATTGGTGTTTTTTTAGTTATGAAAAAAAAAGGGTGGGATTGCGAGAAAGAAAAATAAAGGAGATTAAATAAAATTCAGAAGGTAAATCTAAAATTTCAAAAAAAAAAAAAAAAAAAAATTGAAGATATAAACTTATTTAAACAAAAAAAAAAAATAAAAAATTGAGGCCTTGAGGGTTGGTGGATGCCACCCTACCCCTCGTGTGGCTTTGCCCATCCCTCACATTATCACATCCTCTCTTATTTGAGAGTTTAGACATTTCTAGAGTTCACATCATGCTATATATGAATATTCGAGTGTTTGGATGTCCTATGAAAATTGAATTATTGCATACATATTTTATATTTGTTATATCATTTTAATATGGCAGCCATCATTCTAGATAAACGGGTCAAAGGAATGAATTTAATTTAATGAAATCTTAAGTCCGGCGGCTAAGATGGATTATATATATGTATTGACGATGATTTTATACCTTCAACCTGGGATAATTTCAACTGCCCATGCTCAGTCTGCTTCTCAGGTTGCTGATAATTGATCCCAATCCATTAGCCAAGGTGGCATTTTAGTCACGTCAACATTCATGTTCTAATTTGAGGGGGAGTGTTGAAAGTGAAGCTAGAATGCCAAACTCAAATTAACGTTGTACAAGTCTATTCAACATATGCATAGCTGCTGTAAATTAAATTATCTTTACAGAATTGAAGACATCATAGCTGTAACTTTTGGATATTCCTATTATTTAATTATACCTTAATCTTGTTTGCGTGACTGCAAGCCTTCTATATGACATGTACCGAACACATCAATGAATGAAATTCATTGATAGGAGGGTTACCACGTCATTTTACCACGTGATTTGAAAACTCTTGATATATATGAGGGTTACCACGTCATTTTACCACGTGATTTGATCGCGTTTTAGGGATAGTTTGGTATCCTCTTTATATCTTTTTAATGAAATTTTTAATTGGTTGAAAGAGGATTTGGGTAAAGCTATTTGCTTCTTTCCCTTGCTTTTCGTTGGTGGTGTTTTACGTTTCCTGATCTCTTGGCTTTTTTATGCCATGACATGTATTGGCATTGATTTCTTTTGTCAGTTGGCTTGTGACTTTTATTAGTCATCATGATCAACTTTCCTTTTTCCTCTTCTGGGTCGTCCTTTGATGCTCATAACTCTTTCATTCAAAGAAAATTAATCTTGTGAAAGTGATGTTTTTTAATTTCATCGCTGATTGTGGTAGGCGGTTTCTGCTTTGGTTTGTGGCGCTTTTTTAATTTGATTTATTTATTTTTTTGTCAGGGTGTTGTTCACGTTTTTTGGGGTGTTGTGGGCTGACTTCTCTTTGATTTGGGAGAGTAAGTGTTGTTTTTTGGATTTTCCTTTGGGGTATTGCTCTGTAAGCTAGACTGTTTGTTTCCTTCTAATAATATATATTTCGCATATATACAAAAAAAAAGGGAAAAAGAAAAAAGAATTAAACTGTCACATTTGAAAAAAATACGCTCTTAAGAAAACCATTTACAATACTTTCATATCAATATAAATGATTTAATATTCTAATTTTACCCTCAAGTATACTGAAAAATGTAAAATATTCAAGAGAAATGGTAGTTTATGAAATCAATTCAAAAAAAGTCATTCACTTTTTGAATGTGATGATAATTTTGGAACATTTAAAAAAAAAAAAACAGAAAAAAAAAAGAAAAGAAAAAAAAAGACCTTGAGGGAGTATATAAATACAGCTTTTTTTATTAAAATAAATTGCCAGATCCTGTAAGGAAATTTAAGGCCATGTATACTCTTCTGTCTGGATTTACCGAACACGTCAATTGGTTTGACACCAGAAAGTGGGTAATAAATTATTCTTGAGAAGGGTCAAAGTAATCGTAATCTCAATGAAACATGAGAAAAACAACGGATTGAGAAACTGAGAAAGAAGAGAAGACCTACAAAGAATAACTTAAGAGAAATCTTTGCTCCATATAAAAAATAAAAATAATAAAAATAATTCTATATTCGTAAAAGGCTTACACCCGCACGTATATAAATAGAGATGGTATAGACCTGAGGATATCATGCACTGACCAACCTATCCGTTCCACTCTAACAAAAAAAAAAACCTACTTCCTCTTCGTTTCTCTTCCTAGCTACCATGGATTCATCTTCTTATCTCTTCTTTCTCAAACAACATTTGATTAAAATTCTCCTCATATTAGCTTGCATCCAACATGTCACCGGATGCTACCCATCAATTCTCAACTTTGGCAATTCATTGTCCGATACTGGAAACTTACTTCTTTCCTACCAAGGCACCAATGAAACTCTTCCCTTTTTCCAGCCTCCCTATGGAGAGACCTACTTCCACTACCCCACCGGACGATGCTCCAATGGTCGTCTTATGATAGATTTCATCGGTATGTGTACATCATACATAAACACATATGGAGGCAGGCACTTTTTTTAAATATATTATTATTATTGTTATTACTATTATTGTTTTGGCTAACAACGTCTTCAAAACTTTTGTTTGATTGATTCTTGGAGCACGGGTAAGGCCATTACCCCACTTCGTCTTAATTAATGCTTAAGATAAAGATAGGTTCTAAGAGTCTATAAAATTGATCCACACGTACTCAACCTCTAAAATGGCCTATTTCATAGAGGAAACGTGGAACTTGTAGTCTTAAGGCTAACCTTGGCTAACCAATATAGGACCTTATATACACCACTAAACATATCTTTTTTAATTGGCTAATAGTCACAAAAACACACATTGAGAAAGCCCACATACACGATGTCGATACTTAGTAGCATAATCTTTCAATTCTTATGTTGATTACTGATTTTGTAGCCGAGTATCTTGGACTTCCACTGTTACAGCCATATCTTGCAATTAAGAATGAAAGCGAACCAAATCTACAAAAGGGTGTGAATTTTGCGGTTGCTGGAGCCACAGCGCTCGACTTTGAGTTTTTGGAAGAAAGAGGGATTTATCCATTTACAAACATATCGCTGGGAACTGAGTTGGGTTGGTTCAAGGAATTGTTGCCATCCCTGTGCAACACTTCTTCAAGTATGTTTTGCACTTTATTTATTCTTCTTATGGAAACGAAATATCCCATTTGTTTTTTCTGATTATTATTTGTGTTTTGGTGTTTCACAGGTTGCAGTGAGTTCCTTGGTAGCTCTCTAATTCTTGTGGGAGAGATTGGGGGTAACGATTACAACTATGCATTCCTATTCCAAAATAGAAGCATTGAAGAGATGCGTACATTTGTACCTCTAGTTGTTAATGTGATTGCTTCAACCATCAATGTAAGAAAATCCAACTTTACTAGTTTTTTTTTTTTTTTTTTTTTTTTGGGGCACATGATACTCACCAATGCAGTGCATATATGCAGGAGTTGATTGAGCTAGGGGCAAAGACAGTGGTGGTCCCTGGAGACATACCAATTGGATGCTTGGCAGCCTATCTAACAATATTTGAGAGTTCCAATATGGAAGACTATGACCCCATAACCGGTTGTCTTTACCGGTTCAATGAGTTTGCTGAGTACCACAATGAGCTGCTTAAGAGACAACTAAATCGGATTCAAGAGCTCCAACCTCAAGCCACGATTATTTATGCTGACTATTATAATGATGCCATGAGAATTTATCGTTCTCCAATCGAATATGGTACTTCCTACTCAATTATAGATTGTTAAGGAAAAAAAAAAAAAAAAAAAAAAACAAACACTAGCAAAGTTGGAGGTTCATTTCAAATTTGATTATGAACTTGAAAAGTAGAGTAACAGAAAAAATTATTCAGTATAAATGGCACACCACATAGCATGCCAATATGGTGTGCCAGACTAATAAAACCATGTCATATAATCTGTTCAGACTGAAAATTGTCTATCTAAAACTTCTAACCACCACTAAAAGTGCTATACGACATGATTCTATTAATATGGTTTATGACGTACATTAGCACACCACGTAGAGAGTAGTAATGTAAATTGAAGTATAAGTCTGTGATGAGATACGTTAGTGTTGGGGGTTATCTCACTTGCATTATTATTATCCCTCTGCAGGTTTTACTGGAGGAGCTCTTACGGCATGCTGTGGAGGGGGAGGCACATACAATTACAACTCATCTGCACCATGCGGCTATCCAGAAGCAAGTGCCTATGAGGACCCATCAAAGTATGTCAGCTGGGATGGTGTGCACTTAACGGAGGCGGCTTATAAGTTGATCTCTAGTGGTTTATTGGATGGAGAATTCACCATACCTCCTCTGAATACCACATGTCTTTCACTTGCTTCGAGTGCTAGGACATTATACTAGCTAAGGCAATTGAGGAATCTTAGTTTGCCCAAAAGATTTCTTCGTTATTAAATAAATAAATAACTCTGGTCTTGGTTTGACCGAAAAGGTTTCCTTGTTGTTAAATAAATAAGTAAATAAAGTGTTGGGTATGTTTGGCCCTTTTTTTTTTTTTTTTTGTTTTTGTTTTTGTGTTTGTATTTTTGTATATTTTTTGTTTATTTATTCCCCACTTGTTGTGAACCTAGGCTTAATTGGGTGGCCTTTATAACATGCTCGTGTAATTTTCTTTTCTTGGAAAAAGGGGTGTCTTTAAAATTGCAAATAAGAAGGGAAACTACAATTTAATTTGCAATATTTTGATTTCCTAGCAATGCATCATGTGCTTGTATGTGAATACTTTTATGAGTAGACAAATACATCTATAAGGAAATTATTTGTTAAAACAAAAAAAAAAAAATTTTTTTTTCTATTGGGAAGACAAATTCATTTACAAGGACATGGATTTAATCCTATGATGAATTTGCACATTCAATAGGTATATTTCTTTCGATTTATACGTCTTGCATGTCATTTTCTTGTAATCTTCGATTCTTCATAAATATCCCAAGTGACAAGATGAAGGGTATGGTACAATCTGTTTAATCCACTCAAACCATTGGTTTCAAACCGCCAAAAGAAATCAATTAATCCGCTAGTTTTTAGGACCAATAGTATGTTTAGCAATGGGTTAAAAATTTGCAAACTTTCATTGATAGGTTGGTTGTAATTTTCCTCTCAAACCACTCCAAACTGACTCGAAGCACATCCCTATTTGAAGGGATTTTTGCCAAGATTGAGAGCCACCCATAATTTATTTTTTATTTTTTATTTTTATCAACTGGAAAAATATATATTATTAATGATAAGGGAAAGAGAAACAGCCACACCCCCACAAACCCCCAAGCTAAGAACAGCTACACCAATAGAGCGTACGACACCCTCAAAAGAAAATAGAACAATAGGACTGAAGGACATAATAAAACCCAGAATTGATTGAAAGAACATAAACTTCTAAATCTTTGTCTCATTAGAAAATGTTTCTATTGAGGAAATAAATTAATACAAGAAAAGGATGGAATCAAGAATATATGAAAATAATTCAAGAAGGAGCATATCAAGGAAGGAGATCAATTGAGAGAAATTCATGGAGAAAATTTCAAAAAAGACTTTGATTTATTTCTTTGTTTATGTATTTGTATTATTATTAATTTCCATATTAACTATTTCCTCTTCTTCTTATATAATCCTAGCTAGTATTGGGTTGATTGTAATCATGCAAGTAATTATCAATGAGAATTAGTTTTTCTATAGTTTTAATGCCATTAGACTAATCAATCATTGACCATATGAGTGATGCTACATCGATAGGATGAATCAATTAAATTATTTTGCCAGGTATTATGACATCTACATTTTTTTTTTTTTTTGGTTCCTTTGATGTGGGTCAGATTATTCAGGTTACCGGAAACTGACACAGATAAAAAATAAATAAATAAATAAATTATTTAAGGGGGGCCTATTTGGGATGATATGATAGATGTTGATAAAGGAAGGTGCAAACGTGTAGTGGTATCTGGAAATTTGCCAATTAATTGGGTTCTCGGCACTCGGCAATGTACCTCACCTTGTTTCAAAGTCCGACCAAACAGACTATGATAAACGAAAATGGGTGCTTGAAGGTTTAGAATGCCCTAATCTCAAAATATCACAACAATCAGCTCGAACTTGCATTGGAGAAACTGAGACAAAAGCATCTGCATGCAAGGATCATTTATGCTTGACGACTACTATCATGATGGCTATGCGCTTCAGTTAATGCGCCCCACTTTGTCTTAATTAACGTAAAGATAAACTTAGGGCCTAAGAGTCCATAAAGTTGATCTATAGTCAACCTCCAATATGGCCTAGCCTATTTAATCTTAGAAGAGAGGCTGAAATTATAGTCCTACTGCTAACCTTGACTAACCGATAAGGTTGATCTATACTCAACCACCTCCAAACAAATGTTTTTTGGCTAACACACATAGATAACACACATTGAGAAAGCCCTACACGACAAAGATACTTAGTAGTAAAATCGATCTTTCAATTCTTATGTTGATTATTGATTTTGCAGCCGAGTATCTTGGACTCCCACTGCTACAACCATATTTGCAATTAAGAATGAAACTGAACCAAATCTCCAAGTGGGTGTGAATTTTGCAGTTTCTGGAGCCACAGCGCTCGACATTGAGTTTCTGGAAGACAGAGGGATTTACAATCCATATACAAATATCTCGTTGGGAATTGAGTTGGGCTGGTTCAAAGAAATGTTGCCATCCTTGTGCAATAACACTTCTTCAGTATGTTTTGCACTTCTTATTTATTCTTCTTATGGAATCGAAATATCTCATTTGTTTTTTCATATATGATTTTTATTTGTGTTTTGGTGTTTCACAGGTTGTAGTGAGTTCCTTGGTAGCTAATTCTTGTGGGAGAGATTGGGGGCAACGATTACAACTATGCATTCCTACTGCAAAATAGAAGCATTGAAGAGATGCGTACATTTGTACCTCTGGTTGTTAATGTGATCGCTTCAACCATCAATGTAAGAAATTCCAACTTCGCTAGTGTTTTGTTTTTGTTTTTGATTTTGTAAGGTCCTTATTTTTAATGTTGTTATATTCCGTGCCAAAGTATGGTTAAGTCTTGGGTTGTTTGAAGATTGGTGAAACTACAAAGTTGAGACAAAACGTGGAATTCAAAGTTTAGACTCACAATTGTTCTTAAGAAAGGTAAGTGACTATAGAAGCTTGAGTTTTAGTGTTTAAAAATCATTTCAAATCTTTTTCAATATTTCTTTGTTTATAAAAATGGTTTTGAAAAAGATTTTTTAGCTTCTGAGGTTTTTCTGCTTAGGGGATTGATCCATGGCCTAGGAGGATTCATTCGTGGTATTTTAAAAATGCAAATTTTACTTCTGCCTAGGTGGATCAATCCATGGCCTAGGTGGATCGATCCATGCTGCTCTAGAAATGCTGATTTTGCTTCTATCAACCTAGATCGATTCGGCATGAACTCAGATCGATCCGGGCTCGTAAAAAATAGTTTTAAAGTTTTTAAAACTTACTTTTTAATACAAAAACGTGGTACAGCCACTTGGGGTTTCTTAGACTATATATATAGAGTCTTTTATCATTAAGAAAGGGAAGCAAGCCTTCTCCCTATTAGGGTTTTCATTGTTCATCTTCTTAAAACACCTCTAGAGTACTTTAATTTAGGTTTTTCACTCATATGCTCTAGAGATTATCAAACCACACCCTATTCACAACCTTGAGTGTTTGTGAGACCGTTGCGACGGTGATCGAGCTTGCGAGTTCGTGGTTGAAGGCATCACTGTGAAAGAGGTTGGTTGCGACCAAAGCCGTGACGATGGAGATCGATCATGTGTGATCGTGGGAGCTGAAGACAACTGCATGAGTCCTTGTGTGGTCTGTAAGTGTGTCTTGTACTCATCGATTTCATAGTAGATTAGCTTCAACTGGACGAGGTCCCAGTGGTTTTTCTCATCTAGGGTTTTCCACGTAAAAATCTCTTGTGTCATTGTTAATTGCTTTTACTGCTTGCTAGTGAAACTGATTTAGTTTGTGGTAAAGGAGATTAATTGAATTGAAATCAAAATTGGGTAAGATTTATACATAATACCTATTCAACCCCCCTTCTAGGTATTGTAGGCTTAATAAAACCAGAATTTCAGAATTTTTTGTTTTTGTTGTTTTTTGTTTTGGTTTTTTTGGGCACATGATACTCACCATTGCAGTGCATATTTGCAGGAGTTGATTGAGCTAGGGGCGAAGACAATGGTGGTCCCTGGAGAGACATACCAATTGGATGCTCGATAGCCTATCTAACAATATTTGAGAGTTCCAATATGGAAGACTATGACCCCATAACTGGTTACCTTTACCGGTATCAATGAGTTTGTTGAGTACCACAACGAGCTGCTCAAGATAGAATTATATCGGATTCAAGAGCTCCATCCTCAGGCCACCATTATTTATGTTGACTATTACAATGATGCCATGAGAATTTATCGTTCTCCAATCAAATATGGTACTTCCTACTCTCTTAATTATCCATTGTTAAGCCAAAAAAAAAAAAAAAAAAAAAAACCTAGAAAAGTTGGAGGTTCATTTCCAAATTTGATTATGAATTTGAGAACAGTATAACTGGCACACCACATAGCATGCCAATTTAGTGTGCTAGACTAATAAAACCATGCCATATATATCAGTTCAAATTAAAAATTGTCTATCTAAAAGAGAAAGTGGATACTAAAACTTTTAACCACCATTAAAAGTGCTATACGACATGATTCTATTAATCCTGCTCAACATGATTCTATTAATTCGGTTCACTACATTGGCACACCACGTAGAGAGTAGTAATATAAAATTATATATAGAAATATAAGACTGCATGATGAGATATGCTAGTATTGGGGGTTATCTCACTTGCAATATTATTATCCCTCTGTAGGTTTTACTGGAGGAGCTCTTACGGCATGCTATGGAGGGGGAGGCACATACAATTACAACTCATCTGCACCATGTGGCTATCGACTGGCAAGTGCCTGTGATGATCCATCAAAGTATGTCAGTTGGGATGGTGTGCACTTAACTGAAGGCGCTTATAAATTGATTTCCAATGGTTTATTGGATGGAGAATTCACCATACCTCCTCTTAATGCCGCATGTCTTTCAGTTACTTCGAGTGCTGGACATTATACTAGCTAAGGCAATTGAGGAATCTTAGTTTGCCCAAAAGATTTCTTCGTTATTAAATAAATGAATAATTCTGGTTTTGGTCCGGCCGAAAAGGTTTCCTTGTTATTAAATAAATAAATAAATAAATAAAGTGTTGGGTATGTCTAGCACATTTTTTTTCTTTTTATATTATTTATTTATTTGTTCCCCGCTTGTTGTGGACCTAGGCTTAATGGACGGCCTTTATAACATGCTTGTGTAATTTTCTTTTCTTGGAAAAAGGGATATATCCCTTTAAAACTACAAATAAGAAGGGAAGCCACAATTTAATTTACAATATTTTGATTTCCTAGCAATGAATCATGTGCTTGTATGTGAATACTTTTATCAGAAGACAAATTCATCTACAAGGAAATTCTTTGCTAAAGCAAAAAAAAAAAAAAAAAAAAAAGAAAAAAAAATTTGTTTTCTATTGGGAAGACAAATTGATCTACAAGGACATCGATTTAATCCGGCCTATGATGAATTTAAATATTCAATAGGTTTCTTTCGACCCTTGTATGTCATTTTCTTAATTGTAATCTTCAATTATTCATAATTATCCCAAGTGACAAGATGAAGGATACGTACGGTACAACCTGTTTAATCCGCTTAAACCGTTGGTTATAAACCATCAAAAGAAATCAACTCCTGCCAGTTTTTAGGGACCAATGGTTTAGAAATGGGTTAAAAAATTTGCAAATCGTCATTGGTTGGTTGGTTGTAATTTTCCTCTCAAACCATTCCAAACCGACCTGCACAAATCCCTACTTGAGAGGAACTTTGCCAAGATTGAGAGACCACCCAAAATTGGTTGAAAGAACATAAAATACCTCATTAGAAAATGTTTCAATGCCATTAGACTAATCAATCATTGACAATATGAGTGATATGATTGTACATCGATAAGATGAATCAATTAAATTAATTTTCCAAGGATTATGACATCTACATTTTTTTTTTTATTTTCCTTTGATGTGGGTCAGATCGATTATTCAGGTTACCGGAAACTGACGTAGATAACCCATTTAAAAAATAAATAAATAAATAAATTATTTTGGGTGGAGCTTGTGGTGTTTGGAAATTTGCCAATTGGGTGCTCGGCAGTGAACCTCACCTAGTTTCAAAGTCCCAACAAAACAGAATATGATCAACGAAATGGGTGCTTGAAGGTTTACAATCATTTCTCAAAGTATCACAACAATCAGCTCAAATTTGTGTTGGATTTTTGTCTTGTATTCCACCTTTTAACCCATTTTGTTAAGTTGGGTCTATTGGATATAAAGGGGATTTAGGGATTTTGTGAGTGTTTTACTCTTGCATTCTATTGAATACATAGTGGATTGATCTATGGAAATACAAATTCATCCTAAATGAGATTTCATCATTGCTTAACCTATACAAGTTAGTTGAAGTGCATCGTGAGCTAAGGGAGGTGAATTGCACAGTTGATTGGATGGCCAAGGGGGGTGTGTGTAGATCTGTCCCGTTCATGGTTTGGTTGTAAAGGAGTTTTTTGGGCATTTTTTCTCTGCTGCTTTGGTTTGGTTGTGTGTAGATCTCTTTCCGCTGGTTGTTTTTTTCCTAGGCTTCCCTCTACTGTCCTCTACCTTCCATTATTTTTGCTGCTCTTCTCTGTTGCTCTATTTTATTTAGCTTGATGCTTCTTGTCTAGGCTGTTTTTGGGGGTTTTTCTAGAGTGGTCTTCGAGTGGCAGTGTTCTTTTGTTTTGTCTGGGAGCTGATGTTCTTTGCTTGCGGGGGGATTTTGTTCCTCTGTATTGGGTGTTGCATGTATTCATTTATCAATTTTATAATATTCCTTTTCCGTTCAAAAAAAAAAAAAAAAAAACCATAGTGGATTGATCATCGCCGCCCGTGAACGTAAACATCTTGCTAAACCACGTAAATCTTATGTCTCCTTTTTATTTTTTTATTTTTTTTATTTTCTCTGTTTGGTTTAATTCATTTGTTTTGTTTGATTAATAACTTCCACCACCTAAAAATTTGTTTATTTATCGAGCTTCCGCACAACAACTTGCATTGGAGAAACTGAGACAAAAGTATCCACATGCGAGGATTGTTTATGCCGCCCAACAACTCGCACAGACTCTCATGCTGCTATGCGATTCATTAATGCGCCCCTGCAATTAATATTGTGAGTTTTTCTCAACCATATAATTCTTGGCACTTGGATTAATCCATAGGCTTGCACTTCTCCCTAATCCACCTAGCTACCCATATTAACCTTGCTCTATCCCAAATTAACCCCTGATAGTTGGAGTGGTATACTTCGTACTTGGTTCCACAGTTTCCATTTTTTATTTTTTTACAAAATATTTTATGTAGTTAGTATGATGATGAAGATATGTAACTGTGGTACGGCTGACGTGATATCACAATCAATGAAAGTGAAGTCAAGTAAAAGTGAAGTCAAGTGAGATTATCAGATTATTTTTTGATCCCACAAATCCATTTTGCTTCTTTAATTGTCATTGGCTCGTGACACTTCATGGCTAGTCATTTCACAGTGAGACTTACTCCAAACCTTGATGTAAGTTACAAAATTTGCATGTTTTATTATTTGACTTAAGTGACATCTTCCTCACTTGTAACTTTAAGGAACTGGAAGCTTGTCCATTTCCATATGGAAAATGTTTTTGTTACAATTCTTAAATTGGCTGAAGGTGTGGGGGCATTTGACAAATTAATTGAAACATCATGGACATATATTCATATATGACCTTCTCAAATGGATTGTTGGAGATATACATAGAAACATCAGTTCATTGAGGGATATATCTTCTAAAATTAAGTGAAGTAAATCTTAATTTTAAATTCATCCAAAGGTGCAAGACCACCTAGGTTATCAAGAGTGGTGCTACATTGCCCAACTCATTTGTCTAAATTTATTTATCCAACTGATGTAATGGCTAATGTCATAATCATGTGGGCTAATAAGGCACAGATGTCACGTGCCGCATCAGTTGTCACATTACACCAAATTAAATGTCATCTAAATGGAACAATTAGATTTGGGAAAAAATTTAGGCTCTTTAGCATTTAATTTCCTCGAATAAAATGTAGTTCATTAAGCTTTTCATTGAAAAAAATGGAATGGTTAGGTATTGATGAGTTAGCTCAGTTGGAAACCTTGGTGGAGTGGGGTTTGGCTTTTAGGGTTTCATTTGCTCCATTGTATAAAAAAAAAAAAAAAAAGAAAAAAAAAAAGAAAAACAAAAAAGTGATGGATCACTCAATAAGTATTTATTCTTTGGATAATATTGAAGTAGAATCGACCCTTATACTTAGAACTACCCAAACCCTCAACCACCCTTAGTTCTTAATAAGTTTATTGCTTCACATTTCCTTGGCAAAGGAAATTTTGTGAAAAGTTCTCATGCATTGATCAAAGCGGAAGATCAACAATGCTAATGGATTAATTAATAGACCACATTATTTTTCTGCACACTCTGCATGTATCTTGATTGTCTCATAAATCCCCAATCCTGTAATTATTATTATTATTATTTTTAATAAAAGAGCCTTAAACGTCAAAAAAAAGTCTAACATCCCAACTATGTTGATACCTAGACCAGATCATTCATATCTGAGCTCACAATATACCTTACCGTGCACCATTTTAAGAGCGTTAATATATCGTACAAGACACAGTGGGTGTCGTAATCTTTGTAAAATTAAATCCGGCCACCCATGTTGGGTCCGTGCCACCCAACATGAGACCTGTGAAAATAGGTTGTTCAAGGTTCAGGCTGGCAGTAACGGTTCAGGGTGATGGTAAGTGTAGTCATTGTGGCATTAGTGCTGTAACTGCTTGTTGCGGAGGACCAGTTGACCATACATTTTCAATAATATATTCAGCAAGATGGGATTCACTTGACAGAGGCATATCGCCTTGGGTTCGATTAATGGCCAGTTTTCTTCTCCATCCCTCACATTATCAGTTTATTACAACCTCTCTTATTTGAGGTTGAGACAGTTCTAGAGAATTCCCATCACGTTATATTAGTATTGGCATGTTTGGATGTCTTCAAAAATTGAATTATTTGCTACATATTTTATATTTATTCATGAAAAATAAAATGAGTAAGGGTTTTTGTTTTGGAAGGGGGCCAAGTGTAATTTTTGGGCTAAATTTTATACTTATTTAGCCATAAAATATATATTTTTTTTATAAAAAGAATTAAAAGGTTGGAGGGGACCATGGCTCCACTAGGCCTATACCTAGTTCCGTCTCTGTATTGTAGGATATGGCAGCCATCATTCTAGATAAACTGGTCAAAACTACGAATGAAAGTGTTGTTCAATGAAATGTTAAAATCAGCGGCCAAGATGGACTGACGATGATTTTATACCTTCAATCTGGGATGATTTCAAGTGCCCCATACTCAGTCTTCTTCTCAGGTAGCTGATATATTAATTTACCCCAATCCATTAGGCAAGGTGGCATTTTAGTCCCGTCAACATTCATGTTCTAATTTGAGGGGGAGTACTGTTGAAAGTCAAGAACACCAAACTCACCTGTTTATTCCAACATATCCATACCTAAACACATGCATAGCCGCTGTAAATCATCTTCTTTTGTTTTTGTCAGTGTGTGAAGGTTTTTTGGGGTGTTCTGGGTTGACTTCTCTTTGATTTGGAAGAGTGGATGTTGTTTTTTGGATTTTTCTTTGGGGTATTGTTATGTAAGACTGTTTGTTTCCTTTTAATAATATGGATTATAAATTTTGCCTACAAAAAAGAAAAGGAAAAAAGAAAAAAGAATAATGTTTTGATTATATCCCAATTGGATATAATTTTATAGAAGCGATTATAAATTCTTTCTTATTTTATTATTGAAGTGTGGGGATTTTAAATAAGATCAATAAAGGGTTTGATACACTAAAGTTTTGTCGATGTTTCTGATTTTTAAAATTTTCGAACTTATATTCCCTTCGTCAGACAAAGATAGGTAAAGTTTGACAAAACATGTAGTTTAAGAAAAATCATCATTGTATTGATTTATCATTTAATAAATTTCATCTTTTTAGAAATACTCCTCCTATTTAGTAATAGGTTTTGTGTTGAAAGTTATTATTGAAATAACAAAGGGCAAACAATTTATGCTTTGACTTTTCCAAACGGAAAAACATTTTCAGACAGAAAAAATAGAAAATTTGACTTATTTTTGCGGGACTGGAGGAAGTATATAAATATAATTTTTTTTAATATAATAATTTCCCCAGATCCATGAAGAAATTTAACACATTCGATCAGAGTTCCATGTGCATTCTTCTACATGCATGTATTGAACACGTCAATTGTTTTGGCACCAAAAAGTGCATGCGGGCAATAAATTAATCTTGACAAGGGTCAAAGTAACATAATCTCAATGAAACATGAGAAAAAAAAATGGAGAATGAGAAAGTGAAAAAGAAGAGAGGACCAACAAAGAATAATTTAAGAAAAGTCTTTGCTCCATATAAACAATAATAACAATAAAATAATTCTATATTCGTAAAAAGCTTACCCCGGCAGGTATATAAATAGAGATGGTATAGTATAGACCAGAGCATATCATGCACTGACCAATCTATCCGTTCCACTCTACAAAAAAAAAAACCCCTACTTTCTCTACATTTTTCTTCTTTCCATGGATTCATCTTCTTCTCTTTTCTTTCTCAAACAACATTTGATTAAAATTCTCCTCATATAAGCTTGCATCCAACATGTCACTGGATGCTACCCATCAATCCTCAACTTAGGCAATTCATTGTCCGATACTGGAAACTTACTTCTTTCCTACCAAGGCACCAATGAAACTCTTCCCTTTTTCCATCCTCCCTATGGAGAGACCTACTTCCATCACCCCACAGGGCGATGCTCCAATGGTCATCTTATGATAGATTTCATCGGTATGTGTACGTCATACATAAACACATTTGATGGCACATTTTTTTTTTTTACCCTAAAAATATTTTATGTAGTTAGGAGGTCATTAGGTTGATGAAGATATAAGTACCCCATAGGGATTCAAACCTTGATGTATCCTTATTGGGTACAAAATTTGCACAATTTATTATTTGACTTAAATGACATCTTTCTCAATTTTAACCTTAAGGAACCGGTAGCTTGGCCATTTCCATGTGCAAGATGTTGTTCTTACAAAATTCCTTGGCAGAATTCTTAAATTGGCTGAAGGGATACGTATGGTGGGTAGGAATGGCAATGGGATGGGTCGGGGGCCGGTTGACCATATACCATTCTCGAACCGCTCAATGGAACCTATGCCCAAACCCGCCCCTAAACCCGACGGGGGGAAGAACCTAATAACCATCCCCGACCCTATGGTTTTCTAAGAAAACCATCCCCACCCCGCCTAGCCCAACAAATTTTTCCAGCCCCTACCATACCAACAACAAACAAAAAAACAAAGGCATAACTTCCCTTATGATTTCCATAAAAAATTCTATTATGATTTCCATGAATCTAAGCCCAATCGACAGCATATATATTGCAATTAATAAGAAATTTGAGCAATTTGAGAAATTTGAGAAATATATAATATTAATCATCACAACTCAAAAATACAATTGCAACTTGAGAAAGAGAATGAAGGATTGAAGGTTTAGTTGAGAAAGAGAAAGAGAGAAACAGAGAATGAGAATGAAGGCTTAGAGACTTACAATAGTGATTGGTGAAAGGAGAGAAATAGAGAACTGGTGTAGATCTACTATGTCGCTGAGGAATTGCATGAGGGAGGAAGAGGGACTGTTGTCTGCATAAGGGAGGTCTGTGATTCCTGTGCCGCCGTGAGGGTAGCCACCGGCAATGGGGACTGGTTCGTGACTCCACTCACTCGTGAGCAGCGTGTTGCGTGAGGGAGGGAGAGAGTGAGTAGCGTGAGGGAGGGAGAGAGTAGGGGCATAGGGTGAGGGTGGGGTCGTGGGGAGGCCATGCTGCCGTGAGGGTAGCCGCTGGCGGTGGGGACGTGAGGGTCTGTGGGTGAGGGGCTGAAGAGTGAAAAGCTGAAGATGAAGTGCGGCTAAGGGTTTTTTGGGGGAATTGGGGAAAAGTTTAAGTTATATATATATGGAAGGGTAAAATTGTAAAAGGCAAACGGGGTATGGCGGTGCTATGGTTTGGTTCGGGTCTACGGTTTAGGGCTTATAAATACCATAACCAAACTGAACCCAATGGAAATTTTAAAATTTTACCCATACCCGAACCGAGAACCGAAAAAATCCAAAAAGACCTATGAGGGCAGGGCGGGTTGAAATTGCCATCTCTAATTGGTGGGGGAATTTTCCAAATTTATTGAAACATCATGAACATATACTCATATGTAACCTTCTCAAATGGACGGGTGGAACTAGATATGGAGACCTCACTCCGTTGAGGGATGTATCTTCTGGACTTCTACAATTAAATGAAGAATATCATGTCATGATCATTTAAAAGGTGCAAAGGCAAACGTGGTACTAAAGGGCAGTAGTGAAACATTGCACAACCCATTTGTCTATATTTACTTACCAAAAGATGTAGTAGTTGATGTGACAGTAATAGTCATGCATGTGGGCTAATTATGAGGCGTGTTGGATCTAATTTCATATCACACCACATTAACTACTATGTGAGTTGGGCAAAAATTTGAACTCTTTTAGCATTTAATTTCCTCGAATGTATTGTAGTGCATTAAGCTTTTCATTAAAAAAAAAAATGGGATGGTTAGACCGCAATGATGGTTACCAATGAGACTTGGCTTAGTTGGAAACCTGGGTGGGATGTGGACGTGGGTTTTAATTTGGCTTCTAGGGCTTCAATTCCTCCATTGCAACCAAAAAAAGATGGTGTGTTCAATAAGGATTTATTTTTTGTGTGTGGTTACATTGGAGGGAAATCGACTCCCCACACTTATAACTACCCAAATCCCCCACCCACCCTTGGTTCTCAATAAGTTAATTGTTTCATGTTTCTTTTGCAAAGGAAATTTTGTGAAAATTAAGGTCTCAAGCATCAAAGCGGAAGCCGGCCACGGGTACGACCCAACATGAGGACCTGTAAAAATAAGTTGTCCTGTGGTCCAGGGGGATGGTACGTAGTTGACTAATTGTAGAAACTGTACTAGCTAGCTAGTAGTACTCTACTCCATAAAAGATAATCGAGGAACATGTTGATGCATGATTTAATAATGGGATTCTAACTGCTTGTTGCGGAGGGGGTGGACCATACAATTTCAATAATTCAGCAAGATGTGGTCACACTGGTTCAGTAGCTTGCCAAGATCCAAGCACTTACGCAAATTGGGATGGGATTCACTTGACAGAGGCTGCTTATCGGCATATCGCCTTGGGGTTGATCAATGGCTCGTTTTCTTCTCCATCCCTAGCATGATCACATCTTCTCTTATTTCAGACAGTTCTAGTGACCTCCCATCATACTATGTATTAATAGTGGCGTGTTTGGATCGATGTCCTATGAAAATTGAATAATTTCGTACGTATTAATTTCATATGTGTTATGTCAAACCATTTTTTAATCTTGAGATCGAGGTGCCATTGCCATTGTAGGATGTGGCAGCCATCATTCTAAATAAACGGTTAAATCATCGGGCAAGGCGGCATTTTTCAGTCTGTTTTATGCATGTTTGGCGTTATCAACATTCACGCTCCCAGGTAAGGGGAGTATTAAAAGTCAAGAATATCATCCCCACATGTTATACATGTTTAGTTAACATATGCATACCAAGATATAGTCCCTATCAAGTAAGGACGAATTGATGTAAGTAATATCAGCACCCGCATTAGGGGTTGTGTTACATGCATTGGTGGGTTATGGGGTACATTGGATTAATGTATATGTTATAATCCCTAATACATGATATTAATATTACTTATATTACTATGCACGTCCTCACCTGACCGCCATCCGATATGCATAGATGCATATGTTTAGGGAAAATATCATGGCTGTAACTTTTTTTTTTTTTTTGATCAGCAAAGAAGAAATTATATATTATTAAAATCACTTCTTAGAAGAGAAAGATACAAAAATAAGTTATCACACAACCAACT
Source organism: Liquidambar formosana (assembly GCA_039720395.1). Taxonomy (NCBI): domain Eukaryota; kingdom Viridiplantae; phylum Streptophyta; class Magnoliopsida; order Saxifragales; family Altingiaceae; genus Liquidambar; species Liquidambar formosana. The sequence continues at coordinate 9,323,479 of CM077835.1, forward strand.
CCATAGTACAACAAAAACACCTGCCCCATCCAGCCACAAAAAAAAAAACACAACATATATAAGAGCTAAGCACAAGGACTAATACCACCAGACACCCAAAAAAAAACACAAACTCACCAAACACCATAACACCCGAGATATCATCAACACACGTCATCACGTCATTTGATTGAGTTTTTTGGACAGTTTAGTATTTTCTTTATCATCCTAATGAAATTTTTAATTGCCTAACCCAACTACTATGTCTTTTTGGATAAGAGGATTTGGGTAAACTATTTTTGCAATAATGCATTAATCTTTTGTTTATATCCCAATTGAATATGAATTTCTAGAAGTGACTGCAAATTCTTTCTTATTTTGTTATTTAAGTAAGGGGGTTTTAAATAAGATCAACAAGGGTTTGATTCATTGATATCAATGATTTGAGTTTAAAACAAACACATCGAGAGGGTCATGTGTAAAAAAATTTCAAAAAAATTGCCGAACCCGTGACTCCCCTCACCTTTCATAGGTGATAGGCCGGTCTGTCCGTGTCTGCAAGCCCCCTATATGCACGTACTGATCGAGCACATCAATGAAGAAATTCATGTTGTGTGAATTTTAATTTTCACGTGACAAGCGTTTGGGTTGGCCCTAAAGTCCACAAATCTTGGCAATAAGGGTCAAATTATAATCATAATCTTACCCTCTATTTGGTTCGTGGAATCTACCAAGGAAAAAAAAGAGAAAGGGAAAAAAAATAAGGAGAAAAGAAAATGAAAGAAAAAGATGAAATCATTTCAAGCCGAAATTATTCAAATTTTTCTAATTTTCCATTGCAACCGAATAAGGGAAAATACAATTCCTTATATTTTATATTTTTTCCTTGATAAAATCCTTAAACCAAATAGAGCCTTAATGAAAAATGAGGGAAAAAACCAAAAAAACAAACAGAGAGTAAGAAGGTGAGAAAGAAGTGAGGATGAACAGAGAATCATTTAAGAGGAATCTTTTTTTTTTTGGGTGGTACAATGGATATTTAAGAGGAGTCTTTGCTAGCTTCATATGCAAATTAAGGGGGCAGAAACAAAAGTTCAATGTTCATAAAAAAATTACACCTACATGTATAAAAATATAGGGGGTTCGTATCGTCTCCAGTTGCCAATGGTATGATAGCACAGTGACATTTGTTTTATTTCTTAAATTTGTGATCTCCGTTTCAAACAAACTTATGGAGAAGTATTGATATTCCTTTGCTAATATTAAGAGAGGTTGAAGATAAAGATATAATTCTATTTGTAAAAAAAAGGTGTCCTCTCCAAATATCTTTTAGCTTAGCTTGGTTGATTTAGTACCAACATTTTTGGTTCCAGATGCTTGCATACCAACCGAATATGAAAACGTGCCCGTTATGGGGTCGGTGAGTACGTTGCCTTTTTTCCGACCATTAGATCAATCTGTGATGAGTTGGTGCATTGTGAGCCATCGAGATTGGAGGATCTGAATCCATAAATATAGATAGTATAGACTGAGGAGGGCATGCACTGACCAACCTATCCCTTCCATGGATTCATCTTCTTCTCTCTTCTTTCTCAAACAACAATTAATGAATATTCTCCTCATATCAGCTTGCATCCAACATGCCACTGGCTGCTACCCATCAATCTTCAGCTTTGGTAATTCACTGGCTGATACTGGAAACCTACTTCTTTCCTACCAGCAAGACAATCGAACTCTCCCCTTCCTCTTCTCTCTTCCCTATGGAGAGAGCTACTTCCATCGTCCCACCGCACGATGCTCCGATGGTCGTCTTGTCATAGATTTCATTGGTATGTGTAAATACATAAACACATTTGAAGGCACTTTTTATTTTTTATTTTCTTCTTTTTTTAAACACATGAGAAAGCCCACATACTATACATTCTACCGGTTGACAGGATGCACAGTACTTACTCTTTAACATTTTTTACTATTGCCTCACACGACCAATCACATATTGATTAAGTTCTTGCATTGCAGACTTTTTGGATACTCAATTTATCATATCCAAATGAAAGCAGCAAACCCAAATACGAAATCAATGAACCCAAATTGAACTAATATTCTTAAAATCAATCTTGACTAACCGATATGGGATCTTACAGCTCTAAACATTTCTTTTTTTGCTAACACACATTGATAACACACAAAAACGCACAATGAGAAAGCGCACGTACACGACATAGATACTTAGTAGCATAATTTTTCAATTCTTATGTTGGTTACTGATTTTGCAGCCGAGTGTCTTGGACTTCCACTGCTACAGTCATATCTTGCAACTAAGAACCAAAGGGAACCAAATCTCCAAAAGGGTGTGAATTTTGCAATTGCTGGAGCCACAGCGCTCAACATCGAGTTTTTTGAAGAAAGAGGGATTCAGAATCCATATACAAACCTCTCGTTGGGAACTCAATTGGGTTGGTTCAAAGAAATGTTGCCATCGCTGTGCAACACTCCTTCAAGTATGTTTTGCACTTCTTATTTATTCAACTTCCTTAAATTTTCTTTTGTTGTGTAATTAAACATTAATTGTTGTCATAGGTACAATTTCATGTCTATAAGGTTTGTTTTTTGTTTTTTTAATCAAACCTCAAGTTGGAACTATAATGTAACCCGTGAAGATAACTCAAATGGTAAAGGACCGCAGTTCAGGAACTATAGGTCCCAAATTTGGGTCTCAAATTTCTCATTATTGGATGCATGGGATTGTGTGTGGTGTGTGGATCATGGGGGTTAGTCTGGATTTAATGACTTGCGATACCCCTTATTTGCAAAAAGAAAAAAGGAAAAAAAAGGTGGAACTATGATGAGCGATTTATTATTACGTCCTGCTTATATCATGACAATATTGTCCCATCATCCTTCATGTGCCATACCCCTTTTTACTCTACCCCTGCTTTGCAATAAATTTTCTATGTTTGTTCGCTCTATCTATTTGTGACGCCACACTAGAAAATGTCTCGATGCCATTGGACTAATAAGTTGTTGATAAATGAGTGGTGCTACATCATAGTATGAATCCCATGAATTCATTCATCGAATAATGGTTTTTTTTTTTTTTAATAAATAAAACACTCCATGATAGGAGGGTGGGGATTAACGCTTACCAGGTTTGTTAATCCAATATATAAGTATTACATACTCAAATGACCTAACAGAAGATTATCATAAAATACAATGGAACATGTCGAATAATGTTACATCTATTTTTTCTAAAGCAAATTTAAGAAGGCTTACTATTTCTATTAATTAAATTTTTTTTATCGACACATCTGTCTGAAAAACAAAAAGAGAGGATAAAACTAGTAGCTTTAGCATTTTAATTCTTTGATAAATAGATTGCCAACTTACTTAACCACTGAGTCTTTATGGAAACGATAAAAAAATATCCCATTGTTGTTTAATCTTCAGGTTTTCATTGTGATGGTGATTCATGTACAGGTTGCAGTGAGCTTCTTGGTAACTCTCTATTTCTTGTGGGAGAGATTGGGGGCAATGATTACAACTATCCATTATTACTCCAAAATAGAAGCATTGAAGAGATTCGGACGTTTGTACCTATAGTTGTTAGTGTGATCGCTTCAGCCGTCAATGTAAGATATTAACCCAAGTAGACAAGTAGAGAAAATGCCAATAGGGCTTGACTTTGCTTTGTTTTTTGTTTTTCTCTTTTTGCTGAGTAAACTAAGAGGCTTGATTTTGTTATGTTGGGTACAAATCGGGCAGCTATTCGTTTTTGCAAATTTTCTCTTATTTGCAACTCCGACGAGTCACAGTGCTTATTTATTTATTTATTATTCTAGAAAAGTCCTTAAGCATTAGGAAGAGTTAAGGAATTCAAACTAGCCAGGTTGGCATCCCTTACCCCTCAGCATCATCATGTGCTTAAAACCCTACATATTATTAAATGAAGAAAAATGAATATAGTGAAAGAAGACAAAAAAACTAGTGTAGGTGACTTATAATTATGTCACTATCCAGTTAATAGAATAAAAGTTAAACTATGTTTTGAACCGGCTCACAGTGCTTAGTTTCATGATGCATTTTTCCCTTGTGAAAGACATTTTTTGATACTCATCGTTGCAGTGTAGGAGTTGATTGAGCTAGGGGCGAAGACACTCATAGTCCCTGGAGACTTACCACTTGGATGCTTGGCGGCCTATCTAACATTATTCGAGAGTCCGAATAAGGAAAATTATGACTCCATAACTGGTTGTCTAAACCGGTTCAACGAGTTTGCTGAGTACCACAACGAGCAGCTTAAAATAGAACTGAATTGGATTCAAGAGCTTCAACCTCATGACACCATTATTTATGCTGATTATTACAATGATGCGATGAGACTTTATCGTTCTCCAAGCGAATTTGGTACTTCCTATTCTCTCCTTATTTCACATATACATTATATGGTCTTTGTTTAGATCTTTTACCAGCCTAAACTAACAAAGTTTAGGGGTAATTAAGGTAGCTTTTGTCGATTGTTAAGAAAAAAATTAATAAAAAAAAAATAGAAAAGTTGGAGGTTCATTTCCAAATTCAATTATGAAAAAGGCAACTTTGATCGACTAACATGAAAAATTATACATTCAATATAAGGGGCACACCATGTAGCATGCTGATGTAGTGTGCCAGACTTATAAGACTATGCTAGCTATGTAAATCAGCTCAAAATGAAAATTGTCTATCTAAAAGAAAAGATGGATACTAAAAATTCTAACCACCGCAGAAAGTGTTATACGACATGATTCTATTAATTTGGTTCACCTCATCAGCACATCACGTGGAGAGTATTGTTGTACATATATAGAGAAATACGATTGAGAAAAGTATTAGATTTTGATGAGATACGCTAATATTAGGGGTTATCTCTCTTGCATATTTGCAGGTTTTACTGGAGGAGCTCTCAGGGCATGCTGTGGAGGGGGAGGCATAAACAATTTCAACTCATTGGCACAATGTGGCTATCCACTAGCCAATACTTGTGTTGATCCATCGAAGTATGTCAGTTGGGATGGTGTGCACTTTACAGAAGCTACTTATAAATGGATGTCCATTGGTTTATTGGAAGGAGGATTCACCATACCTCCCCTCAATACCTCATGTTTTTCAGTTTGCTCCGAGTCCACCCGATCTTTAAATATGACTAGCTCAGGCAATTGAGAACTCTTGGTTTGCTCAAAAAGGTTTTCTCGTTATATATTAAATGAATAAAAAAAAAATAAAATCTTGGGTTTGTCTGGTATATATATATATATACATATATATACAATCTCAATTATGTTAGTACGTGTTGATATATAAGTTATATCAATATCATACATTAGAGGCTTGTACTCCGTGCATTAGCTCAATGTATCCTCCTATAACCCACTAATGCACGATGTACAATCCCTAATGCAGGTATTAATATAGTGGAGTATGAGATACAGTGGGAGCCATACAATCTTCGTAAAATTAAAGCCAACCACGCACTGGTGCCGACCAACATGAAACCTGCGAAAATAGGTTGTCCAAGCTGGTTCAGGCTGGAAGTAATGGTTCAGGGTACGAGATAGTAATTGTAGTAATTGTGGTAGCAGTACTCTACTGCATTAAACATAATTGGGGAACATGTTGATGCAGGATTTAATAATGGGACTCTAACTGCTTGTCGTAGAGGGGGTGGACCATACAAGTTTCAATAATTCAGCAAGATGTAGTCCCTTTGGTAACAGGGACGAATCCAGGAATTTAGTTTGAAGGCAGGGAAACTTTGATTGGGTGTTAATATTGCTTTATCCTAATTCAATTGAAGACTCTTTTGTTAAAAAATATTCTTTTATTTTGTTATTTTAAGGTAGAAAAATTTACAAATACTTATAATCCATTGCTATTTGATAAATCATATTTCAAAAAATTGAAGATTATGGAGATTGCTGCTGGATTGGGGTTTTTTTAGGGATGAAAAAAAAAAAAAAAGGGGTGGGATTGCGAGAAAGAAAAATAAAAGAGATTAAATAAAATTCAGAGGGTAAATCTAGAATTTCAAAAAAAAAAATAATAATAAAAAATGAAGATATAAACTTATTTAAACAAAAAAAAAAAAAAAAAAAAAAAAGTTGAGGCCTTGAGGGTTGGCGGATGCCACCCTACCCCTCGTGTGGCTTTGCCCATCCCTCACATTATCACATCCTCTCTTATTTGAGAGTTTAGACATTTCTAGAGTTCACATCATGCTACATATGAATATTTGAGTGTTTGGATGTCCTATGAAAATTGAATTATTTCATATATATTTTATATTTATTATGCCAATTCTATAAAAAAAAAAAAAAAATTCTTAAGATTGAGGTGCCATTGTAGGATATGGCAGCCATCATTCTAGATAAACGGGTCAAAGGAATGAAAGTGTTGTTTAATTTAATAAAATCTTAAGACCGGCGGCTAAGATGGATTATATATATATATATTGACGATGATTTTATACCTTCAATCTGGGATAATTTCAACTGCCCCATACTCAGTCTTCTTCTCAGGTTGCTGATAATTGATCCCAATCCATTAGCCAAGGTGGCATTTTAGTCACGTCAACATTCATGTTCTAATTTGAGGGAGAGTGTTGAAAGTCAAGCTAGAATGCCAAACTCAAATTAACGTTGTACAAGTCTATTCAACATATGCATAGCTGCTGTAAATTAAATTATCTTTGGAGAATTGAAGACATCATAGCTGTACCGAACACATCAATGAACGAAATTCATTGATAGGAGGGTTACCACGTCATTTTACCACGTGATTTGAAAATTCTTATCACGTGATTTGAAAACTCTTGATATATATGAGGGTTACCATGTCATTTTAGCGTGTGATTTGATCGAGTTTTTCCGATAATTTGGTATCTTCTTTATCTTTTTAATGAAAATTTTAATTGGTTAAAAGAGGATCTGGGTAAAACTATTTGGGCAACAATGAATTAATCTTGTGAAAGTGATGTTTTTAATTTCATCGCTGACTGTGGTAGGCGGTTTCTGCTTTCGTTTTTGGCGCATATTTTTTTTCTTTGTCATGGTGTTCTACACGTTTTTTGGGGTGTTGTGGGTTGACTTCTCTTTGATTTGGGAGAGTGAGTGTTGTTTTTTGGATTTTCCTTTGGGGTATTGCTCTGTAAGCTAGACTGTTTGTTTCCTTCTAATAATATATATTTCGCATACAAAAAAAAAGGAAAAAAAAAAGAAAGAAAAGAATTAATACTCCCTCACTCTTATTTGACTGTTATATTTGAAAAAAATACGCCTTTTAAGAAAACCATTTACAATGCTTTCACATCAGTATAAATGATTTAACATCATAATTTTATCCTCAAGTATACTGAAAAATGTAAAATATTCAAGAGAAATGGTAATTAATGAAATCAATTAAAAAAAATCATTCACTTTTTGAATGTGGCAATAATTTTGGAACATTTAAAAGAAGAAGAAGAAGAAAAAAAAAACAAAAGGGGGGGGGGGGAAAAAGAAAAGAGAGATATTGAGGGAGTATATAAATACAGCTTTTTTTTATTAAATAAATTGCCAGATCCGTAAAGAAATTTAACACATTGAAATGGCCATGTATACTCTTCTGCCTGGACTGACCGAACACGTCAATTGGTTTGGCACCAAAAAGTAGGCAATAAATTAATCTTGAGAAGGGTCAAAGTAATCGTAATCTCATTGAAACATAAGAAAAAAAAAAACAGATTGAGAAACTAAGAAAGAAGAGAAGACCAACAAAGAATAACTTAAGAGAAATCTTTGCTCCATATAAAAAATAAAAATAATTCTATATTCGTAAAAAGCTTCCACCCACACGTATATAAATAGAGATGGTATAGACCTGAGAATATCATGCACTGACCAACCTATCTGTTCCACTCTACCAAAAAAAAAAAACACCTACTTTCTCTTCGTTTCTCTTCTTTCCATGGATTCATCTTCTTCTCTCTTCTTTCTCAAACAACATTTGATTAAAATTCTCCTTATATCAGCTTGCATCCAACATGTCAGTGGATGCTACCCATCAATCCTCAACTTAGGCAATTCATTGTCTGATACTGGAAACTTACTTCTTTCCTACCAAGGCACCAATGAAACTCTTCCCTTTTTCCATCCTCCCTATGGAGAGACCTACTTCCACTACCCTACCGGACTGATGCTCCAATGGTCGTCTTATGATAGATTTCATTGGTATGTGTACATACATAAACACATATGGAGGCAGACATTTTTTTTAAAAATATATTATTATTATTATTGTTATTACTATTATTGTTTTGGCTAACAAGGTCTTCAAAACTTTCGTTTGATTAATTCTTGGAGCACGGGTAAGGCCATTGTCCCACTTTGTCTTAATAAATGCTTAAGATAAACATAGGGTCTAAGAGTCTATAAAATTGATCCACATGCACGTACTCAAACTCTAAAATGGCCTATTTCATAGAAGAGAGGTGGAACTTGTAGTCTCAAGCCTAACCTTGACTAACCAATATAGGACCTTATATACACCACTAAACATATCTTTTTTAATTGGCTAATAGTCACAAAAACACAGATTGAGAAAGCCCACATACACGACGTTGATACTTAGTAGCATAATCTTTCAATTCTTATGTTGATTACTGATTTTGCAGCCGAGTATCTTGGACTTCCACTGTTACAGCCATATCTTGCAATTAAGAATGAAAGTGAACCAAATCTGCAAAAGGGTGTGAATTTTGCGGTTGCTGGAGCCACAGCACTCGACATTGAGTTTTTGGAAGAAAGAGGGATTTACAATCCACTTACAAACATATCGCTGGGAACTGAGTTGGGTTGGTTCATGGAATTGTTGCCATCCCTGTGCAACACTTCTTCAAGTATGTTTTGCACTTTATTTATTCTTCTTATGGAAACGAAATATCCCATTTGTTTTTTCAGATTATTATTTGTGTTTTGGTGTTTCACAGGTTGCAGTGAGTTCCTTGGTAGCTCTCTAATTCTTGTGGGAGAGATTGGGGGTAACGATTACAACTATGCATTCCTATTGCAAAATAGAAGCATTGAAGAGATGCGTACATTTGTACCTCTAGTCGTTAATGTGATCGCTTCAACCATCAATGTAAGAAATTCCAACTTTGCAAGTTTTTTTTTTTTTTTTTTTTTTTTTTTTTTTCGGTGCACATGATACTCACCAATGCAGTGCATATATGCAGGAGTTGATTGAGCTAGGGGCGAAGACAGTGGTGGTCCCTGGAGACATACCAATTGGATGCTCGGCAGCCTATCTAACAGTATTTGAGAGTTCCAATATGGAAGATTATGACCCCATAACCGGTTGTCTTTATCGGTTCAATGAGTTTGCTGAGTACCACAACGAGGTGCTTAGGAGAGAACTAAATCGGATTCAAGAGCTCCAACCTCAAGCCACCATTATTTATGCTGACTATTATAATGATGCCATGAGAATTTATCGTTCTCCAATCGAATATGGTACTTCCTACTCTCTTAATTATAGATTGTTAAGGGGAGGAAAAAAAAAAAAAAAAACTAGCAAAGTTGGAGGTTCATTTCCCAATTTGATTATGAACTTGAAAAGTGGAGTAACAGAAAAAATTATTCAGTATAAATGGCACAGCACATAGTTTGCCAATATAGTGTGCAGACTAATAAAACCATGTCATATAATCTGCTCAAACTGAAAATTGTCTATCTAAAACTTCTAACCACCACTAAAAGTGCTGTATGACATGATTCTATTAATATGGTTCATGACGTACATTAGAACACCACGTAGAGAGTAGTAATATAAATTGAAGTATAAGTCTGTGATGAGATACGTTAGTGTTGGGGTTTATCTCACTTGCATTATTATTATCCCTCTGCAGGTTTTACTGGAGGAGCTCTTACGGCATGCTGTGGAGGGGGAGGCACATACAATTACAACTCATCTGCACCATGCGGCTATCCAGAAGCAAGTGCTTGTGAGGACGCATCAAAGTATGTCAGCTGGGATGGTGTGCACTTAACGGAGGCGGCTTATAAGTTGATCTCTAGTGGTTTATTGGATGGAGAATTCACCATACCTCCCCTGAATACCGCATGTCTTTCACTTGCTTCGAGTGCTGGACATTATACTAGCTAAGGCAATTGAGGAATCTTAGTTTGCCCAAAAGATTTCTTCGTTATTAAATAAATAAATAACTCTGGTCTTGGTTTGACCGAAAAGGTTTCCTCGTTATTAAATAAATAAGTAAATAAAGTGTCGGGTATGTCTGGCCCCCTTTTTTTTTTTTTTTTTTTTGTTTTTGTGTTTGTATTTTTGCATATTTTTTGTTTATTTATTCCCCACTAGTTGTGAACCTAGGCTTAATTGGGTGGCCTTTATAACATGCTCGTGTAATTTTCTTTTCTTGGAAAAAGGGTGGTCTTTAAAATTGCAAATAAGAAGGGAAGCCACAATTTAATTTGCAATATTTTGATTTCCTAGCAATGCATCATGTGCTTGTATGTGAATACTTTTATGAGAAGACAAATACATCTATAAGGAAATTATTTGTTAAAACAAAAAAAAAAATTATTTGTTTTCTATTGGGAAGACAAATTCATCTACAAGGACATGGATTTAATCCTATGATGAATTTGCACATTCAATAGGTATATTTCTTTTGATTTATATGTCTTGCATGTCATTTTCTTGTAATCTTCGATTCTTCATAAATAGCCCAAGTGACAAGATGAAGGGTATGGTACAATCCGTTTAATCCACTAAAACTGTTGGTTTCAAACCGCCAAAAGAAATCAATTAATCCGCCAGTTTTTAGGACCAATAGTATGTTTATCAATGGGTTAAAAATTTGCAAACCGTCATTGACGGATTGGTTGTAATTTTCCTCTCAAACCACTCCAAACCGACCCGAGCACATTCCTACTTGAAAGGATCTTTGCCAAGATTGAGAGCCACCCATAATTATTTATTTATTTATTTTTTATCAACGGAAAAATATATATTATTAATGATAAGGGAAAGAGAAACAGCCACACCCCCACAAACCCCCAAGCTGAGAACAGCTACACCAATAGAACGTACGACACCCTCAAAGGAAAATAGAACAATAGGACCGAAGGACATAATAAAACCCATAATTGATTGAAAGAACATAAACATCTAAATCTTTGTCTCATTAGAAAATGTTTCTATTGAGGAAATAAATTAAGACAGGAAAAGGATGGGATCAAAATATATGGAAATAATTCAAGAAGGAGCATATCAAGGAAGGAGATCAATTGAGAGAAATTCATGGAGAAAATTTCAAAGAAGACTTTGATTATTTCCTTGTTTATGTATTTGTATTATTATTAATTTCCACATTATTTCCTCTTCTTCTCTATATAATCCTAGCTAGTATTGGGTTTATTGTAATTATGCAAGTAATTATCAATGAGAATCAGTTTTTCTATAGTTTTAATGCCATTAGACTAATCAATCATTGACCATATGAGTGATGCTACATCGATAGGATGAATCAATTAAATTATTTTGCTAGGGATTATGGCATCTACATTTTTTTTTTGGTTCCTTTGATGTGGGTCAGATTATTCAGGTTACATGAAACTGACACAGATAAAAAATAAATAAATAAATTATTTAAGGGGGCCTGTTTGGGATGATATGATAGATGTTGATAAAGTAAGGTGCAAACTGTGCAGTGGTATCTGGAAATTTGCCAATTAATTGGGTTCTCTGCACTCGGCAGTGTACCTCACCTTGTTTCAAAGTCCGAACAAAACAGACTATGATAAACGAAAATGGGTGCTTGAAGGTTTAGAATGCCTTAATCTCAAAATATCACAACAATCAGCTCCAACTTGCATTGGAGAAACTGAGACAAAAGCATCCACATGCGAGGATCATTTATGCTGACGACTACTATCATGAAGGCTATGCGCTTCATTAATGCGCCCCACTTTGTCTTAATTAACGTTAAGATAAACTTAGGGCCTAAGAGTCCATAAAGTTGATCTATAGTCAACCTCCAATGTGGCCTATTTAGTCTTAGAAGAGAGGCTGAACTTATAGTCCTACTGCTAACCTTGACTAACCGATAAAGTTGATCTATACTCAACCACCTCCAAACAAATGTTTTTTGGCTAACACATAGAAAACACACATTGAGAAAGCCCTACACGATAAAGATACTTAGTAGTATAATCTTTCAATTCTTATGTTGATTATTGATTTGCAGCTGAGTATATTGGACTCCCACTGCTACAACCGTATCTTGCAATTAAGAATGAAACTGAACCAAATCTCCGAGTGGGTGTGAATTTTGCAGTTTCTGGAGCCACAGCGCTCGACATCGAGTTTTTGGAAGAAAGAGGGATTTACAATCCATATACAAACATCTCACTGGGAACTGAGTTGGGCTGGTTCAAATAAATGTTGCCATCCCTGTGCAATAACACTTCTTGAAGTATGTTTTGCACGTGTTATTTATTCTTCTTATGGAATCAAAATATCTCATTTGTTTTTTCATATATGATTTTTATTTGTGTTTTGGTGTTTCACAGGTTGCAGTGAGTTCCTTGGTAGCTAATTCTTGTGGGAGAGATTGGGGCCAACGATTACACCTATGCATTCCTACTGCAAAATAGAAGCATTGAAGAGATGCGTACATTTGTACCTCTAGTTGTTATTGGGATCGCTTCAATCAATGTAAGAAATTCCAACTTCGCTAGTGTTTTGTTTTTGTTTTTGTTTTTGATTTTGTAAGGTCCATGTTTTTAATGTTGTCATATTCTGTGCCAAAGTATAGTTAAGTCTTGGGTTGTTTGAAGATTGGTAAAACTGCAAAGTTGAGACAAAGCGAGGAGTTCAAAGCTTAGACTCACAATTGTTCTTAGAAAAGGTAAGTGACTATAAAAGCCTGAGTTTTAGTGTTTAAAAATCATTTTGAATCTTTTTCAATATTTCTTTGTTTATAGAAATGGTTTTGAAAATGACTTTTTAGCTTCTGAGGTTTTTCTGCCTAGGGGGATCGATCATGGCCTAGGAGGATCGATCTGTGGTATTTTAAAAATGAAAATTTTGCTTTTGCCTAGGTGGATCGATCCATGGCCTAGGTGGATTGATCCATGCTGCTCTAGAAATGCTGATTTTGCTTCTGTCAACCCAGATCGATCCGGCATGAACTCAGATCAATCCGGGCTCGTAAAAAACAGTTTTTAAAGTTTTTAAAACTTACATTTTTAATACAAAAATGTGGTACAACCACTTGGGGTTTCTTAGACTATATATGTTGAGTCTTTTATCATTAAGAAAGGGAAGCAAGCCTCTCCCTATTAGGGTTTTCATTGTTCATTTTATTAAAACACCTATAGAGCACTATAACCTAGGTTTTTCACTCATATGCTCTAGAGATTATCAAACCACACCCCATTCACATCCTTGAGTGTTTGTGAGACCGTTGCGACGGTGATCGAACTTGCGAGTTCGTGGTTGAAGGCATCGCTGTGAAAGAGGTTGGTTGCGACCAAAACCGTGATGATGGAGATCGATCGTATGTGATCGTGGGAGTGAAGACAACTGCATGAGTCCTTGTGTGGTCTGTAAGTGTGTCTTGTACTCATCGATTTCATAGTGGATTAGTTTCAACTAGATGAGGTCTCGTGGTTTTTCCCATCTAGGGTTTTCTACATAAAAATCTCTTGTGTCATTGGTAATTGCTTTTATTCTTGCTGTGAGACTGATTTACTTGTGGTAAAGGAGATTAATTGAATTGAAATCAAAATTGGGTAAAATTTATACATAATACCTATTTAACCCCCCCTTCTACATATTGTAGGCCTAGTAAAACCAGAATTTCAGAATTTTTTGTTTTTGTTGTTTTTTTTTTTTGGTTTTTTTGGGCACATGATACTCACCATTGCAGTGCATATTTGCATGAGTTGATTGAGCTAGGGCTGAAGACAGTGGTGGTCCCTGGAGAGACATACCAATTGGATGCTCGATAGCCTATCTAACGATATTTGAGAATTCCAATATGGTAGACTATGACCCCATAACTGGTTGCCTTTACTAGTTCAATGAATTTGTTGAGTACCACAACGAGCTGCTCAAGATAGAATTATATCAAATTCAAGAGCTCCATCCTCAAGCCACCATTATTTATGTTAACTATTACAATGATGCAATGAGAATTTATCGTTCTCGCTCCAATCAAATATGGTACTTCCTACTCTCTTAATTATCGATTGTTAAGCCAAAAAAAAAAAAAAAAAAACCTAGCAAAGTTGGAGGTTCATTTCCAAATTTGATTATGAATTTGAGAACAGTATAACCGGCACACCACGTAGCGTGCTAATTTAGTGTGCTAGACTAATAAAACCATGCCATATATATCAGCTCAAATTAAAAATTGTCTATCTAAAAGAGAAAGTGGATACTAAAACTTTTAACCACCATTAAAAGTGCTATACGACATGATTCTATTAATCCGGTTCGACATGATTCTATTAATTCGGTTCACTACATCGGCACACCACGTAGAGAGTAGTAATATAAAATTATATATAGAAATATAAGACTGCATGATGAGATATGCTAGTATTGGGGGTTATCTCACTTGCAATATTATTATCCCTCTGTAGGTTTTACTGGAGGAGCTCTTACGGCATGTTATAGACGGGGAGGCACATACAATTACAACTCATCTGCACCATGTGGCTATCGACAGGCAAGTGCCTGTGATGATCCATCAAAGTATGTTAGTTGGGATGGTGTGCACTTAGCGGAGGCGGCTTGTAAATTGATTTCCAGTGGTTTATTGGATGGAGAATTCACCATACCTCCTCTTAATGCCGCATGTCTTTCGACTGCTTCGAGTGCTGGACATTATACTAGCTAAGGCAATTAAGGAATCTTAGTTTGCTCAAAAGATTTCTTCGTTATTAAATAAATAAATAATTCTGGTCTTGGTCTGGTCAGAAAGGTTTCTTTGTTATTAAAGAAATAAATAAATAAATAAAGTGTTGGGTATGTCTAGCACATTTTTTTTCTTTGTATATTTTTTATTTATTTATTCCCCGCTTGTTGTGGACCTAGGCTTAATGGACGGCCTTTATAACATGCTCGTGTAATTTTCTTTTCTTGGAAAAAGGGATATATCCCTTTAAAACTACAAATAAGAAGGGAAGCCACAATTTAATTTACAATATTTTGATTTCCTAGCAATGAATCATGTGCTTGTATGTGAATACTTTTATGAGAAGACAAATTCATCTGCAAGGAAATTCTTTGCTAAAGCAAAAAAAAAAAAAAAAAAAAAAATTTGTTTTCTATTGGGAAGACAAATTGATCTACAAGGACATCGATTTAATCCGGCCTATGATGAATTTAAATATTCAATAGGTTTCTTTCAACCCTTGTATGTCATTTTCTTAATTGTAATCTTCAATTATTCATAAATATCCCAAGTGACAAGATGAAGGATACGTACAGTACAACCTGTTTAATTCGCTTAAACTGTTGGTTATAAACCATCAAAAGAAATCAACTCCGCCGGTTTTTAGGACCAACGGTTTAGAAATGGGTTAAAAAATTTGCAAATCGTCATTGGTTGGTTGGTTGTAATTTTCCTTTCAAACCATTCCAAACCGACCTGCACAAATCCCTACTTGAGAGGAACTTTGCCAAGATTGAGAGACCACCCAAAATTGGTTGAAAGAACATAAAATACCTCATTAGAAAATGTTTCAATGCCATTAGACTAATCAATCATTGACAATATGAGTGATATGATGCTACCTCAATAAGATGAATCAATTAAATTAATTTTCCAGCGATTATGACATCTACATTTTTTTTATTTTCCTTTGATGTGCGTCAGATCGATTATTCAGGTTACCGGAAACTGACGTAGATAACCCATTTAAAAAATAAATAAACAAATAAATTATTTTGGGTGGAGCTTGTGGTGTTGGGAAATTTTCCAATTGGGTGCTCAGCAGTGAACCTCACCTAGTTTCAAAGTCCCAACAAAACAGAATATGATCAACGAAATGGGTGCTTGAAGGTTTACAATCATTTCTCAAAGTATCACAACAATCAGCTCAAACTTGTGTTGGATTTTTGTCTTGTATTCCACCTTTTAACCCATTTTGTTAAGTTGGGTCTATTGGATATAAAGGGGATCTAGGGATTTTGCGAGTGTTTTACTCTTGCATTCTATTGAATACATAGTGGATTGATCTATGGAAATACAGATTCATCCTAATTGAGATTTAATCATTGCTTAACCTATGCAAGTCAGTTGAAGTGCATCGTGAGCTAAGGGAGGTGAATTGCACAGCTAATTGGATGGCCAAGGGGGGTGTGTGTAGATCTGTCCCGTTCATGGTTTAGTTGTAAAGGAGTTTTTTTGGCATTTTTTCTCTGCTGCTTTGGTTTGGTTGTGTGTAGATCTCTTTCCGCTGGCTGTTTTTTTCCTAGGCTTCCCTCTACTGTCCTCTACCTTCCATTATTTTTGCTGCTCTTCTCTGTTGCTCTATTTTATTTAGCTTGATGCTTCTTGTCTAGGCTGGTTATGGGGGTTTTTCTAGAGTGGTCTTCGAGTGGCAGTGTTCTTTTGTCTTGTCTGGGAGCTGATGTTCTTTGCTTGCGGGGGGATTTGATTCCTCTGTATTGGGTGTTGCATGTATTCATTTATCAATTTTATAATATACCTTTTCTGTTAATAAAAAATAAAAATAAAAAAATAAAAAAAAATAAAAAAACAAACAAACATAGTGGATTGATCATCGCCGCCCGTGAATGTAAACATCTTGTTGAACCATGTAAATCTTATGTCTCCTTTTTATTTATTTATTTATTTTTATTTTCTGTGTTTGGATTAATTCATTTGTTTTGTTTGATTAATAACTTCCACCACTTCCGCACAACAACTTGCATTGGAGAAACTGAGACAAAAGTATCCATATGCGAGGATCGTTTATGCCGCACAACAATTCGCACAAACTATCATGCTACTATGCGATTCATTAATGCGCCCCTGCAATTAATATTGTGAGTTTTTCTCAACCATATAATTCTTGGCAGTTGGATTAATCCATAGGCTTGCACTACTCCCTAATCCACCTAGCTACCCATATTCACCTTGCTCTATCCCAAATTAACCCCAAACAGTTGGAGTGGTATACTTCGTACTTGGTTCCACAATTTCCATTTTTTATTTTTTTACAAAATATTTTATGTAGTTAGTATGCTGATGAAGATATGTAACTGTGGTACGGCTGACGTGATATCACAATCAATGAAAGTGAAGTCAAGTGAGATTATCAGATTATTTTTTGATCCCACAAATCCATTTTGCTTCTTTAATTGTCATTGGCTCGTGACACTTCATGGCCGGTCATTTCACAGTGAGACCTACTCCAAAACTTGATGTAAGTTACAAAATTTGCATGTTTTATTATTTGACCTAAGTGACATCTTCCTCACTTGTAACTTTAAGGAACTGGAAGCTTGTCCATTTCCATATGGAAAATGTTTTTGTTACAATTCTTAAATTAGCTGAAGGTGTGGGGGCATTTGACAAATTAATTGAAACATCATGGACATATATTCATACATGACCTTCTCAAATGGATTGTTGGAGATATACATAGAAACATCAGTTCGTTGAGGGATATATCTTCTAAAATTAAGTGAAGTAAATCTTAATTTTAAATTCATTCAAAGGTGCAAGACCACCTAGGTTATCAAGAGTGGTGCTACATTGCCCAACTCATTTGTCTAAATTTACTCATCCAACTGATGTAGTGGCTAATGTCATAATCATGTGGGCTAATAAGGCACACATGTCACGTGCTGCATTAGCTGTCACATTACACCAAATTAAATGTCATCTAAATGGGACAATTAGATTTGGGAAAAAATTTAGGCTCTTTAGCATTTAATTTCCTCGAATAAAATGTAGTTCATTAAGCTTTTCATTGAAAAAAATGGAATGGTTAGGTATTGATGAGTTAGCTCAGTTGGAAACCTTGGTGGAGTGGGGTTTGGCTTTTAGGGTTTCATTTGCTCCATTGTAAAAAAAAAAAAAAAAAAAAAAAAAAAGAAAAAGAAAAAAAAAAGTGATGGATCACTTAAGAAGTATTTATTCTTTGGATAATATTGAAGTAGAATCGACCCTTATACCTAGAACTACCCAAACCCTCAACGATCCTTAATTCTTAATAAGTTTATTGCT
Organism: Liquidambar formosana; assembly: GCA_039720395.1. Classification (NCBI taxonomy): domain Eukaryota; kingdom Viridiplantae; phylum Streptophyta; class Magnoliopsida; order Saxifragales; family Altingiaceae; genus Liquidambar; species Liquidambar formosana. Next base: position 9,341,738 of record CM077835.1, read on the forward strand.
TCACATTTCCTGGGCAAAGGAAATTTTGTGAAAAGTTCTCATGCATCGATCAAAGCGGAAGATCAACAATGCTAATGGATTAATTAATTGACCACATTATTTTTCTTCACAGTCTACATGTATCTTGATTGTCTCATAAATCCCCAATCCTGTAATTATTATTATTATTATTTTTAATAAAAGAGCTTAAACGTCAAAGAAAAGTCTAACATTCCAACAATGCTGATACCTAGACCAGATCATTCATATCTGAGCTCACATTATACCTTACCGTGCACCATTTTAAGAGCTTTAATATATCGTACAAGACACAGTGGGTGTCGTAATCTTTGTAAAATTAAATCCGGCCACCCATGTTGGGTCCATGCCACCCAACATGAGACCTGTGAAAATAGGTTGTTCAAGGTTCAGGCTGGCAGTAACGGTTCAGGGTGATGGTAAGTGTAGTCATTGTGGCAGTAGTGCTGTAACTGCTTGTTGCGGAGGACCGGTTGACCATACATTTTCAATAATATATTCAGCAAGATGGGATTCACTTGACAGAGGCATATCGCCTTGCGTTCGATTAATGGCCCGTTTTCTTCTCCATCCCCCACATTATCAGTTTATTACAACCTCTCTTATTTGAGAGTTGAGACAGTTCTAGAGAATTCCCATCACGTTGTATGAGTATTGGCATGTTTGGATGTCTTCAAAAATTGAATTATTTGCTACATATTTTATATTTATTCATGAAAAATAAAACGAGTAAGGGTTTTGTTTTGGAAGGGGGCCAAGTGTAATTTTTGGGCTAAATTTTATACTTATTTAGCCATAAAATATATATATTTTTTAAAAAAGAATTAAAAGGTTGGAGGGGACGATGGCTCCACTAGGCCTATACCTAGTTCCGTATTGTAGGATATGGGCAGCCATCATTCTAGATAAACCGGTCAAAACTACGAATGAAAGTGTTGTTCAATGATATGTTAAAATCAGCGGCCAAGATGGATTGACGATGATTTTATACCTTCAAACTGGGATAATTTCAAGTGTCCCATACTCAGTCTTCTTCTCAGGTAGCTGATATATTAATTTACCCCAATCCATTAGGCAAGGTGGCATTTTAGTCCCGTCAACATTCATGTTCTAATTTGAGGGGGAGTACTGTTGAAAGTCAAGAACACCAAACTCACCTGTTTATTCCAACATATCCATACCTAAACACATGCATAGCCGCGCTGTAAATCATCTTCTTTTGTTTTTGTCAGTGTGTGAAGGTTTTTTGGGGTGTTCTGGGTTGACTTCTCTTTGAGTTGGAAGAGTGGATGTTGTTTTTGGATTTTTCTTTGGCGTATTGTTATGTAAGATTGTTTGTTTCCTTTTAATAATATGGATTATAAATTTTGCCTACAAAAGAGAAAAGGAAAAAGGAAAAAAGAATTAATCTTTTGATTATATCCCAATTGGATATAATTTTATAGACGTGATTATAAATTCTTTCTTATTTTATTATTGAAGTGTGGGGATTTTAAATAAGATCAATAAAGGGTTTGATACCCTAAAGTTTTGTCGATGTTTCTGATTTTTAAAATTTTCGAACTTATATTCCCTTCGTCAGACAAAGATAGGTAAAGTTTTACAAAACACGCAGTTTAAGAAAAGTCATCATTGTATTGATCTATCATTTATTAAATTTCATCTTTTCAGAAATACTCCTCCTATTTAGTATTAGGTTTTGTGTTGAAAGTTACAATTGAAATAACAAAGGGCAAACAATTTATGCTTTGACTTTTCCAAATGGACAAACATTTTCAGACAGAAAAAATAGAAAATTTGACTTATTTTTGCAGGACGGAGGAAGTATATAAATATAATTTTTTAAAAATAATAATTTCCCCAGATCCGTGAAGAAATTTAACACATTCGGAGTTCCATGTGTATTCTTCTACATGCATGTATTGAACACGTCGATTGGTTTGGCACCAAAAAGTGCATGTGGGCAATAAATTAATCTTGACAAGGGTCAAAGTAACATAATCTCAATGAAACATGAGAAAAAAATGGAGAATGAGAAAGTGAAAATGAAGAGAGGACCAACAAAGAATAATTTAAGAGAAGTCTTTGCTCCATATAAACAATAATAACAATAAAATAATTCTATATTCGTAAAAAGCTTACACTGGCACGTATATTAATAGAGATGGTATAGTATAGACCAGAGCATATCATGCACTGATCAATCTATCCGTTCCACTCTACCAAAAAAAAAAACCTACTTTCTCTACGTTTTTCTTCTTTCCATGGATTCAACTTCTTCTCCCTCCTTTCTCAAACAACATTTGATTAAAATTCTCCTCATATAAGCTTGCATCCAACATGTCACTGGATGCTACCCATCAATCCTCAACTTAGGCAATTCATTGTTCGATACTGGAAGCGTACTTCTTTCCTACCAAGGCACCAATGAAACTCTTCCCTTTTTCCATCCTCCCTGTGGAGAGACCTACTTCCATCACCCCACAAGGTGATGCTCCATTGGTTGTCTTATGATAGATTTCGTCGGTATGTGTACGTCATACATAAACACATTTGATGGCACTTTTTTTTTTACCCTAAAAATATTTTATGTAGTTAGGAGGTCATTAGGTTGATGAAGATATAAGTACCCTATAAGGATTCTAACCTTGATGTATCCTTATTGGGTACAAAATTTGCACAATTTATTATTTGACTTAAATGACATCTTTCTCAATTTTAACCTTAAGGAACCGGTAGCTTGGCCATTTCCGTGTGGAAAATGTTGTTCTTACAAAATTCCTTGGCAGAATTCTTAAATTGGCTGAAGGGATATGTATGGTGGGTAGGAATGGCAATGGGGTGGGTCGGGGGTGGGTTGACCATATACCATCCTCGAACCGCTCTATGAAACCTATGCCCAAACCTGCCCCTAAACCCGACCGGGGGAAGAACTTAATAACCATCCCCGACCCTATGGTTTTCTAAGAAAACCATCCCCACCCCACCCAGCCCAAAAAAATTTTCCAGCCCTTGCTATACCAACAAAAAAAAAAAAAAAAAAAAAAAAAGGCATAACTTCCCTTATGACTTCCATAAAAAATTCCATTATGATTTCCATGAATCTAATCCCAACCAACAGCATATATATTGCAATTAATAAAAAATTTGAGCAATTTGAGAAATTTGAGAAATATATATTGCCATCAATATTAATCATCACAACTCAAAAATACAATTGCAACTTGAGAAAGAGAATGAAGGATTGAAGGTTTAGTTGAGAAAGAGAGAGAGAAAGAGAGAATGAGAATGAAGGCTTACAGACTTACAATGGTGATTGGTGAAAGGAGAGAAATAGAGAACTGGTGTAGATCTACTATGTCATTGAGGAATTGTGTGAGGGAGGAAGAGGGACTGCTGTCTGCATAAGGGAGGTCTGTAACTCGTGTGTCGCTGTGAGGGTAGCCGCTTGCGATGGGGACTGGTTCGTGACTCCACTCACTCGTGAGCAGCGTGTTGCGTGAGGGAGGGAGAGAGTGAGTAGCGTGAGGGAGGGAGAGAGTAGGGGTGTAGGGTGAGGGTGGGGTCGTGGGGAGGCCATGCTGCCGTGAGGGTAGCTGCTGACGGTGGGGACATGAGGGTTTGTGGGTGAGGGACTAAAGAGTGAAAAGTTGAAGATGACGTGCGGCTAAGGGTTTTTGGGGGGAATTGGGGAAAAGTTTTATTTATATATATATGGAAGGGTAAAATTGTAAAAGGCAAACAGGGTATGGCGGTTCTATGGTTCGGTTTGGGTCAACGGTTTAGGGCTTATGAATACCAGAACCAAACTGAACTCGATGGAAATTTTAAAATTTTACCCATAACCGAACCAAGAACCGAAAAAATCCAAAAAAACCTATGAGGGAAGGGTGGGGTAGGGCGGGTTGAAATTGCCATCTCTAATTGGTGGGGGAATTTTCCAAATTTATTGAAACATCATGGACATATACTCATATGTAACCTTCTCAAATGGACGGGTGGAACTAGATATGGAGACCTCACTCCGTTGAGGGATATATCTTCTGGACTTCTACAATTAAATGAAGAAAATCATGTCATGATCATTTAAAAGGTGCAAAAGCAAACATGGTACTAGAAGGCAGTAGTGGAACATTGCACAACCCATTTGTCTATATTTACTTACCCAAAAGATATAGTAGTTGATGTGACAGTAACAATCATGCATGTGGGTTAATTATGAGGCGTGCCGGATCTACTTTCATATCACACCACATTAACTACCATGTGAGTTGGGTCAAATATTTGAACTCTTTTAGCATTTAATTTCCTCGAATATATTGTAGTGCATTAAGCTTTTCATTAAAAAAAAAAAAAATGGGATGGTTCGTCCGCAATGATGGTTACCAATGAGACTTAGCTTAGTTGGAAACCTAGGTGGGATGTGGACGTCGGGTTTTAATTTGGCTTCTAGGGCTTCAATTCCTCATTGCAACCAAAAAAAGATGGTGTGTTCAATAAGGATTTATTTTTTGTGTGTGGTTATATTGGAGGGAAATTGACTCCCCACACTTACAACTACCCAAACCCCCTCACCCACCCTTGGTCCTCAACATGAGGACCTGTAAAAATAAGTTGTCCTATGGTCCAGGGGGATGGTACGTAGTTGACTAATTGTAGAAACTGTGCTAGCTAGCTAGTAGTACTCTACTGCATAAAAGATAATCGCGGAACATGTTGATGCAGGATTTAATAATGGGATTCTAACTGCTTGTTGCGGAGGGGGTGGACCATACAATTTCAATAATTCAGCAAGATGTGGTCACACCGGTTCAGTAGCTTGCCAAGATCCAAGCACTTATGCAAATTGGGATGGGATTCACTTGACAGAGACTGCTTATCGGCATATCGCCTTGGGGTTGATCAATGGCTCGTTTTCTTCTCCATCCCTTACATGATCACATCTTCTCTTATTTCAGACAGTTCTAGTGACCTCCCATCATACTATGTATTAATAGTGGCGTGTTTGGATCGATGTCCTATGAAAATTGAATAATTTCGTACATATTAATTTCATATGTGTTATGTCAAATCATTTTTTAATCTTGAGATCGAGGTGCCATTGCCATTGTAGGATGTGGCAGCCATCATTCTAAATAAACGGTTAAATCATCAGGCAAGGCGGCATTTTTCAGTCTGTTTTATGCATGTTTGGCGTTATCAACATTCACGCTCCCAGGTAAGGGGATTATCAAAAGTCAAGAATATCATCCCCACACGTTATACTTGTTTAGTTAACATATACATACCAACATACAGTCCCTATCAAATACAAATGAATTGATGTAAGTAATATCAGTACCCGCACTAGGGGTTGTGTTACATGCATTGGTGGGTTATGGGTTACACTGGATTAAGGTCTATATTATAAGCCCCAATACATGATATTAATATTACTTATATTACTATGCACGTCCTCACCTGACTGCCATCCGATATGCATAGATGCATATGTTTAGGGAAAATATCATGGCTGTAACTTTTAGGTGATCGATTAACGATTATCACGTCATTTGATCGAGTTTTTTTGGACAGTTTAGTATTTTCTTTATCATCCCAACGAAATTTTTAATTGCCTAACCCAACTACTATGTCTTTTTGGATAAGAGGATTTGGGTAAACTATTTTTGCAATAATGCATTAATCTTTTGTTTATATCCCAATTGAATATGAATTTATAGAAGTGACTATAAATTCTTTCTTATTTTGTTATTTAAGTAAGGGGGTTTTAAATAAGATCAACAAGGGTTTGATTCATTGATATCAATGATTTGAGTTTAAAACAAACACATCGAGAGGGTCATGTGTAAAAAAACTTTCAAAAAAATTGCCGAACCCGTGACTCCCCTCACCTTTCATAGGTGATAGGCCGGTCTGTCCGTGTCTGCAAGCCCTCTATATGCACGTACTGATCGAGCACATCAATGAAGAAACTCATGTTGTGTGAATTTTAATTTTCACGTGACAAGCGTTTGGGTTGGCACTAAAGTCCACAAATCTTGGCAATAAGGGTCAAATTATAATCATAATCTTACCCTCTATTTGGTTCGTGGAATCTACCAAGGAAAAAAAAGAGAGGGGGAAAAAAAATAGGGAGAAAAGAAAATGAAAGAAAAAGATGAAATCATTTCAAGCCAAAATTATTCAAATTCTTCTAATTTTCCATTGTAACCAAATAAGCGAAAATACAATTCCTTATATTTTATATTTTTTTCCTTGATAAAATCCTTAAACCAAATAGAGCCTTAATGAAAAATGAGGGAAAAAACCAAAAAAACAAACAGAGAGTAAGAAGGTGAGAAAGAAGTGAGGATGAACAGAGAATCATTGAAAAGGAATCTTTTTTTTTTTTTGGGGTGGTAGAATGGATATTTTAGAGGAGTCCTTGCTTCATTTGCAAATTAAGGGGGCAGAAACAAAAGTTCAATGTTCATAAAAAAATTACACCCACATGTATAAAAATATAGGGTGCTCGTATCCTCTCCAATTGCTAATGGTATGATAGCATAGTGACATTTGTTTTATTTCTTAAATTTGTGATCTCCGTTTCAAACAAACTTATGGAGAAGCATTGATATTCCTTTGCTAATATTAAGAGGGGTTAAAGATAAAGATATATTCTGTTTGTAAAAAAAAGGTGTCCTCTCCAGATATCTTTTAGCTTAGCTTGTTTGATTTAGTACCAATATTTTGGTTCCAGATGCTTGCATATCAACCGAATATGAAAACGTGCCCGTTAATGGGGTCGATGAGTACGTTGGCTTTTTTCCGACCATTAGATCAATCTGTGATGAGTTGGTGCATTGTGAGCCATCGAGATTGGAGGATCTGAATCCATACATATAGATAGTATAGACTGAGGAGGGCATGCACTGACCAACCTATCCCTTCCATGGATTCATCTTCTTCTCTCTTCTTTCTCAAACAACGTACAATTGATGAATATTCTCCTCATATCAGCTTGCATCCAACATGTCATTGGATGCTACCCATCAATCTTCAGCTTTGGCAATTCACTGGCTGATACTGGAAACCTACTTCTTTCCTACCAGCAAGACAATCGAACTCTCCCCTTCCTCTTCTCTCTTCCTTATGGAGAGAGCTACTTCCATCGTCCCACCGGACGATGCTCCGATGGTCGTCTTGTCATAGATTTCATTGGTATGTGTACATACATAAACACATTTGAAGGCACTTTCTATTTTTTATTTTCTTGTTTTCTTGTTTTTTTTAAACACTTGAGAAAGCCCACATACTATATATTCTACCGGTTGACGGGATGCACAGTACTTAATCTTTAACATTTTTTACTGTTGCCTCACACGACCAATCGCATGTTGATTAAGTTCTTGCATTGCAGACTTTTTTGATACTCAATTTGTCATATCCAAATGAAAGCAGCAAACCCAAATACGAAATCAATGAACCCAAATAGAACTAATATTCTTAAAATCAATCTTGACTAACCGATATGGGATTTTACAGCTCTAAACATTTCTTTTTTTGCTAACACACATTGATAACACAGAAGAACGCACAATGAGGAAGCACACGTACACGACATAGATACGTAGTAGTATAATTTTTCAATTCTTATGTTGGTTACTGATTTTGCAGCCGAGTGTCTTGGACTTCCACTGCTACAGCCATATCTTGCAACTAAGAACCAAAGGGAACTAGATCTCCAAAAGGGTTTGAATTTTGCAATTGCTGGAGCCACAACGCTCAACATCGAGTATTTTGAAGAAAGAGGGATTCAGAATCCATATACAAACCTCTCGTTGGGAACTCAATTAGGTTGGTTCAAAGAAATGTTGCCATCGCTGTGCAACACTCCTTCAAGTATGTTTTGCACTTCTTATTTATTCAACTTCCTTAAATTTTCTTTTGTTGCGTAATTAAACATTAATTGTCGTCATAGGTACAATTTCATGTCTATAAGGTTTGTATTTTGTTTTTTTAATCAAACCTCAAGTTGGAACTATAATGTAACCCGTAAAGATTACTCAGATGGTAAAGGACTGTAGTTCAGGAACTGTAGATCCCGAATTTGGGTCTCAAATTTCTCATTATTGGATGCATGTGATTGTGTGTGGTGTGTGTATCATGGGGGTTAGTCCGGATTTAATGACTTACGATACCCCTTATTTGCAAAAAGAAAAAATGAAAAAAAAAAAAGGTGGAACTATGATGAGCGATTTATTATTACGTCCTGCTTATATCATGACAATATTGTCCCATCATCCTTCATGTGCCATACCCCTTTTTACTCTACCCCTGTTTTGCAATAAATTTTCTAGGTTTGTTCGCTCTATCTATTTGTGATGCCACACTAGAAAATGTCTCAATGCCATTGGACTAATAAGTTGTCGATAAATGAGTGGTGCTACATCATAGGATGAATCCCATGAATTCATTCGTCGAATAATGGTTTTTTTCTTTTAATAAATAAAACACTCCATGATAGGAGGGTGGGAATTAACCCCTACCAAGTTTGTTAATCCAATATATAAGTATTACATACGAAAATGACCTAGTAGAAGATTATCATAAAATACAATGGAACATGTCAAATAATGTTACATCTATTTTTTCTAAAGCAAATTTAAGAAGGCTTACTATTTCTATTAATTACAAATTTTTTTCATCGACACATCTGTTTGAAAAACAAAAAGAGAGGATAAAACTAGTAGCTTTACAATTTTAATTCTTTGATAAATAGATTGCCAACTTACTTAACCACTGAATCTTTATGGAAACGATAAAAAAATATCCCATTGTTGTTTAATCTTCAGCTTTTCATTGTGTGATGGTGATTCACGTACAGGTTGCAGTGAGCTTCTTGGTAGCTCTCTATTTCTTGTGGGAGAGATTGGGGGCAACGATTACAACTATCCATTATTACTCCAAAATAGAAGCATTGAAGAGATTCGTACGTTTGTACCTATAGTTGTTAGTGTGATCGCTTCAGCCGTCAATGTAAGAAATTAACCCAAGTAGACAAGTAGAGAAAATGCCAATAGGGCTTGATTCCCCCCCCCCCCCTCTTTTTTTTTCTTTTTGCTTCGTTTTTGTTTTTCTCTTTTTGCTGAGTAAACCAAGAGGCTTGATTTTGTTATGTTGGGTACAAATGGGGCAGTTATTCGTTTTTGAAAATTTTCTCTTATTTGCAACTTGGACGAGTCACAGTGCTTATTTACTTATTTATTATAGAAAAGGTCTTTAAGCATTAGAGAGAGTCAAGGAATTCAAACTAGCTAGGTTGGCATCCCTTAGCCCTCAGCATCATCATGTGCTTAAGGTCCTGCATATTATTAAATGAAGAAAAATGAATATAGTGAAAAAAACAAAAAAAACTATAGTGTAGGTGACTTATAATTATGTCACTATCTAGTTAATAGAACAAAAGTTAAACTATGGTTTGAACCGGTTCACAATGCTTAGTTTCATGATGCATTTTTCCCTTGTAAAAGATATTTTTTGATACTCACCGTTGCAGTGTAGGAGTTGATTGAGCTAGGGGCGAAGACACTCATAGTCCCTGGAGACTTACCACTTGGATGCTTGGCGGCCTATCTAACATTATTCGAGAGTCCGAATAAGGAAGATTATGACTCCATAACTGGTTGTCTAAACCGGTTTAACGAGTTTGCTGAGTACCACAACGAGCAGCTTAAAATAGAACTAAATTGGATTCAAGAGCTTCAACCTCATGCCACCATTATTTATGCTGATTATTACAATGATGTGATGAGACTTTATCATTCTCCAAGCGAATTTGGTACTTCCTATTCTCTCCTTATTTCACATATACATTATATGGTCTTTGTTTAGATCTCTTACCAGCCTAAGCTAACAAAGTTTAGGGGTAATTAAGGTAGCTTTTATCGATTGTTAAGAAAAAAATTAATTTAAAAAAAAAATAGAAAAGTTGGAGGTTCATTTCCAAATTCAATTATGAAAAAAAACAACTTTGATCGACTAACATGAAAAATTATATATTCAGTATAATCGGCACACCATATAGCATGCCGATGTAGTGTGCCAGACTTATAAAACCATGCTAGCTGTATAAATCAGTTCAAAATGAAAATTGTCTATCTAAAAGAAAAGATGGATACTAAAAATTCTAACCACCGCAAAAAGTGTTATACGACATGATTCTATTAATTTGGTTCACTACATCAGCACATTACGTGGAGAGTATAGTTGTACATATAAAGAGAAATAAGATTGAGAAAAGTATTAGACTGTGAAGAGATACGCTAGTATTGGGGGTTATCTTTCTTGCATATTTGCAGGTTTTACTGGAGGAGCTCTTGGGGCATGCTGTGGAGGGGGAGGCATAAACAATTTCAACTCATTGGCACAATGTGGCTATCCACTAGCCAATACTTGTGTTGATCCATCGAAGTATGTCAGTTGGGACGGTGTGCACTTTACAGAAGCTGCTTATAAATGGATGTCCATTGGTTTATTGGAAGGAGGATTCACCATACCTCCCCTTAATACCTCATGTTTTTCAGTTTGCTCCGAGTCCACCCGATCTTTAAATATGACTAGCTAAGGCAATTGAGAAATCTAGGTTTGCTCAAAAAGGTTTTGTTGTAATATATTAAATAAATAAATAAAAAAAAATCTTGGGTTTGTCTGGTGTATATATATATATATACAATCTCAATTATGTTAGCATATCAGTATCATACATTAGAGGTTGTACCTCGTGCATTGGCTCAATGTACCGGCTCAATGTACCCTCTTATAACCCACTAATGCACGATGCACAATCTCTAATGCGGGTATTAATATAGTGGAGTACAAGATACAGTGGGTGCCATACAATCTTTGTAAAATTAAAGCCAACCACGCATTGGTGCCGCCCAACATGAAACCTGTGAAAATAGGTTGTCCAAGTTGGTTCAGGCTGGAAGTAATGGTTCAGGGTACGTGATAGTAATTGTAGTAATTGTGGTAGCAGTACTCTACTGCATTAAACATAATTGGGGAACATGTTGATGCAGGATTTAATAATGGGACTCTAACTGCTTGTCGTAGAGGGGGTGGACCATACAATTTCAATAATTCAGCAAGATGTAGTCACTTTGGTAACAGGGACGAATCCAGGAATTTAGTTTAAGGTAGGGAAACTTTGATTGGGTGTTAATATTGCTTTATCCGATCCTAATTCAATTGAAGACTCTTTTGTTAAAAAAATATTCTTTTATTTTGTTATTTTAAGGTAGAAAAATTTACAAATACTTATAATCCGTTGCTATTTGATAAATCATATTTCAAAAAATTGAAGATTATGAAGATTGCTGCTGGATTGGTGTTTTTTTAGGGATGAAAAAAAAGGGTGGGATTGCGAGAAAGAAAAATAAAGGAGATTAAATAAAATTCAGAAGGTAAATCTAAAATTTCAAAAAAAAAAAAAAAAATTGAAGATATAAACTTATTTTTAAAAAAAAAAAAAAAAAAATTGAGGCCTTGAGGGTTGGCGGATGCCACCCTACCCCTCATGTGGCTTTGCCCATCCCTCACATTATCACATCCTCTCTTATTTGAGAGTTTAGACATTTCTAGAGTTCACATGATGCTATATATGAATATTCGAGTGTTTGGATGTCCTATGAAAATTGAATTATTGCATACATATTTTATATTTGTTATATCATTTTAATTATAAAAAAAAAAAGAATCTTAAGATTGAGGTGCCATTGTAGGATATGGCAGCCATCATTCTAGATAAATGGGTCAAAGGAATGAATTTAATTTAATGAAATCTTAAGTCCGGCGGCTAAGATGGATTATATATATGTATAGACGATGATTTTATACCTTCAACCTGGGATAATTTCAACTGCCCATACTCAGTCTGCTTCTCAGGTTGCTGATAATTGATCCCAATCCATTAGCCAAGGTGGCATTTTAGTCACGTCAACATTCATGTTCTAATTTGAGGGGGAGTGTTGAAAGTCAAGCTAGAATGCCAAACTCAAATTAACGTTGTACAAGTCTATTCAACATATGCATAGCTGCTGTAAATTAAATTATCTTTACAGAATTGAAGACATCATAGCTGTAACTTTTGGATATTCCTATTATTTAATTATACCTTAATCTTGTTTGCGTGACTGCAAGCCTTCTATATGACATGTACCAAACACATCAATGAATGAAATTCATTGATAGGAGGGTTACCACGTCATTTTACCGCGTGATTTGAAAACTCTTGATATATATGAGGGTTACCACGTCATTTTACCACGTGATTTGATCGCGTTTTTGGGACAGTTTGGTATCCTCTTTATATCTTTTTAATGAAATTTTTAATTGGTTGAAAGAGGATTTGGGTAAAACTATTTGCTTCTTTCTCCTGGTTTTCGTTGGTGGTGTTTTACGTCTCCTGATCTCTTGGCTTTTTTATGCCATGACATGTATTGGCATTGATTTCTTTTGTTAGTTGGGTTGTGACTTTTATTAGTCATCATGATCAACTTTCCTTTTTCCTCTTCTGGGTCGTCCTTTGATGCTCATAACTCTTTCATTCAAAGAAAATTAATCTTGTGAAAGTGATGTTTTTTAATTTCATCGCTGATTGTGGTAGGCGGTTTCTGCTTTGGTTTGTGGCGCTTTTTTAATTTGATTTATTTATTTTTTTGTCAGGGTGTTGTTCACGTTTTTTGGGGTGTTGTGGGCTGACTTCTCTTTGATTTGGGAGAGTAAGTGTTGTTTTTTGGATTTTCCTTTGGGGTATTGTTCTGTAAGCTAGACTGTTTGTTTCCTTCTAATAATATATATTTCGCATATATACAAAAAAAAAGGGAAAAAGAAAAAAGAATTAAACTGTTACATTTGAAAATTTTACGCTTTTAAGAAAACCATTTACAATACTTTCATATCAATATAAATGATTTAATATTCTAATTTTACCCTCAAGTATATTGAAAAATGTAAAATATTCAAGAGAAATTGTAGTTTATGAAATCAATTCAAAAAAGTCATTCACTTTTTGAATGTGACGATAATTTTGGAACATTTAAAAAAAAACAGAAAAAAAAAAAAAAAAAAAAAAGGAGACCTTGAGGGAGTATATAAATACTGCTTTTTTTATTAAAATAAATTTAAGGCCATGTATACTCTTCTGTCTGGATTTACCGAACACGTCAATTGGTTTGGCACCAGAAAGTGGGTAATAAATTATTCTTGAGAAGGGTCAAAGTAATCGTAATCTCAATGAAACATGAGAAAAACAACAGATTGAGAAACTGAGAAAGAAGAGAAGACCTACAAAGAATAACTTAAGAGAAATCTTTGCTCCATATAAAAAATAAAAATAATAAAAATAATTCTATATTCGTAAAAAGCTTACACCCACACGTATATAAATAGAGATGGTATAGACCTGAGGATATCATGCACTGACCAACCTATCCGTTCCACTCTAACAAAAAAAAAACCTACTTCCTCTTCGTTTTTCTTCCTAGCTACCATGGATTCATCTTCTTATCTCTTCTTTCTCAAACAACATTTGATTAAAATTCTCCTCATGTTAGCTTGCATCCAACATGTCACCGGATGCTACCCATCGATTCTCAACTTAGGCAATTCATTGTCCGATACTGGAAACTTACTTCTTTCCTACCAAGGCACCAATGAAACTCTTCCCTTTTTCCATCCTCCCTATGGAGAGACCTACTTCCACTACCCCACCGGACGATGCTCCAATGGTCGTCTTATGATAGATTTCATCGGTATGTGTACATCATACATAAACACATATGGAGGCAGGCGCTTTTTTAAAATAAATTATTATTATTGTTATTACTATTATTGTTTTGGCTAACAACGTCTTCAAAACTTTCGTTTGATTAATTCTTGGAGCACGGGTAAGGCCATTACCCCACTTCGTCTTAATTAACGCTTAAGATAAACATAGGTTCTAAGAGTCCATAAAATTGATCCACACGTACTCAACCTCTAAAATGGCCTATTTCATAGAGGAAACGTGGAACTTGTAGTCTTAAGGCTAACCTTGACTAACTAATATAGGACCTTATATACACCACTAAACATATCTTTTTTAATTGGCTAATAGTCACAAAAACACACATTGAGAAAGCCCACATACACGACGTCGATACTTAGTAGCATAATCTTTCAATTCTTATGTTGATTACTGATTTTGCAGCCGAGTATCTTGGACTTCCACTGTTACAGCCATATCTTGCAATTAAGAATGAAAGCGAACCAAATCTGCAAAAGGGTGTGAATTTTGCGGTTGCTGGAGCCACAGCGCTCGACTTTGAGTTTTTGGAAGAAAGAGGGATTTATCCACTTACAAACATATCGCTGGGAACTGAGTTGGGTTGGTTCAAGGAATTGTTGCCATCCCTGTGCAACACTTCTTCAAGTATGTTTTGCACTTTATTTATTCTTCTTATGGAAACGAGATATCCCATTTGTTTTTTCAGATTATTATTTGTGTTTTGGTGTTTCACAGGTTGTAGTGAGTTCCTTGGTAGCTCTCTAATTCTTGTGGGAGAGATTGGGGGTAACGATTACAACTATGCATTCCTATTCCAAAATAGAAGCATTGAAGAGATGCGTACATTTGTACCTCTTGTTGTTAATGTGATTGCTTCAACCATCAATGTAAGAAATTCCAACTTTACTAGTTTTCATTTTTTTTGGGCACATGATACTCACCAATGCAGTGCATATATGCAGGAGTTGATTGAGCTAGGGGCAAAGACCGTGGTGGTCCCTGGAGACATACCAATTGGATGCTCGGCAGCCTATCTAACAATATTTGAGAGTTCCAATGTGGAAGACTATGACCCCCTAACCGGTTGTCTTTACCGGTTCAATGAGTTTGCTGAGTACCACAACGAGTTGCTTAAGAGAGAACTAAATCAGATTCAAGAGCTCCAACCTCAGGCCACCATTATTTATGCTGACTATTATAATGATGCCATGAGAATTTATCGTTCTCCAATCGAATATGGTATTTCCTACTCTCTTAATTATAGATTGTTAAGGGGAGTAAAAAAAAAAAAAAAAAAAAAAAAGACTAGCGAAGTTGGAGGTTCATTTCCAAATTTGATTATGAACTTGAAAAGTAGAGTAACAGAAAAAATTATTCAATATAAATGGCACACCACATAGCATGCCAATATAGTGTGCCAGACTAATAAAACCATGTCATATTAATATGGTTCATGACGTACATTAGCACACCACATAGAGAGTAGTAATATAAATTGAAGTATAAGTCTCTGATGAGATACGTTAGTGTTGGGGGTTATCTCACTTGCATTATTATTATCCCTCTGCAGGTTTTACTGGAGGAGCTCTTATGGCATGCTGTGGAGGGGGAGGCACATACAATTACAACTCATCTGCACCATGCGGCTATCCAGAAGCAAGTGCCTGTGAGGACCCATCAAAGTATGTCAGCTGGGATGGTGTGCACTTAACGGAGGCGGCTTATAAGTTGATCTCCAGTGGTTTATTGGATGGAGAATTCACCATACCTCCTCTGAATACTGCATGTCTTTCACTTGCTTCGAGTGCTGGACATTATACTAGCTAAGGCAATTGAGGAATCTTAGTTTGCCCAAAAGATTTCTTCGTTATTAAATAAATAAATAACTCTGGTCTTGGTTTGACCGAAAAGGTTTCCTTGTTGTTAGATAAATACGTAAATAAAGTGTTGGGTATGTCTGGCCCTTTTTTTTTTTTTTTTTTTTGTTTTTGTGTTTATATTTTTGTATATTTTTTGTTTATTTATTCCCCACTTGTTGTGAACCTAGGCTTAATTGGGTGGCCATTATAACATGCTCGTGTAATTTTCTTTTCTTGGAAAACGGGGTGTCTTTAAAATTGCAAATAAGAAGGGAAGCCACAATTTAATTTGCAATATTTTGATTTCCTGGTAATGCATCATGTGCTTGTATGTGAATACTTTTATGAGAAGACAAATACATCTATAAGGAAATTATTTGTTAAAACAAAAAAAAAAACAATTATTTGTTTTCTATTGGGAAGACAAATTCATCTACAAGGACATGGATTTAATCCTATGATGAATTTGCACATTCAATAGGTATATTTCTTTCGATTTATACGTCTTGCATGTCATTTTCTTGTAATCTTCGATTCTTAATAAATATCCCAAGGGACAAGATGAAGGGTATGGTACAATCCGTTTAATCCACTCAAACCGTTGGTTTCAAACCGCCAAAAGAAATCAGTTAATCGGGTAGTTTTTAGGACCATTAGTATGTTTAGCAATGGGTTAAAAATTTGCAAACCGTCATTGACAGGTTGGTTGTAATTTTCCTCTCAAACCACTCCAAACTGACCCGAGCACATCCCTACTTGAGGGGATCTTTGCCAAGATTGAGAGCCACCCATAATTTTTTTTTTATTTTTTATTTATCACTGGAAAAATATATATTATTAATGATAAGGGAAAGAGAAACAGCCACACCCCCACAAACCCCCATGCTGAGAACAGCTACACCAATAGAACGTACGACACCCTCAAAAGAAAATAGAACAATAGGACTGAAGGACATAATAAAACCCAGAATTGATTGAAAGAACATAAACTTCTAAATCTTTGTCTCATTAGAAAATGTTTCTGTTGAGGAAATAAATTAAGACAAGAAAAGGATGGAAGCAAGAATATATGGAAATAATTCAAGAAGGAGCATATCAAGGAAGGAGATCAATTGAGAGAAATTCATGAAGAAAATTTCAAAAAAGACTTTGATTTATTTCCTTGTTTATGTATTTGTATTATTATTAATTTCCATATTAACTATTTCCTCTTCTTCTCTATATAATCCTAGCTAGTATTGGGTTGATTGTAATCATCCAAGTAATTATCAATGAGAATCAGTTTTTCTATAGTTTTAATGCCATTAGACGAATCAATCATTGACCATATGAGTGATGCTACATCGATAGGATGAATCAATTAAATTATTTTTCCAGGGATTATGACATCTACATTTTTTTTTTGGTTCCTTTGATGTGGGTCAGATTATTCAGGTTACTGGAAACTGACACAGATAAAAAATAAATAAAAAAATTATTTAAGGGGGGCCTGTTTGGGATGATATGATAGATGTTGATAAAGGAAGGTGCAAACGTGCAGTGGTATCTGGAAATTTTCCAATTAATTGGGTTCTCTGCACTCGGCAGTGTACCTCACCTTGTTTTAAAGTCCGAACAAAACAGACTATGATAAATGAAAATGGGTGCTTGAAGGTTTAGAATGCCCTAATCTCAAAATATCACAACAATCAGCTCGAACTTGCATTGGAGAAACTGAGACAAAAGCATTCGCATTCGAGGATCATTTATGCTGATGACTACTATCATGATGGCTATGCGCTTCATTAATGCGCCCCACTTTGTCTTAATTAACGTTAAGATGAACTTAGGGCCTAAGAGTCCACAAAGTTGATCTATAGTCAACCTCTAATATGGCCTATTTAATCTTAGAAGAGAGGCTGAACTTATAGTCCTACTGCTAACCTTGACTAACCGATAAAGTTGATCTATACTCAACCACCTCCAAACAAATGTTTTTTGGCTAACACACATAGATAACACAAAGAAACACACATTGAGAATGCCCTACACGACAAAGATACTTTGTAGTATAATTGATCTTTAAATTCTTATGTTGATTATTGATTTTGCAGCCGAGTATCTTCGACTCCCACTGCTACAACCATATCTTGCAATTAAGAATGAAACTGAACCAAATCTCCAAGTGGGTGTGAATTTTGCAGTTTCCGGAGCCACATCGCTCGACATTGAGTTCTTGGAAGAAAGAGGGATTTACAATCCATATACAAACATCTCGCTAGGAACTGAGTTGGGCTGGTTCAAAGAAATGTCGCCATCCCTGTGCAATAACACTTCTTCAAGTATGTTTTGCACTTCTTATTTATTCTTCTTATGGAATCGAAATATCTCATTTGTTTTTTCATGTATGATTTTTATTTGTGTTTTGGTGTTTCACAGGTTGTAGTGAGTTCCTTGGTAGCTAATTCTTGTGGGAGAGATTAGGGGCAATGATTACGACTATGCATTCCTACTGCAAAATAGAAACATTGAAGAGAAGCGTACATTTGTACCTCTAGTTGTCAATGTGATCGCTTCAACCATCAATGTAAGAAATTCCAACTTCGCTAGTGTTTTGTTTTTGTTTTTGTTTTTGTTTTTGATTTTGTAAGGTCCGTGTTTTTAATGTTGTTATATTCCGTGCCAAAGTATGGTTAAGTCTTGGGTTGTTTGAAGATTGGTGAAATTGCAAAGTTGAGACAAAGTGTGGAGTTCAAAGTTTAGACTCACAATTGTTCTTAAGAAAGGTAAGTGACTATAGAAGCTTGAGTTTTAGTGTTTAAAAATCATTTCAAATCTTTTTTAATATTTCCTTGTTTATTAAAATGGTTTTGAAAAAGATTTTTTAGCTTTTGAGGTTTTTCTGCTTAGGGGGATCAATCCATGGCCTAGGAGGATCGATCCGTGGTATTTTAAAAATGCACATTTTGCTTTTGCCTAGGTGGATCGATCCATACTGCTTTAGAAATGCTGATTTTGCTTCTGTCAACCCGGATCGATTCGGCATGAACTCGGATCGATCCGGGCTCGTAAAAAATAGTTTTTAAAGTTTTTAAAACTTACATTTTTAATACAAAAACGTGGTACAGCCACTTGGGGTTTCTTAGACTATATATATAGAGTCTTTTATCATTAAGAAAGGGAAGCAAGCCTCTCCCTATTAGGGTTTTCATTGTTCATTTTCTTAAAACACCTCTAGAATACTTTAATCTAAGTTTTTCACTCATATGCTCTAGAGATTATCAAACCACACCCCATTCACAACCTTTGAGTGTTTGTGAGACCGTTGCGACGGTGATCGAGCTTGCGAGTTCGTGGTTGAAGGCATGGCGGTGAAAGAGGTTGGTTGCGACCAAGCCATGACGATGGAGATCGATTGTGTGTGATTGTGGGAGTGAAGACAACTGCATGAGTCCTTGTGTGGTCTGTAAGTGTGTCTTGTACTCATCGATTTCATAGTGGATTAGCTTCAATTGGACGAGGTCCCTTGGTTTTTCTCATTTAGGGTTTTCCACGTAAAAATCTCTTGTGTCATTGTTAATTGTTTTTATGCTTGCTGTGAGACTGATTTATTTGTGGTAAAGGAGATTAATTGAATTGAAATCAAAATTGGGTAAGATTTATACATAATACCTATTCAACCCCCCTTCTAGGTATTGTAGGCTTAGTAAAACCAGAATTTCAGAATATTTTGTTTTTGTTGTTTTTTGATTTGGTTTTTTTGGGCACATGATACTCACCATTGCAGTGCATATTTGCAGGAGTTGATTGAGCTAGGGGCGAAGACAGTGGTGGTCCCTGGAGAGACATTCCAATTGGATGCTCGATAGCCTATCTAACAATATTTGAGAGTTCCAATATGGAAGACTATGACCCCATAATTGGTTGCCTTTACCGGTTCAATGAGTTTGTTGAGTACCACAACGAGCTGCTCAAGATAGAATTATATCGGATTCAAGAGCTCCATCCTCAGGCCATCATTATTTATGTTGACTATTACAATGATGCCATGAGAATTTATCATTCTCTAATCAAATATGGTACTTCCTACTCTCTTAATTATTGATTGTTAAGCCAAAAAAAAAAAAAAAACCCTAGCAAAGTTGGAGGTTCATTTCCAAATTTGATTATGAATTTGAGAACAGTATAACCGGCACACCACGTAGCGTGCCATTTTAATGTGCTAGACTAATAAAACCATGCCATATATATCAGTTCAAATTAAAAATTGTCTATCTAAAAGAGAAAGTGGATACTAAAAATTTTAACCACCATTAAAAGTGCTACACGACATGATTCTATTAATCCGGTTCGACATGATTCTATTAATTCGGTTCACTACATCGGCACACCACGTAGAGAGTAGTAATATAAAATTATATATAGAAATATAAGACTGCATGATGAGATATGCTAGTATTGGGGGTTATCTCACTTGCAATATTATTATCCCTCTATAGGTTTTACTGAAGGAGCTCTTACGGCATGCTATGGAGGGGGAGGCACATACAATTACAACTCATCTGCACCATGTGGCTATCGGCAAGCAAGTGCCTGTGATGATCCATCAAAGTATGTCAGTTGGGATGGTGTGCACTTAATGGAGGTGGCTTATAAATTGATTTCTAGTGGTTTATTGGATGGAGAATTCACCATACCTCCTCTTAATGCCGCATGTCCTTCAGCTGCTTCGAGTACTAGACATTATACTAGCTAAGGCAATTGAGGAATCTTAGTTTGCCCAAAAGATTTCTTCATTATTAAATAAATAAATAATTCTGGTCTTGGTCCGGCCGAAAAGGTTTCCTTGTTATTAAATAAATAAATAAACAAATAAAGTGATGGGTATGTCTAGCACCTTTTTTTTTTGTATATTTTTTATTTATTTATTCCCCGCTTGTTGTGAACCTAGGCTTAATGGACGGCCTTTATAACATGCTCATGTAATTTTATTTTCTTGGAAAAACGGATATATCCCTTTAAAACTACAAATAAGAAGGGAAGCCACAATTTAATTTACAATATTTTGATTTCCTAGCAATGAATCATGTGCTTGTATGTGAATACTTTTATGAGAAGACAAATTCATCTACAAGGAAATTCTTTGCTAATGCAAAAAAAAAAAAATTCTATTGGGAAGACAAATTGATCTACAAGGACATCGATTTAATCCGGCCTATGATGAATTTAAATATTCAATAGGTTTCTTTCGACCCTTGTATGTCATTTTCTTAATTGTAATCTTCAATTATTCGTAAATATCCCAAGTAACAAGACGAAGGATACGTACGGTACAACCTGTTTAATCTACTTAAACCGTTGGTTATAAACCATCAAAAGAAATCAACTCCGCTGGTTTTTAGGACCAACGGTTTAGAAATGGGTTAAAAAATTTGCAAATCGTCATTGGTTGGTTGGTTGTAATTTTTCTCTCAAACCATTCCAAACTGACCTGCACAAATCCCTACTTGAGAGGAACTTTGCCAAGATTGAGAGACCACCCAAAATTGGTTGAAAGAACATAAAATACCTCATTAGAAAATGTTTCAATGCCATTAGACTAATCAATCATTGACAATATGAGTGATATGATTGTACATCGATAAGATGAATCAATTAAATTAATTTTCCAAGGATTATGACATCTACATTTTTTTTATTTTCCTTTGATGTGGGTCAGATCGATTATTCAAGTTACCGGAAACTGACGTAGATAACCCATTTAAAAAATAAATAAACAAATAAATTATTTTGGGTGGAGCTTGTGGTGTTTGGAAATTTGCCAATTGGGTGCTCGGCAGTGAACCTCACCTAGTTTCAAAGTCCCAACAAAACAGAATATGATCAATGAAATGGGTGCTTGAGGGTTTACAATCATTTCTCAAAGTATCACAACAATCAACTCAAACTTGTGTTGGATTTTTGTCTTGTATTCCACCTTTTAACCCATTTTGTTAAGTTGGGTCTATTGGATATAAAGGGGATCTAGGGATTTTGTGAGTGTTTTACTCTTGCATTCTATTGAATACATAGTGGATTGATCTATGGAAATACAGATTCATCCTAAATAAGATTTCATCATTGCTTAACCTATGCAAGCCAGTTGAAGTGCATCGTGAGCTAAGGGAGGTGAATTGCATAGCTGATTGGATGGCGAAGGGGGGTGTGTGTAGATCTGTCCCGTTCATGGTTTGGTTGTAAAGGAGTTTTTTTGGCATTTTTTCTCTGCTGCTTTGGTTTGGTTGTGTGTAGATCTCTTTCCGCTGGCTGTTTTTTTCCTAGGCTTCCCTCTACTGTCCTCTACCCTCCATTATTTTTGCTGCTCTTCTCTGTTGCTCTATTTTATTTAGCTTGATGCTTCCTGTCTAGGCTGTTTTTGGGGGTTTTTCTAGAGTGGTCTTCGAGTGGCAGTGTTCTTTTGTCTTGTCTGGGAGCTGATGTTCTTTGCTTGCAGGGGGATTTTGTTCCTCTGTATTGGGTGTTGCATGTATTCACTCATCAATTTTATAATATACCTTTTCCGTTAAAAAAAAAAAAGAAAAAAAAAATAGTGGATTGATCATCGCCGCCCGTGAACGTAAACATCTTGCTAAACCACGTAAATCTTATGTCTCCTTTTTATTTTATTTTATTTTATTTTTTATGTTCTGTGTTTGGATTAATTCATTTGGTTTGTTTGATTAATAACTTCCACCACCTAAAAATTTGTTTATTTATCGAGCTTCCGCACAACAACTTGCATTGGAGAAACTGAGACCAAAGTATCCACATGCGAGGATCGTTTATGCCGCACAACAACTCGCACAGACTATCATGCTGCTATGCGATTCATTAATGCGCCCCTGCAATTAATATTGTGAGTTTTTCTCAACCATATAATTCTTGGCACTTGGATTAATCCATAGGCTTGCACTACTCCCTAATCCACCTAGCTACCCATATTAACTTTGCTCTATCCCAAATTAACCCTAGACAGTTGGAGTGGTATACTTCGTACTTGGTTCCACAGTTTCCATTTTTTATTTTTTTACAAAATATTTTATGTAGTTAGTATGATGATGAAGATATGTAATTGTGGTACGACTGCCGTGATATCACAATCAATGAAAGTGAAGTCAAGTGAGATTATCAGATTATTTTTTGATCCCACAAATCCATTTTGCTTCTTTAATTGTCATTGGCTCGTGACACTTCATAGCCGGTCATTTCACAGTGAGACTTACTCCAAACCTTGATGTAAGTTACAAAATTTGCATGTTTTATTATTTGACTTAAGTGACATCTTCCTCACTCGTAACTTTAAGGAACTGGAAGCTTGTCCATTTCCATATGGAAAATGTTTTTGTTACAATTCTTAAATTGGCTGAAGGTGTGGATGCATTTGACAAATTAATTGAAACATCATGGACATATATTCATACATGACCTTCTCAAATGGATTGTTGGAGATATACATAGAAACATCAGTTTGTTGAGGGATATATCTTCTAAAATTAACTGAAGTAAATCTTAATTTTAAATTCATCCAAAGGTGCAAGACCACCTAGGTTATCAAGAGTGGTGCTACATTGCCCAACTCATTTGTCTAAATTTACTTATCCAACTGATGTAATGGCTAATGTCATAATCATGTGGGCTAATAAGGTACATATGTCACGTGCCGCATCAGCTATCACATTACACCAAATTAAATGTCATCTAAATGGAACAATTAGATTTGGGAAAAAATTTAGGCTCTTTAGCATTTAATTTCCTCGAATAAAATGTAGTTCATTAAGCTTTTCATTGAAAAAAATGGAATGGTTAGGTATTGATGAGTTAGCTCAGTTGGAAACCTTGGTGGAGTGGGGTTTGGCTTTTAGGGTTTCATTTGCTCCATTGTAAAAAAAAAAAAAAAAAAAAAAGAAAAAGAAAAAAAAAAGAAAAAAAAAAAAAGTGATGGATCACTTAAGAAGTATTTATTCTTTGGATAATATTGAAGTAGAATCGACCCTTATACCTAGAACTACCCAAACCCTCAACGATCCTTAATTCTTAATAAGTTTATTGCTTCACATTTCCTGGGCAAAGGAAATTTTGTGAAAAGTTCTCATGCATCGATCAAAGCGGAAGATCAACAATGCTAATGGATTAATTAATTGACCACATTATTTTTCTGCACACTCTACATGTATCTTGATTGTCTCATAAATCCCCAATCCTGTAATTATTATTATTATTATTTTTAATAAAAGAGCTTAAACGTCAAAGAAAAGTCTAACATTCCAACAATGCTGATACCTAGACCAGATCATTCATATCTGAGCTCACATTATACCTTACCGTGCACCATTTTAAGAGCTTTAATATATCGTACAAGACACAGTGGGTGTCGTAATCTTTGTAAAATTAAATCCGGCCACCCATGTTGGGTCCATGCCACCCAACATGAGACCTGTGAAAATAGGTTGTTCAAGGTTCAGGCTGGCAGTAACGGTTCAGGGTGATGGTAAGTGTAGTCATTGTGGCAGTAGTGCTGTAACTGCTTGTTGCGGAGGACCGGTTGACCATACATTTTCAATAATATATTCAGCAAGATGGGATTCACTTGACAGAGGCATATCGCCTTGGGTTCGATTAATGGCCCGTTTTCTTCTTCATCCCTCACATTATCTGTTTATTACAACCTCTCTTATTTGAGAGTTGAGACAGTTCTAGACTCTAGAACTGGCATTGGCATGTTTGGATGTCTTCAAAAATTGGCATGTTTGGATGTCTTCAAAAATTGAATTATTTGCTACATATTTTATATTTATTCATGAAAAATAAAATGAGTTAAGGGCTTTTGTTTTGGAAGGGGGCCAAGTGTAATTTTTGGGCTAAATTTTATACTTATTTAGCCATAAAATATACATTTTTTTTTATAAAAAGAATTAAAAGGTTGGAGGGGACCATGGCTCCACTAGGCCTATACCTAGTTCCGTCTCTGTATTGTAGGATATGGCAGCCATCATTCTAGATAAACCAGTCAAAACTACGAATGAAAGTGTTGTTCAATGAAATGTTAAAATCAGCGGCCAAGATGGATTGACGATGATTTTATACCTTCAATCCGGGATAATTTCAAGTGCCCCATACTCAGTCTTCTTCTCAGGTAGCTGATATATTAATTTACCCCAATCCATTAGGCAAGGTGGCATTTTAGTCCCGTCAACATTCATGTTCTAATTTGAGGGGGAGTACTGTTGAAAGTCAAGAACACCAAACTCACCTGTTTATTCCAACATATCCATACCTAAACACATGCATAGCCGCTGTAAATCATCTTCTTTTGTCAGTGTGTGAAGGTTTTTTGGGGTGTTCTGGGTTGACTTCTCTTTGATTTGGAAGAGTGGATGTTGCTTTTTGGATTTTTCTTTGGGGTATTGTTATGTAAGACTGTTTGTTTCCTTTTAATAATATGGATTATAAATTTTGCCTACAAAAAAGAAAAGGAAAAAAGAAAAAAGAATTAATGTTTTGATTATATCCCAATTGGATACAATTTTATAGAAGTGATTATAAATTCTTTCTTATTTTATTATTGAAGTGTGGGGATTTTAAATAAGATCAATAAAGGGTTTGATACACTAAAATTTTGTCGATATTTCTGATTTTTAAAATTTTCAAACTTATATTTCCTTCGTCAGACAAAGATAGGTAAAATTTGACAAAACACGTAGTTTAAGAAAAGTCATCATTGTATTGATTTATCATTTAATAAATTTCATCTTTTTAGAAATACTCCTCCTATTTAATATTAGGTTTTGTGTTGAAAGTTATTATTGAAATAACAAAGGGCAAACAATTTGTGCTTTGACTTTTCCAAATGAAAAAACATTTTCAGACAGAAAAAATAGAAAATTTGACTTATTTTTGCGGGACGGAGGAAGTATATAAATATAATTTTTTTTAAAATAATAATTTCCCCAGATCCGTGAAGAAATTTAACACATTCAGAGTTCCATGTGTATTCTTCTACATGCATGTATTGAACACGTCAATTGTTTTGGCACCAAAAAGTGCATGTGGGCAATAAATTAATCTTGACAAGGTCAAAGTAACATAATCTCAATGAAACATGAGAAAAAAATGGAGAATGAGAAAGTGAAAAAGAAGAGAGGACCAACAAAGAATAATTTAAGAAAAGTCTTTGCTCCATATAAACAATAATAACAATAAAATAATTCTATATTCGTAAAAAGCTTACACCGGCACGTATATAAATAGAGATGGTATAGTATAGACCAGAGCATATCATGCACTGACCAATCTATCCGTTCCACTCTACCAAAAAAAAAAACCTACTTTCTCTACGTTTTTCTTCTTTCCATGGATTCATCTTCTTCTCTTTTCTTTCTTAAACAACATTTGATTAAAATTCTCCTCATATAAGCTTGCATTCAACATGTCACTTGATGCTACCCGTCAATCCTCAACTTAGGCAATTCATTGTCCGATACTGGAAACTTCTTTCCTACCAAGGCACCAATGAAACTCTTCCCTTTTTCCATCCTCCCTATGAAGAGACCTACTTCCATCACCCCATAGGGCGATGCTCCAATGGTCATCTTATGATA
This sequence comes from Liquidambar formosana, assembly GCA_039720395.1. Classification (NCBI taxonomy): domain Eukaryota; kingdom Viridiplantae; phylum Streptophyta; class Magnoliopsida; order Saxifragales; family Altingiaceae; genus Liquidambar; species Liquidambar formosana. The sequence goes on from CM077835.1 coordinate 9,368,038, forward strand.
AATTTCATCGGTATGTGTACGTCATACATAAACACATTTGATGGCACTTTTTTTTTTTTACCCTAAAAATATTTTATGTAGTTAGGAGGTCATTAGGTTGATGAAGATATAAGTACCCTATAAGGATTCAAACCTTGATGTATCCTTATTGGGTACAAAATTTGCACAATTTATTATTTGACTTAAATGACATCTTTCTCAATTTTAACCTTAAGGAACCGGTAGCTTGGTCATTTCCATGTGGAAAATGTTGTTCTTACAAAATTCCTTGGCAGAATTCTTAAATTGGCCGAAGGGATACATATGGTGGGTAGGAATGGCAATGGGGTGGGTCGGGGGCCGGTTGACCATATACCATCCTTGAACAGCTCAATGAAACCTATGCCCAAACCCGCCCCTAAACCTAACGTGGGGAAGAACCTAATAACGTTAACCATCCCCGGCCCTATGGTTTTCTATGAAAACAATCTCCACCCTGTGTGAACCCACGAAAAAGCGCGGAGCCCACAAGGGTTTGGCGAAAAATGGTAATAATAGGTATGAAAGACAACAAACAAAAAGGGAGTCGCCACCTCATTTTTTAGGGAAAAGAGGAAAATCACAAAAATGTTTTGTTTTCAAAACCACATGACTCCATTAAAGGAAAAGCAAAGTCTTTGAAACCAGAAAATGGATTCGGGGGATAAGTTACGATGTGGGAAGGTTCTGGGCCAAAAGCCCATAGGCACCCACATCGCCCGAGTTGGTCTCTTAATTCAATTGGGCTAACTTAAGATCTTTTTCACTCAAATATCATCATATATCATCACAAGGCAGCATGCATATCATATATTTCATCCATCCATCTCATCCATGCATAATCAAACAAGTAAAACAAAACAGAAAAAGAAGAAAAGAGAAGAAAAACCTAGGATGCTTGGATCCTAGAACGGACTTGAGCCTCATGAAGAGCGCCTACGTACCATACAGTGAAATACATGGATCAAAGTCCACGTAGTTTGAAAAGAATAGGGTTACAACCTAATACAAACCTATGGTAAAAACCCTAGGTTTCCTTATTTGAAAATGTATTGATTAAATCCAAAACTGAAAACTTCCACAAGAGGAAAACTTTGATAAAAACCAGAATTTATTATTGAAGGAAACCTTTGATAATTACCATAAGCTTGTATTAAGAAGTAACCCTAGGAGGGAGAAGAGAAAAGATAGAAAAAAGAAAGGTGAATTGGGGCACCTTCAAACCCTACTTACCTGAGCGCACAAGCTCCTAGCATTAGCCATTTCAGACCATAGCAGCCCTATTTGCAATAGGACAAGCATTGTACCTGTTTGCACCCTTACAAGTGCACACAATCATGCAAAGAAAACAATATGCAAATCTAGACAGAACCTTGACAAGGCCTAAAATCATCCATTAATCATGCAAACAACAAGAATAATGAATAACTAAGGACCCTAACTCAATCCTACATGCAGTGACTCAACTAACATGCATAAAAAAACCTATGAAAGACACACTAACAAGCATAAGAGACTCCAATAACATCAATAAACATGATAACAAAGCATATTCTAACCAAAACGATGATATTTTATGTAAAATATGAAAATAGACCTCCCTACGGCGAGCTTTCTTAAGCGAAACTATCCTAAGACAATTTCACGTAAGAAAGTCGTTATGGGGAGGTGCAATCAGCATATCCTACGTAAAATATATACCCTAGAACACAATAGAAGTGATTTCATGCTTAAACACATCACAGAAGACTCTCATACAAAACCTCACTCAACGAAAAGGATAATTATCCTTAAAAAAGGATAATATCTCCAAAAACCCTATAAAATATACTATATGAATGCAAACCTAGCATGATTCAACTATATGCAGCATATATAGAATGATTATGATGAGCAACAACCCAAAAAACTAAGCTAAGTATGCTGTATGAAACTTGTGCGAATTCAGGGTTATCGAAACCCTAATTTCACAACCATGCATTATGACATATGAAACAACTCTAAGACATGCTCAAATTATCATGAATATCATTCATATCACATATACTAACTAACAGGAGTATCAATTCCTGATAATAATCACAGCAACCTAAACATGTGAACTATGCATGATTTAAGAAGATAGAGCGAATAAGGCTATCAAATCCTTAGTAAACCAGGGATTATCAAGCATATAAAGCCATAAACTATCCTAAAATCATTCATATAACATCACATAGGCATTGAATTCCATCCATAAGAAGAATAATTGCATGCACCACAACTATCCTAGAAGGAGGAGAAGAAAGAGAAGAAGGAGAAGCAGGAATTCATGTTCAGCATAAAAGGGATAGGCTTACCTCTTGTAGACTCTTCCTTATCTTCAATCCTCTTGTTTCCTTGCTTGCTTGGGGTTGAAGAGCCTCCTCTTGAAGTCCTTCTAGCTCTCCAAACTCGTGGCTCCCTCTCTCTCTAAGTGTAAAGTGCAATTCACCTCCCCCTATGTCCTTTATATAGAGAACTGACCCCCTAAACCAATGGCTAGGATTAATTCATTAAATAATGATCCTAGGGCTATTAGAGACTCTCTTGGTGCTCAAACAACTCAAACCTACACACTCCTAAGCTCAGACAAGTTGTTTTGGCGGAGGAAACCGTCAAAAGAGGGAAAGAAGAGTCAGAGTTTGACTTAAAAAAGGAGTCTCTCGGGTGACCATCTAGGCCTGGATGGTTAGCCGTCTGGGCCTAGACGGCTGACCGTCCAGCCCCGGACGGTTACCCGACAGTCCCCTAATTTTGCTTCGCTTTTGACTCCCACTTGCTGTAGAAGTCCTAAAATCTTCAAATTAAGTCCGATTTTGACGAAATAAAAGCCAAAACGACCGTGTTTCGAAGGGGAACACATTTTTAGGCATTTTAGGACAAAAATCCTCAACCCTGGGTGCATGGTTAGGTTTTACGAAGGTGGTTAACCATGGTGCTTCACCGTCGCTAAGCTGGGTTTGTACACAAGGTCGAACCAAATGCTTTCCCAATCGAAAATTGATCTTTCTAAACATGTTTAGGACATAAATAAAGGCCAATTGAAGTTAAATGAGAGAAAATTGATTGGATCTTATAAGTCAATTTGAGCAAACCAAGAAAGGGTCTTTTAGCCAACCCGAACCATTACGAGCCGAATTGATCTTAAACCATTAATTCATGAAATTGAACCTATATATGGACTCTATATAACCATATGAACTTAATGGAATGACTCGGGATCCATTCCAATGTCAAATGAAAAATATACGGTTTAAAAGACGATTATGCCCTTAAAGTCGCAAAAGTTCTTATTGACTATCGAAATGAGCTCTAAATCACTTCAAAATTCATACACATGATATTCAATGCCATAGAAACTCAATGCAAAAGACTAGACTCAAAAAAGGACTCAAAGTCCTAAATGAAATGATATGTCCTAGCTAAGGTGACAAAAATGGGGTGTGACACCCTGCCTAGCCCAACAAATTTTTCCAGCCCCTGCCATACCAACAACAAAAAAAAAAAAAAAAAAAAAAAAAAGGCATAACTTCCCTTATGATTTCCGTAAAAAATTCTATTATGATTTCCATGAATCTAAGCCCAACCGACAACATATATATTGCAATTAATAAGAAATTTGAGCAATTTGAGAAATTTGAGAAATATATATTGCAATTAATATTAATCATCACAACTCAAAAATACAATTGCAACTTGAGAAAGAGAATGAAGGATTGAAGGTTTAGTTGGGAAAGAGAAAGAGAGAAATAGAGAATGAGAATGAAGGCTTAGAGACTTACAATAGTGATTGGTGAAAGGAGAGAAATAGAGAACTGGTGTAGATCTACTATGTCGCTGAGGAATTGCATGAGGGAGGAAGAGGGACTGCTATCTACATAAGGGAGGTCTGTGACTCCTGTGCCGTCGTGAGGGTAGCCGCCGGCAATGGGGACTGGTACGTGACTCCACTCACTCGTGAGCAGCGTGCTGCATGAGGGAGGGAGAGAGTGAGTAGCGTGAGGGAGGGAGAGAGTAGGGGCATAGGGTGAGGGTGGCGTTGTGGGGAGGCCATGCTGCCGTGAGGGTAGTCGCTGGCGGTGGGGATGTGAGGGTCTGTGGGTGAGGGACTAAAGAGTGAAAAGCTGAAGATGAAGTGCGGCTAAGGGTTTTTTGGGGGAATTGGGGAAAAGTTTAAGTTATATATATATGGAAGGGTAAAATTGTAAAAGGCAAACGGGGTATGGCGGTGCTATGGTTCGGTTCGGGTCTACAGTTTAGGGCTTATAAATACCATAACCAAACTGAACCCGATGGAAATTTTAAAATTTTACCCATACCCAAACCAAGAACCAAAAAAATCCAAAAAAACCTATGAGGGCAGGGCAGGGCAGGGCGGGTTGAAATTGCCATCTCTAATTGGTGGGGGAATTTTCCAAATTTATTAAAACATCATGAACATATACTCATATGTAACCTTCTCAAATGGATGGGTGGAACTAGATATGGAGACCTCACTCTGTTGAGGGATATATCTTCTGGACTTCTACAATTAAATGAAGAAAATCATGTCATGATCATTTAAAAGGTGCAACAGCAAACATGGTACTAAAGGGCAGTAGTGGAACATTGCACAACCCAATTGTCTATATTTACTTACCCAAAAGATGTAGTAGTTGATGTGACAGCAATAGTCATGCATGTGGGCTAATTATGAGGTGCGTTGGATCTACTTTCATATCACACCACATTAACTACCATGTGAGTTGGGCAAAAATTTGAACTCTTTTAGCATTTAATTTCCTCGAATATATTGTAGTGCATTAAGCTTTTCATTAAAAACAAAAATGGGATGGTTAGACCGCAATGATGGTTACCATTGAGACTTAGCTTAGTTGGAAACCTGGGTGGGATGTGGACGTGGGTTTTAATTTGGCTTCTAGGGCTTCAATTCCTCCATTGCAACCAAAAAAAGATGGTGTGTTCAGTAAGGATTTATTTTTTGTGTGTGGTTACATTGGAGGGAAATCGACTCCCCACACTTACAACTATCCAAGCCCCCCACCCACCCTTGGTTCTCAACAAGTTAATTGTTTCACGTTTCTTTTGCAAAAGAAATTTTGTGAAAATTAAGGTCTCAAGCATCAAAGCGGAAGCCGGCCACGGGTACGACCCAACATGAGGACCTGTAAAAATAAGTTGTCCTGTGGTCTAGGGGGATGTTACGTAGTTGACTGATTGTAGAAACTGTGCTAGCTAGCTAGTAGTACTCTACTCCATAAAAGATAATCGAGGAACATGTTGATGCAGGATTTAATAATGGGATTCTAACTGCTTGTTGCGGAGGGGGTGGACCATACAATTTCAATAATTCAGCAAGATGTGGTCACACTGGTTCAGTAGCTTGACAGAGGCTGCTTATCGGCATATCGCCTTGGGGTTGATCAATGGCTCGTTTTCTTCTCCATCCCTAACATGATCACATCTTCTCTTATTTCAGACAGTTCTAGCGACCTCCCATCATACTATGTATTAATAGTGGCGTGTTTGGATCGATGTCCTATGAAAATTGAATAATTTCGTACGTATTAATTTCATATGTGTTATGTCAAACCATTTTTTAATCTTGAGATCGAGGTGCCATTGCCATTGTAGGATGTGGCAGCCATCATTCTAAATAAACGGTTAAATCATCAGGCAAGGCGGCATTTTTCAGTCTGTTCTATGCATGTTTGGCGTTATCAACATTCACGCTCCCAGGTAAGGGGAGTATTAAAAGTCAAGAATATCATCCCCACATGTTATACATGTTTAGTTAACATATGCATACCAAGATATAGTCCCTATCAAGTAAGGACGAATTGATGTAAGTAATATCAGTATCCGCATTAGGGGTTGTGTTACATGCATTGGTGGGTTATAGGATACATTGGATTAATGTGTATATTATAACCCCTAATACATGATATTAATATTACTTATATTACTATGCACATCCTCACTTGACCACCATCCGATATGCATAGATGCATATGTTTAGGGAAAATATCATGGCTGTAACTTTTAGGTGATCGATATAACGATCATCACGTCATTTGATCGAGTTTTTTGGACAGTTTAGTATTTTCTTTATCATCCTAACGAAATTTTTAATTGCCTAACTCAACTACTATGTCTTTTTGGATAAGAGGATTTGGGTAAACTATTTTTGCAATAACGCATTAATCTTTTGTTTATATCCCAATTGAATATGAATTTATAGAAGTGACTATAAATTCTTGTTGATCTTTTTTATTTAAATAAGATCAACAAGGGTTTGATTCATTGATATCAATGATTTGAGTTTAAAACAAACACATCGAGAGGGTAATGTGTAAAAAAATTTCAAAAAAATTGCCGAACCCGTGACTCCCCTCACCTTTCATAGGTGATAGGCCGGTCTGTCCGTTTCTGCAAGCCCCCTATATGCACGTACTGATCGAGCACATCAATGAAGAAATTCATGTTGTGTGAATTTTAATTTTCACGTGACAAGCGTTTGGGTTGGCACTAAAGTCCACAAATCTTGGCAATAAGGGTCAAATTATAATCATAATCTTACCCTCTATTTGGTTCGTGGAATCTACCAAGGAAAAAAAAGAAAAAGGGAAAAAAAATAAGGAGAAAAGAAAATGAAAGAGAAAGATGAAATCATTTCAAACCAAAATTATTCAAATTCTTCTAATTTTCCATTGCAACCGAATAAGGGAAAATACAATTCCTTATATTTTATAATTTTTCCTTGATAAAATCCTTAAACCAAATAAAGCCTTAATGAAAAATGAGGGAAAAAACCAAAAAAAAAAAACCAAACAGAGAGTAAGAAGGTGAGAAAGAAGTGAGGATGAACAGAGAATCATTTAAGAGGAATCTTTTTTTTTTTTTGGGTGGTACAATGGATATTTAAGAGGAGTCTTTGCTTCATATGCAAATTAAGGGGGCAGAAACAAAAGTTCAATGTTCATAAAAAAACTACACTCACATGTATAAAAATATAGGGGGTTCGTATCCTCTCCAGTTGCCAATGGTATGATAGCATAGTGACATTTGTTTTATTTCTTAAATTTGTGATCTCCATTTCAAACAAACTTATGGAGAAGCGTTGATATTCCTTTGCTAATATTAAGAGAGGTTGAAGATAAAGATATATTCTGTTTGTAAAAAAAAGGTGTCCTCTCCAAATATCTTTTAGCTTAGCTTGGTTGATTTAGTACCAATATTTTGCTTCCAGATGCTTGCATACCAACCGAATATGAAAACGTGCCCGTTAATGGGGTCGGTGAGTACGTTGGCTTTTTTCCGACAATTAGATCAATCTGTGATGAGTGGTGCATTGTGAGCCATCGAGATTGGAGGATCTGAATCCATAAATATAGATAGTATAGACTGAGGAGGGCATGCACTGACCAACCTATCCCTTCCATGGATTCATCTTCTTCTCTCTTCTTTTTCAAACAACAATTGATGAATATTCTCCTCATATCAGCTTGCATCCAACATGCCACTGGCTGCTACCCATCAATCTTCAGCTTTGGCAATTCACTGGCTGATACTGGAAACCTACTTCTTTCCTACTAGCAAGACAATCGAGCTCTCCCCTTCCTCTTCTCTCTTCCCTGTGGAGAGAGCTACCTCCATCTTCCCACCGGATGATGCTCCGATGGTCATCTTGTCATAGATTTCATTGGTATGTGTACATACATAAACACATTTGAAGGCACTTTTTATTTTTTATTTTCTTGTTTTTTTAAACACATGAGAAAGCCCACATACTATATATTCTACCGGTTGACGGGATGCACGGTACTTACTCTTTAACATTTTTTACTGTTGCCTCACACGACCAATCACATATTGATTAAGTTCTTGCATTGCAGACTTTTTGGATACTCAATTTATCATATCCAAATGAAAGCAGCAAACCCAAATACGAAATCAATGAACCCAAATAGAACTAATATTCTTAAAATCAATCTTGACTAACCGATATGGGATCTTACAGCTCTAAACATTTCTTTTTTTGCTAACACACATTGATAACACACAAAAACGCATAATGAGAAAGCGCACGTACACGACATAGATACTTAGTAGTATAATTTTTCAATTCTTATGTTGGTTACTGATTTGCAGCCGAGTGTCTTGGACTTCCACTGCTATAGCCATATCTTGCAACTAAGAACCAAAGGGAACCAAATCTCCAAAAGGGTGTGAATTTTGCAATTGCTGGAGCCACAGCGCTCAACATCGAGTTTTTTGAAGAAAGAGGGATTCAGAATCCATATACAAACCTCTCGTTGGGAACTCAATTGGGTTGGTTCAAAGAAATGTTGCCATCGCTGTGCAACACTCCTTCAAGTATGTTTTGCACTTCTTATGTATTGAACTTCCTTAAATTTTCTTTTGTTGTGTAATTAAACATTAATTGTTGTCATAGGTACAATATCATGTCTATAAGGTTTGTTTTTTGTTTTTTTAATCAAACCTCAAGTTGGAACTATAATGTAACCTGTGAAGATAACTCAAATGGTAAAAGACCGCAGTTTAGGAACTGTAGGTCCCGAATTTGAGTCTCAAATTTCTCATTATTGGATGCATGGGATTGTGTGTGTGTATCATGGGGGTTAGTCTGGATTTAATGACTTGCGATACCCCTTATTTGCAAAAAGAAAAAAAGAAAAAAAAAAGGTGGGAACCATGATGAGCGATTTATTATTACGTCCTGCTTATATCATGACAGTATTGTCCCATCATCCTTCATGTGCCATACCCCTTTTTACTCTACCCCTGTTTTGCAATAAATTTTCTAGGTTTGTTCGGTCTATCTATTTGTGACGCCACACTAGAAAATGTCTCAAAGCCATTGGACTAATAAGTTGTCGATAAATGAGTGGTGCTACATCATAGGATGAATCGGATGAATTCATTCGTTGAATAATGGTTTTTTTTTTAATAAATAAAGCACTCCATGATAGGAGGGTAGGGATTAACCCCTACCAGGTTTGTTAATCCGATATATAAGTATTACAAACGCAAATACAATGGAACATGTCGAATAATGTTACATCTATTTTTTCTAAAGCAAATTTAAGAAGGCTTACTATTTCTATTAATTAAAATTTTTTTTTATCGACACATCTGTCTGAAAAACAAAAAGAGAGGATAAAACTAGTAGCTTTAGCATTTTAACTCTTTGATAAATAGATTGCCAACTTACTTAACCATTGAGTCTTTATGGAAACGATAAAAAAATATCCCATTGTTGTTTAATCTTCAGGTTTTCATTGTGATGGTGATTCACGTACAGGTTGCAGTGAGCTTCTTGGTAACTCTCTATTTCTTGTGGGATAGATTGGGGGCAACGATTACAACTATCCATTATTACTCCAAAATAGAAGCATTGAAGAGATTCGTACGTTTGTACCTATAGTTGTTAGTGTGATCGCTTCAGCCGTCAATGTAAGAAATTAACCCAAGTAGACAAGTAGAGAAAATGCCAATAGGGCTTGACTTTGCTTTGTTTTTTTTAATTCGTTTTTCTTTGTTTTTTGTTTTTCTCTTTTTGCTGAGTAAACTAAGAGGCTTGATTTTGTTATGTTGATTACAAATCGGGCAGCAATTCGTTTTTGCAAATTTTCTCTTATTTGCAACTCCAACGAGTCACAGTGCTTATTTATTTATTTATTTATTCTAGAAAAGTCCTTAAGCATTAGGGAGAGTTAAGGAATTCAAACTAGCTAGGTTGGCATCCCTTAGCCCTCAACATCATCATGGGCTTAAAACCTTACATATTATTAAATGAAGAAAAATGAATATAGTGAAAGAAGACAAAAAAACTAGTGTAGGTGACTTATAATTATGTCACTATCCAGTTAATAGAATAAAAGTTAAACTATGGTTTGAACCGGCTCACAGTGCTTAGTTTCATGATGCATTTTTCCCTCGTGAAAGACATTTTTTGATACTCACTGTTGCAGTGTAGGAGTTGATTGAGCTAGGGGCGAAGACACTCATAGTCCCTGGAGACTTACCACTTGGATGCTTGGCTGCCTATCTAACATTATTCGAGAGTCCGAATAAGGAAGATTATGACTCCATAACTGGTTGTCTAAACCGGTTCAACGAGTTTGCGGAGTACCACAACGAGCAGCTTAAAATAGAACTAAATTGGATTCAAGAGCTTCAACCTCATGCCACCATTATTTATGCTGATTATTACAATGATGCGATGAGACTTTATCGTTCTCCAAGCGAATTTGGTACTTCCTATTCTCTCCTTATTTCACATATACATTATATGGTCTTTGTTTAGATCTCTTACCAGCCTAAGCTAACAAAGTTTAGGGGTAATTAAGGTAGCTTTTATCGATTGTTAAGAAAAAAATTAATTAAAAAAAAAATAGAAAAGTTGGAGGTTCATTTCCAAATTCAATTATGAAAAAAAACAACTTTGATCGACTAACATGAAAAATTATATATTCAGTATAATCGGCACACCATGTAACATGCCGATGTAGTGTGCCAGACTTATAAAACCATGCTAGCTGTATAAATCAGTTCAAAATGAAAATTGTCTATCTAAAAGAAAAGATGGATACTAAAAATTCTAACCACCGCAAAAAGTGTTATACGACATGATTCTATTAATTTGGTTCACTACATTAGCACATTACGTGGAGAGTATAGTTGTACATATAAAGAGAAATAAGATTGAGAAAAGTATTAGACTCTGAAGAGATACGCTAGTATTGGGGGTTATCTCTCTTGCATATTTGCAGGTTTTACTGGAGGAGCTCTTAGGGCATGTTGTGGAGGGGGAGGCATAAACAATTTCAACTCATTGGCACAATGTGGCTATCCACTAGCCAATACTTGTGTTGATCCATCGAAGTATGTCAGTTGGGACGGTGTGCACTTTACAGAAGCTGCTTATAAATGGATGTCCATTGGTTTATTGGAAGGAGGATTCACCATACCTCCCCTTAATACCTCATGTTTTTCAGTTTGCTCCGAGTCCACCCGATCTTTAAATATGACTAGCTAAGGCAATTGAGAAATCTAGGTTTGCTCAAAAAGGTTTTGTTGTAATATATTAAATAAATAAATAAATAAAAATCTTGGGTTTGTTTGGTGTATATATATATATATATACAATCTCAATTATGTCAGCATATCAGTACCATACATTAGAGGTTGTACCTCGTGCATTGGCTCAATGTACCGGCTCAATGTACCCTCTTATAACCCACTAATGCACGATGCACAATCTCTAATGCGGGTATTAATATAGTGGAGTACAAGATACAGTGGGTGACATACAATCTTTGTAAAATTAAAGCCAACCACGCATTGGTGCCGCCCAACATGAAACCTGTGAAAATAGGTTGTCCAAGTTGGTTCAGGCTGGAAGTAATGGTTCAGGGTACGTGATAGTAATTGTAGTAATTGTGGTAGCAGTACTCTACTGCATTGAACATAATTGGGGAACATGTTGATGCAGGATTTAATAATGGGACTCTAACTGCTTGTCGTAGAGGGGGTGGACCATACAATTTCAATAATTCAGCAAGATGTAGTCACTTTGGTAACAGGGACGAATCCAGGAATTTAGTTTAAGGTAGGGAAACTTTGATTGGGTGTTAATATTGCTTTATCCGATCCTAATTCAATTGAAGACTCTTTTGTTAAAACAATATTCTTTTATTTTGTTATTTTAAGGTAGAAAAATTTACAAATACTTATAATCCGTTGCTATTTGATAAATCATATTTCAAAAAATTGAAGATTATGAAGATTGCTGCTGGATTGGTGTTTTTTTAGGGATGAAAAAAAAGGGTGGGATTGCGAGAAAGAAAAATAAAGGAGATTAAATAAAATTCAGAAGGTAAATCTAAAATTTCAAAAAATTAAAAATTAAAAAAATTGAAGATATAAACTTATTTAAATAAAAAAAAAAAAAAAAAAATGGAGGCCTTGAGGGTTGGCGGATGCCACCCTACCCCTCGTGTGGCTTTGCCTATCCCTCACATTATCACATCCTCTCTTATTTGAGAGTTTAGACATTTCTAGTGCTTGGATGTCCTATGAAAATTGAATTATTGCATACATAATTTATATTTGTTATATCATTTTAATTATAAAAAAAAAAAATTCTTAAGATTGAGGTGCCATTGTAGGATATGGCAGCCATCATTCTAGATAAATGGGTCAAAGGAATGAATTTAATTTAATGAAATCTTAAGTCCGGCGGCTAAGATGGATTATATATATGTATTGACGATGATTTTATACCTTCAACCTGGGATAATTTCAACAGCCCATACTCGGTCTGCTTCTCAGGTTGCTGATAATTGATCCCAATCCATTAGCCAAGGTGGCATTTTAGTCACGTCAACATTCATGTTCTAATTTGAGGGAGAGTGTTGAAAGTCAAGCTAGAATGCCAAACTCAAATTAACGTTGTACAAGTCTATTCAACATATGCATAGCTGCTGTAAATTAAATTATCTTTACAGAATTGAAGACATCATAGCTGTAACTTTTGGATATTCCTAATATTTAATTATACCTTAATCTTGTTTGCGTGACTGCAAGCCTTCTATATGACATGTACCGAACACATCAATGAATGAAATTCATTGATAGGAGGGTTACCACGTCATTTTACCACGTGATTTGAAAACTCTTGATATATATGAGGGTTACCACGTCATTTTACCATGTGATTTGATCGCGTTTTTGGGATAGTTTGGTATCCTCTTTATATCTTTTTAATGAAATTTTTAATTGGGTGAAAGAGGATTTGGGTAAAACTATTTGCTTCTTTCCCTTGCTTTTCGTTGGTGGTGTTTTACGTCTCTTGATCTCTTGGCTTTTTTATGCCATGACATGTATTGGCATTGATTTCTTTTGTCAGTTGGCTTGTGACTTTTATTAGTCATCATGATCAACTTTCCTTTTTCCTCTTCTGGGTCGTCCTTTGATGCTCATAACTCTTTCATTCAAAGAAAATTAATCTTGTGAAAGTGATGTTTTTTAATTTCATCGCTGATTGTGGTAGGCGGTTTCTGCTTTGGTTTGTGGCGCTTTTTTAATTTGATTTATTTATTTTTTTGTCAGGGTGTTGTTCACGTTTTTTGGGGTGTTGTGGGCTGACTTCTCTTTGATTTGGGAGAGTAAGTGTTGTTTTTTGGATTTTCCATTGGGGTATTGTTCTGTAAGCTAGACTGTTTGTTTCCTTCTAATAATATATATTTCGCATATATACAAACAAAAAAAAAAGGGAAAAAGAAAAAAGAATTAAACTGTTACATTTGAAAAAATACGCTCTTAAGAAAACCATTTACAATACTTTCATATCAATATAAATGATTTAATATTCTAATTTTACCCTCAAGTATACTGAAAAATGTAAAATATTCAAGAGAAATGGTAGTTTATGAAATCAATTCAAAAAAGTCATTCACTTTTTGAATGTGACGATAATTTTGGAACATTTAAAAAAAACAGAAAAAAATAAAAAAATAAAAAATAAAAATAAAAAAGAAGAAGAGGAGACCTTGAGGGAGTATATAAATACAGCTTTTTTTATTAAAATAAATTGCCAGATCCGTAAGGAAATTTAAGGCCATGTATACTCTTCTGTCTGGATTTACCGAACACGTCAATTGGTTTGGCACCAGAAAGTGGGTAATAAATTATTCTTGAGAAGGGTCAAAGTAATCGTAATCTCAATGAAACATGAGAAAAACAACAGATTGAGAAACTGAAAAAGAAGAGAAGACCTACAAAGAATAACTTAAGAGAAATCTTTGCTCCATATAAAAAATAAAAATAATAAAAATAATTCTATATTCGTAAAAAGCTTACACCCGCACGTATATAAATAGAGATGGTATAGACCTGAGGATATCATGCACTGACCAACCTATCCGTTCCACTCTAACAGAAAAAAAAAACCTACTTCCTCTTCGTTTCTCTTCCTAGCTACCATGGATTCATCTTCTTATCTCTTCTTTCTCAAACAACATTTGATTAAAATTCTCCTCATGTTAGCTTGCATCCAACATGTCACCGGATGCTACCCATCGATTCTCAACTTAGGCAATTCATTGTCCGATACTGGAAACTTACTTCTTTCCTACCAAGGCACCAATGAAACTCTTCCCTTTTTCCATCCTCCCTATGGAGAGACCTACTTCCACTACCCCACCGGACGATGCTCCAATGGTCGTCTTATGATAGATTTCATCGGTATGTGTACATCATACATAAACACATATGGAGGCAGGCGCTTTTTTTAAATATATTATTATTATTGTTATTACTATTATTGTTTTGGCTAACGACGTCTTCAAAACTTTCGTTTGATTAATTCTTGGAGCAGGGGTAAGGCCATTACCCCACTTTGTCTTAATTAACGCTTAAGATAAACATAGGTTCTAAGAGTCCAAAAAATTGATCCACACGTACTCAACCTCTAAAATGGCCTATTTCATAGAGGAAACGTGGAACTTGTAGTCTTAAGGCTAACCTTGACTAACCAATATAGGACCTTATATACACCACTAAACATATCTTTTTTAATTGGCTAATAGTCACAAAAACACACATTGAGAAAGCCCACATACACGACGTCGATACTTGGTAGCATAATCTTTCAATTCTTATGTTGATTACTGATTTTGCAGCCGAGTATCTTGGACTTCCACTGTTACAGCCATATCTTGCAATTAAGAATGAAAGCGAACCAAATCTGCAAAAGGGTGTGAATTTTGCGGTTGCTGGAGCCACAGCGCTCGACTTTGAGTTTTTGGAAGAAAGAGGGATTTATCCACTTACAAACATATCGCTGGGAACTCAGTTGGGTTGGTTCAAGGAATTGTTGCCATCCCTGTGCAACACTTCTTCAAGTATGTTTTGCACTTTATTTATTCTTCTTATGGAAACGAAATATCCCATTTGTTTTTTCAGATTATTATTTGTGTTTTGGTGTTTCACAGGTTGCAGTGAGTTCCTTGGTAGCTCTCTAATTCTTGTGGGAGAGATTGGGGGTAACGATTACAACTATGCATTCCTATTCCAAAATAGAAGCATTGAAGAGATGCGTACATTTGTACCTCTAGTTGTTAATGTGATTGCTTCAACCATCAATGTAAGAAATTCCAACTTTACTAGTTTTTTTTTTTTTTTTTTGGGCACATGATACTCACCAATGCAGTGTATATATGCAGGAGTTGATTGAGCTAGGGGCAAAGACAGTGGTGGTCCCTGGAGACATACCAATTGGATGCTTGGCAGCCTATCTAACAATATTTGAGAGTTCCAATATGGAAGATTATGACCCCATAACCGGTTGTCTTTACCGGTTCAATGAGTTTGCCGAGTACCACAATGAGTTGCTTAAGAGAGAACTAAATCGGATTCAAGAGCTCCAACCTCAAGCCACCATTATTTATGCTGACTATTATAATGATGCCATGAGAATTTATCGTTCTCCAATCAAATATGGTACTTCCTACTCTCTTAATTATAGATTGTTAAGGGAAAAAAAAAAAAAAAAAACTAGCAAAGTTGGAGGTTCATTTCCAAATTTGATTATGAACTTGAAAAGTAGAAGTAGAGTAACAGAAAAAATTATTCAGTATAAATGGCACACCACATAGCATACCAATAGTGTGCCAGACTAATAAAACCATGTCATATAATCTGTTAAGACAGAAAATTGTCTATCTAAAACTTCTAACCACCACTAAAAGTGCTATACGACATGATTCTATTAATATGGTTCATGACGTACATTAGCACACCACATAGAGAGTAGTAATATAAATTGAAGTATAAGTCTGTGGTGAGATACGTTAGTGTTGGGGGTTATCTCACTTGCATTATTATTATCCCTCTGCAGGTTTTACTGGAGGAGCTCTTACGGCATGCTGTGGAGGGGGAGGCACATACAATTACAACTCATCTGCACCATGCGGCTATCCAGAAGCAAGTGCCTGTGAGGACCCATCAAAGTATGTCAGCTGGGATGGTGTGCACTTAACGGAGGCGGCTTATAAGTTGATCTCCAGTGGTTTATTGGATGGAGAATTCACCATACCTCCCCTGAATACCGCATGTCTTTCACTTGCTTCGAGTGCTGGACATTATACTAGCTAAGGCAATTGAGGAATCTTAGTTTGCCCAAAAGATTTCTTCATTATTAAATAAATAAATAACTCTGGTCTTGGTTTGACCGAAAAGGTTTCCTTGTTATTAAATAAATAAGTAAATAAAGTGTTGGGTATGTCTGGCCCTTTTTTTTTTGTTTTTGTTTTTGTGTTTGTATTTTTGTATATTTTTTGTTTATTTATTCCCCACTTGTTGTGAACCTAGGCTTAATTGGGTGGCCTTTATAACATGCTCGTGTAATTTTCTTGTCTTGGAAAAAGGGGTGTCTTTAAAATTGCAAATAAGAAGGGAAGCCACAATTTAATTTACAATATTTTGATTTCCTAGCAATGCATCATGTGCTTGTATGTGAATACTTTTATGAGAAGACAAATACATCTATAAGGAAATTATTTGTTAAAACAAAAAAAAAAAAAAAAAAAATTATTTGTTTTCTATTGGGAAGACAAATTGATCTACAAGGACATGGATTTAATCCTATGATGAATTTGCACATTCAATAGGTATATTTCTTTCGATTTATATGTCTTGCATGTCATTTTCTTTTAATCTTCGATTCTTCATAAATATCCCAAGTGACAAGATGAAGGGTATGGTACAATCCGTTTAATCCACTCAAACCGTTGGTTTCAAACCGCCAAAAGAAATCAATTAATCCGCTAGTTTTTAGGACCAATAGTATGTTTAGCAATGGGTTAAAAATTTGCAAACCGTCATTGACAGGTTGGTTGTAATTTTCCTCTCAAACCACTCCAAACCGACCCGAGCACATCCCTACTTGAAAGGATCTTTACCAAGATTGAGAGCCACCCATAATTTTTTCTTTTTTAATTTTTATCAACCTGAAAAATATATATTATTAATGATAAGGGAAAGAGAAACAGCCACACCCCCATAAACCCCCAAGCTGAGAACAGGTACACCAATAGAACGTACGACACCCTCAGAAGAAAATAGAACAATAGGACTGAAGGACATAATAAAACCCATAATTGATTGAAAGAACATAAAATTCTAAATCTTTGTCTCATTAGAAAATGTTTCTATTGAGGAAATAAATTAAGACAAGAAAATGATGGAATCAAGAATATATGGAAATAATTCAAGAAGAAGCATATCAAGGAAGGAGATCAATTGAGAGAAATTCATGGAGAAAATTTCAAAAAAGACTTTGATTTATTTCCTTGCTTATGTATTTGTATTATTATTAATTTCCATATTAACTATTTCCTCTTCTTCTCTATATAATCCTAGCTAGTATTGGGTTGATTGTAATCATGCAAGTAATTATCAATGAGAATCAGTTTTTCTATAGTTTTAATGCCATTAGACTAATCAATCATTGACCATATGAGTGATGCTACATTGATAGGATGAATCAATTAAATTATTTTTCCAGGGATTATGACATCTACATTTCTTTTTTGGTTCCTTTGATGTGGGTCAAATTATTCAGGTTACCGGAAACTGGTACAGATAAAAAATAAATAAGTAAATTATTTAAGGGGGCCTGTTTGGGATGATATGATAGATGTTGATAAAGGAAGGTGCAAACGTGCAGTGGTATCTGGAAATTTGCCAATTAATTGGGTTCTTAGCACTCGGCAGTGTACCTCACTTTGTTTCAAAGTCCGAACAAAACAGACTATGATAAACGAAAATGGGTAATTGAAGGTTTAGAATGCCCTAATCTCAAAATATCACAACAATCAGCTCGAACTTGCATTGGAGAAACTGAGACAAAAGCATCCGCATTCGAGGATCAGTTATGCTGACGACTACTATCATGATGGCTATGCACTTCATTAATGCACCCCACTTTGTCTTAATTAATGTTAAGATTAACTTAGGGCCTAAGAGTCCACAAAGTTGATCTATAGTCACCTCCAATATGGCCTATTTAATCTTAGAAGAGAGGCTGAAACTTATAGTCCTACTGCTAACCTTGACTAACCGATAAAGTTGATCTATACTCAACCACCTCCAAGCAAATGTTTTTTGGCTAATACATGTAGATAACACACAGAAACACACATTGAGAAAGCCCTACACGACAAAGATACTCAGTAGTATAATCGATCTTTAAATTCTTATGTTGATTATTGATTTTGCAGCCGAGTATCTTCGACTCTCACTGCTACAACCATATCTTGCAATTAAGAATGAAACTGAACCAAATCTCCAAGTGGGTGTGAATTTTGCAGTTTCAGGAGCCACAGCGCTCGACATTGAGTTTTTGGAAGAAAGAGGGATTTACAATCCATATACAAACATCTCGCTAGGAACTGAGTTGGGCTGGTTCAAAGAAATGTTGCCATCCCTGTGCAATAACACTTCTTCAAGTATGTTTTGCACTTCTTATTTATTCTTCTTATGGAATTGAAATATCTCATTTGTTTTTTCATATATGATTTTTTTTGTGTTTTGGTGTTTCACAGGTTGCAGTGAGTTCCTTGGTAGCTAATTCTTGTGGGAGAGATTGGGGACAACGATTACAACTATGCATTCCTACTGCAAAATAGAAGCATTGAAGAGATGCGTACATTTGTACCTCTAGTTGTCAATGTGATCGCTTCAACCATCAATGTAAGAAATTCCAACTTCGCTAGTGTTTTGTTTTTGTTTTTGTAAGGTCCCTGTTTTTAATGTTGTTATATTCTGTGCCAAAGTGTGGTTAAGTCTTGGGTTGTTTAAAGATTAGTGAAACTACAAAGTTGAGACAAAGTGTGGAATTCAAAGTTTAGACTCACAATTGTTCTTAAGAAAGGTAAGTGACTATAGAAGCTTGAGTTTTAGTGTTTAAAAATCATTTCAAATCATTTTCAATATTTCCTTGTTTATTAAAATGGTTTTGAAAAAGATTTTTTAGCTTCTGAGGTTTTTCTGCTTAGGGGGATCGATCCATGGCCTAGGAGGATCGATCCATGGTATTTTAAAAACGCAAAATTTTCTTCTGCCTAGGTGGATCAATCTATGGCCTAGGTGGATCGATCCATGCTGCTCTAGAAATGCTGATTTTGCTTCTGTCAACCCGGATCGATCTGGCATGAACTCGGATCGATCCGGGCTCGTAAAAAATAGTTTTTGAAGTTTTTAAAACTTACATTTTTAATACAAAAACGTGGTACAGCCACTTGGGGTTTCTTAGACTATATATATAGAGTCTTTTATCATTAAGAAAGGGAAGCAAGCCTCTCCCTATTAGGGTTTTCATTGTTCATCTTCTTAAAACACCTCTAGAGTACTTTAATCTAGGTTTTTCACTCATATGATCTAGAGATTATCAAACCACACCCCATTCACAACCTTTGAGTGTTTGTGAGACCGTTGCGACGGTGATCAAACTTGCGAGTTCGTGGTTGAAGGCATCGCTGTGAAAGAGATTGGTCGCGACCAAGCCGTGACGATGGAGATCGATTATGTGTGATCGTGGGAGTGAAAACAACTGCATGAGTCCTTGTGTGGTCTGTAAGTGTGTCTTGTACTCATCGATTTCATAGTAGATTAGTTTTAACTAGACGAGGTCCCGTGGTTTTTCTCATTTAGGGTTTTCCACGTAAAAATCTCTTGTGTCATTGTTAATTGTTTTTATGCTTACTGTGAGACTGATTTATTTGTGGTAAAGGAGATTAATTGAATTGAAATCCAAATTAGGTAAGATTTATACATAATACCTATTCAACCCCCCTTTTAGGTATTATAGGCTTAGTAAAACCAGAATTTTAGAATTTTTTGTTTTTGTTGTTTTTTGTTTTGGTTTTTTTGGGCACATGATACTCACCATTGCAGTGAATATTTGCAGGAATTGATTAAGCTAGGGGCGAAGACAGTGGTGGTCCCTGGAGAGACATACCAATTGGATGCTCGATAGCCTATCTAACAATATATGAGAGTTCCAATATGGAAGACTATGACCCCATAACTGGTTGCCTTTACGGGTTCAATGAGTTTGTTGAGTACCACAACGAGCTGCTCAAGATAGAATTATATCGGATTCAAGAGCTCCATCCTCAGGCCACCATTATTTATGTTGACTATTACAATGATGCCATGAGAATTTATCATTCTCCAATCAAATATGGTATTTCCTACTCTCTTAATTATCGATTGTTAAGCCAAAAAAAAAACCTAGCAAAGTTGGAGGTTCATTTCCAAATTTGATTATGAATTTGAGAACAGTATAACCGACACACCACATAGCGTGCCAATTTAGTATGCTAGACTAATAAAACCATGCCATATATATCAATTCAAATTAAAAATTGTCTATCTAAAAGAGAAAGTGGATACTAAAACTTTTAACCACCATTAAAAGTGCTATACGACATGATTTTATTAATCTGGTTCGTCATGATTCTATTAACTCGGTTCACTACATCGGCACACCACGTAGAGAGTAGTAATATAAAATTATATATAGAAATATAAGAATGCATGATGAGATATGCTAGTATTGGGGGTTATCTCACTTGCAATATTATTGTCCCTCTGTAGGTTTTACTGGAGGAGCTCTTACGGCATGCTATGGAGGGGGAGGCACATACAATTACAACTCATCTGCACCATGTGGCTATCGACAGGCAAGTGCTTGTGATGATCCATCAAAGTATGTCAGTTGGGATGGTGTGCACTTAACAGAGGCGACTTATAAATTGATTTCCAGTGGTTTATTGGATGGAGAATTCACCATACCTCCTCTTAATGCCGCATGTCTTTCAGCTGCTTCGAGTGCTGGACATTATACTAGCTAAGGCAATTGAGGAATCTTAGTTTGCCCAAAAGATTTCTTCATTATTAAATAAATAAATAATTCTGGCCTTGGTCCGGCCGAAAAGGTTTCCTTGTTATTAAATAAATAAATAAATAAATAAGTGTTGGGTATGTCTAGCACAATTTTTTTTTTTTTTGTATATTTTTTATTTATTTATTCCCCGCTTGTTGTGAACCTAGGCTTAATGGACGGCCTTTATAACATGCTCGTGTAACTTTCTTTTCTTGGAAAAAGGGATATATCTCTTTAAAACTACAAATAAGAAGGGAAGCCACAATTTAATTTACAATATTTTGATTTCCTAGCAATGAATCATGTGCTTGTATGTGAATACTTTTATGAGAAGAAAAATTCATCAACAAGGAAATTATTTGCTAAAGCAAAAATAGATATATATATATTTGTTTTCTATTGGGAAGACAAATTGATCTACAAGGACATCGATTTAATCCGGCCTATTATGAATTTAAATATTCAATAGGTTTCTTTCGATTTATACGTCTTGTATGTCATTTTCTTAATTGTAATCTTCAATTATTCATAAATTTCCCAAGTGATGAGATGAAGGACATGTACGGTACAACCTGTTTAATCCGCTTAAACCATTGGTTATAAACCATCAAAAGAAATCAACTCCGCCAGTTTTTAGGACCAACGGTTTAGAAATGGGTTGAAAAATTTGCAAATCGTCATTCTCGGGTTGGTTGTAATTTTCCTCTCAAGCCATTCCAAACCAACCCGCACAAATCCCTACTTGAGAGGAACTTTGCCAAGATTGAGAGACCACCCAAAATTGGTTGAAAGGACATAAAATACCTCATTAGAAAATGTTTCAATGCCATTAGACTAATCAATCATTGACAATATGAGTGATATGATGCTACATCGGTAAGATGAATCAATTAAATTCATTTTCCAGGAATTATGACATCCACTTTTTTTTTTTTTTCCTTTGATGTGGGTCAGATTGATTATTCAGGTTACGGGAAACTGACGTAGATAACCCATTTAAAAAAAATAAAATAAACAAATAAATTATTTTGGGTGGAGCTTGTGGTGTTTGGAAATTTGCCAATTGGGTGCTCGACAGTGAACCTCACCTAGTTTCAAAGTCCCAACAAAACAGAATATGATCAACGAAATGGGTGCTTGAAGGTTTACAATCATTTCTCAAAGTATCACAACAATCAGCTCAAACTTGTGTTGGATTTTTGTCTTGTATTCCACCTTTTAACCCATTTTGTTAAGTTGGGTCTTTTTGACCCAATCCGACCTGTTCATTAATGTTTTTACCCACTTTATATAAGGGTTATTTTTAAGATTTCATCCTTATGTAAGGAGAGTCATTTGGGAACCATCATTGGGTATAAAGGGGATCTAGGGATTTTGTGAGTGTTTTACTCTTGTATTCTATTGAATACATAGTGGATTGATCTATGGAAATACAGATTCATCCCAAATGAGATTTCATCATTGCTTAACCTATGCAAGTCAGTTGAAGTGCATCCTGAAGCTAAGGGAGGTGAATTACACAGCTAATTGGATGGCGAAGGGGGGGAGGGTGTGTAGATCTATCCCATTCATGGTTTGGTTGTAAAGGAGTTTTTTTTCACATTTTTTCTCTACTGCTTTGGTTTGGTTGTGTGTAGATCTCTTTCCGCTGGCTTTTTTTTCCTAGGCTTCTTTCTACTGTCCTCTATCTTCCATTATTTTTGCTGCTCTTCTCTGTTGCTCTGTTTTATTTAGCTTGATGCTTCCTGTCTAGGCTGGTTTTGGGGGTTTTTCTAGAGTGGTCTTCGAGTGGCAGTGTTCTTTTTTCTTGTCTGGGAGCTGATGTTCTTTGCTTGCGGGGGATTTTGTTCTTCTGTGTTGGGTGTTGCATGTATTCACTCATCAATTTTATAATATACCTTTTCCGTTGATCAAAAAAAAAAAAAAACATAGTGGATTGATCATCACCGCCTGTGAACGTAAACATTTCGCTAAACCACGTAAATCTTATATCTCTCTTTTTTTTTTTTTTTTTTTTTTTTTTTTGGTGTACTTGTTTATTTTCTGTGTTTGGATTAATTCATTTGTTTTGTTTGATTAATAACTTCGACCACCTAAAATTTGTTTATTTATCGAGCTTCCGCACAACAACTTGCATTGGAGAAACTGAGACAAAAGTATCCACATGCGAGGATCGTTTATGCCGCACAACAACTCGTACAGACTATCATGTTGCTATGTGATTCATTAATGCGTCCCTGCAATTAATGTGGTGAGTTTTTCTCAACCATATAATTCTTGGCACTTGGATTAATCCATAGGCTTGCACTACTCCCTAATCCACCTAGCTACCCATATTAACCTTGCTCTGTCCCAAATTAACCCCAGACAGTTGGAGTGGTATACTTCGTACTTGGTTCCACAGTTTCCATTTTTTATTTTTTCACAAAATATTTTATGTAGTTAGTATGCTGATGAAGATATGTAATTGTGGTACGGTTGACGTGATTACACAATCAATGAAAGTGAAGTCAAGTGAGATTATCAGATTATTTTTTGATCCCACAAATCCATTTTGCTTCTTTAATTGTTATTGGCTCGTGACACTTCATGGCCGGTCGTTTCACAGTGAGACTTACTCCAAACCTTGATGTAAGTTACAAAATTTGCATATTTTATTATTTGACTTAAGTGACATCTTCCTCACTTGTAACTTTAAGGAACTGGAAGCTTGTCCATTTCCATATGGAAAATGTTTTTGTTACAATTCTTAAATTGGTTGAAGGTGTGGGGGCATTTGACAAATTAATTGAAACATCATGGACATATATTCATATATGACCTTCTCACCAACGAGGGGTTGGATCAAGTGGTAAGCGGCTTGTTCCAGCTTAAGCAAGGTCTCAAGTTCGAGTCCTTGTGTACGCAGCAGCCTTCGTTGGGAGACTCACCCACCATCCCAGGTGCGCGACCCGGGTCGGGTCCGGATTAGTCGGGGCGAAGCTCCGGATATCGGGCGGGGAACCAAAAAAAAATATATATATATATATGACCTTCTCAAATGGATTGTTGGAGATATATATAGAAACATCAGTCCGTTGAGGGATATATCTTCTAAAATTAAGTGAAGTAAATCTTAATTTTAAATTCATCCAGAGGTACAAGACCACCTAGGTTATCAAGAGTAGTACTACATTGCCCAACTCATTTGTCTAAATTTACTTATCCAACTGATGTAGTGGCTAATGTCATAATCATGTGGGCTAATAAGGCACATATGTCACATGCCGCATCAGCTGTCACATTACACCAAATTAAATGTCATCTAAATGGAACAATTAGATTTGGGAAAAAATTTAGGCTCTTTAGCATTTAATTTCCCCGAATAAAATGTAGTTCATCAAGCTTTTCATTGAAAAAAATGGAATTGTTAGTTATTGATGAATTAGCTCAGTTGGAAACCTTGGTGGAGTGGGTTTTGGCTTTTAGGGTTTCATTTGCTCCATTGCAAAAATAAAAAAATAAAAAAATAAAAAAAAAGAGAGAGAGAAAAAAAAAGAAAAAGGAAAAAGTGATGGATTACTTAATAAGTATTTATTCTTTGGATAATATTGAAGTAGAATCGACCCTTATACCTAGAATTACCCAAACCCTCAACCACCCTTAGTTCTTAATAAGTTTATTGCTTCACATTTCCTGGGCAAAAGAAATTTTGTGAAAAGTTCTCATGCATCGATCAAAGCGGAAGATCAACAATGCTAATGGATTAATTAATAGACCACATTATTTTTCTGCACACTCTAGATGTATCTTGACTGTCTCATAAATCTCCAATCTTGTAATTATTATTATTATTATTATTAATAAAAGAGCTTAAACGTCAAAGAGAAGTCTAACATCCCAACTATGTTGATACCTAGACCAGATCATTCATATCTGAGCTCACAATATACCCTACCGTGCACCATTTTAAGAGCTTTAATATATCGTACAAGAGACAGTGGGTGTCGTAATCTTTGTAAAATTAAATCCGGCCACCCATGTTGGGTCCGTGCCACCCAACATGAGACCTGTGAAAATAGGTTGTTCAAGGTTCAGGCTGGCAGTAATGGTTCAGGGTGATGGTAAGTGTAGTCATTGTGGCAGTAGTGCTGTAACTGCTTGTTGCGGAGGACCGGTTGACCATACATGTTCAATAATATATTCAGCAAGATGGGATTCACTTGACAGAGGCATATCGCCTTGGGTTCGATTAATGGCCCGTTTTCTTCTCCATCCCTCACATTATCAGTTTATTACAACATCTCTTATTTGAGAGTTGAGAAAGTTCTAGAGAATTCCCATCACGTTATATTAGTATTGGCATGTTTGGATGTCTTCAAAAATTGAATTATTTGCTACATATTTTACATTTATTCATGAAAAATAAAATGAGTAAGGTTTTTGTTTTGGAAGGGGGCCAAGTGTAATTTTTGGGCTAAATTTTATACTTATTTAGCCATAAAATATTTTTTAAAAAAAAAGAATTAAAGGGTTGGAGGGGACCATGGCTCCACTAGACCTATACCTAGTTCCGTCTCTGTATTGTAGGATATGGCAGCCATCATTCTAGATAAAGCGGTCAAAACTACGAATGAAAGTGTTGTTCAATGAAATGTTAAAATCGGCGGCCAAGATGGATTGACGATGATTTTATACCTTCAATCTGGGATAATTTCAAGTGCCCCATACTCAGTCTTCTCCTCAGGTAGCTGATATATTAATTTACCCCAATCCATTAGGCAAGGTGGCATTTTAGTCCCGTCAACATTCATGTTCTAATTTGAGGGGGAGTACTGTTGAAAGTCAAGAACACCAAACTCACCCGTTTATTCCAACATATCCATAACTAAACACATGCACAGCCGCTGTAAATTATCTTCTTTTGTTTTTGTCAGTGTGTTGTTCACGTTTTTTGGGGTGTTCTGGGTTGACTTCTCTTTGATTTGGAAGAGTGGATGTTGTTTTTTGGATTTTTCTTTGGGGTAACGTTATGTAAGACTGTTTCCTTTTAATAATATGGATTATAAATTTTGCCTACAAAAAAGAAAAGGAAAAAAGAAAAAAGAATTAATCTTTTGATT
This sequence comes from Liquidambar formosana, assembly GCA_039720395.1. NCBI lineage: Eukaryota > Viridiplantae > Streptophyta > Magnoliopsida > Saxifragales > Altingiaceae > Liquidambar > Liquidambar formosana. The sequence goes on from CM077835.1 coordinate 9,394,156, forward strand.
ATATCCCAATTGGATATAATTTTTTGGAAGTGATTATAAATTCTTTCTTATTTTATTATTTAAGTGTTGGGATTTTAAATAAGATCAATGAAGGGTTTGATACACTAAAGTTTTGTCGATGTTTCTGATTTTTAAAATTTTCGAACTTATATTCCCTTTGCCAGACAAAGATAAGTAAAGTTTGACAAAACACGTAGTTTAAGAAAAGTCATCATTGTATTGATTTATCATTTATATTAAATTTCATCTTTTTAGAAATACTCCTCCTATTTAGTATTAGGTTTTGTGTTGAAAGTTATTATTGAAATAACAAAGGGCAAACAATTTATGCTTTGACTTTTCAAATGGACAAATATTTTCAGACAGAAAAAATAAAAAATTTGACTTATTTTTGCAGGACGGAGGAAGTATATAAATATAATTTTTTTAAAAATAATAATTTCCCCAGATCCGTGAAGAAATTTAACACATTCAGAGTTCCATGTGTATTCTTCTACATGCATGTATTGAACACGTCAATTGGTTTGGCACCAAAAAGTGCATGTGGGCAATAAATTAATCTTGACAAGGGTCAAAGTAAACATAATCTCAATGAAACATGAGAAAAAAATGGAGAATGAGAAAGTGAAAAAGAAGATAGGACCAACAAAGAATAATTTAAGAGAAGTCTTTGCTCCATATAAACAATAATAACAATAAAATAATTCTATATTCGTTAAAAGCTTACACCGGCATTTATATAAATAGAGATGGTCTAGACCAGAGCATATCCTGCACTGACCAACCTATCCGTTCCACTCTACCAAAAAAAAACCCTGCTTTCTCTACGTTTCTCTTCTTTCCATGGATTCATCTTCTTCTCTCTTCTTTCTCAAACAACATTTGATTAAAATTCTCCTCATATCAGCTTGCATCCAACATGTTATTGGATGCTACCCATCAATCCTCAACTTAGGTAATTCATTGTCCGATACTGGAAACTTACTTCTTTCCTACCAAGGCACCAATGAAACTCTTCCATTTTTTCATCCTCCCTATGGAGAGAGCTACTTCCATCACCCCACAGGACGATGCTCCAATGGTCGTCTTATGATAGATTTCATCGGTATGTGTACGTCATACATGAACACATTTGATGGCACTTCTTTTTTTTTTTTTTTGCTGACACGTAGGTAACACACAAACACACAAAAAGAAAGTCCCACATACTACTCAAACATTTTCTACCCGTTGCTGTGAACCGACTCGGCGACGCGTTGTGCACTTACTCTAACGTACATTTTTTACCGTAGCTTTGCATGGTTTCTAAACTCAAACACATAAAGTTTCTTGCTGAGCTGAATTTTTGGTTTCTCACACTTTCAGAATGAAAGCATCAAACCCAAATATGAGCTTTAGCCAACTGAAGCTATTCTATATATTATTTACTCAGTTGAGGAACCAGAAATTCATTCTAATTAATTGGGCCTCTTTTAGTCAATTATTAGTATTCTATTAAATATATTATTATTATTATTACTATTATTGTTTTGGCTAACAGGGTCTTCAAACTTTTAGTTTGATTAATTCTTGGAGCACGGATAAGGCCATTGCCCCACTTCATCTTAATTATCGCTAAAGATAAACATAGGGTCTAAGAATCTATAAAATTGATCCACACCTACTCGACCTCTAAAATGACCTATTTCATAGAAGAGACTTACACCACTAAACATATCTTTTTAATTAACTAACAGTCACAAAAACACACATTGAGAAAGCCCACATACACGACATTGATACATAGTAGCATAATCTTTCAATTCTTATGTTGATTACTAATTTTGCAGCCGAGTATCTTGGACTTCCACTACTACAGCCATATCTTGCAATTAAGAATGAAAGTGAACCAAATCTCCAAAAGGGTGTGAATTTTGCGGTTGCTGGAGCCACAGCGCTCGATATTGAGTTTTTAGAAGAAAGAGGGATTTACAATCCATATACAAACATATCGCTGGGAACTGAGTTGGGTTGGTTCAAGGAATTGTTGCCATCCCTATGCAACACTTCTTCAAGTATGTCTTGCACTTTATTTATTCTTCTTATGGAAACGAAATATCCCCTTTTCTTTTCTCCAAATTATTATTTGTATTTTGGTGTTTCACAGGTTGTAATGAGTTCCTTGGTAGCTCTCTAATTCTTGTGGGAGAGATTGGGGGCAACGATTACAACTATGCATTCCTATTGCAAAATAGAAGCATTGAAGAGATGCGTACATTTGTACCTCTAGTTGTTAATGTGATCGCTTCAACCATCAATGTAAGAAATTCCAACTTCGCTAATTATTATTATTTTATTTATTTATTATTATTATTTTTTTGTTGTGCACATGATACTCACCATTACAGTGCATATATATATGCAGGAGTTGATTGAGCTAGGGGCGAAGACGGTGGTGGTCCCTGGAGACATACCAATTGGATGCTCAGGCAGCCTATCTAACAGTATTCGAGAGTTCCAATATGGAAGACTATGACCCCATAACCAGTTGTCTATATCGATTCAACGAGTTTGCTGAGTACCATAACAAGTTGCTCAAGATAGAACTAAATCGGATTCAAGAGGTCCATCCTCAGGCCACCATTATTTATGCTGACTATTACAATGATGCCATGAGAATTTATCGTTCTCCAATCGAATATGGTACTTCCTACTCACTTAATTATCGATTGTTAAGAAAAAAAAAAAAAAAAAACTAGCAAAGTTGGAGGTTCATTTCCAAATTTGATTATGAATGAGAAGTAGAGTAATAGGAAACATTATTCAATATAACTGGCACACCATGTAGCGTGCCAATCTAGTGTGCCAGACTAATAAAACCATGTCATATATATCAGTTTAAATTGAAAATTGTCTATATAAAAGAGAAAGTGGATACTAAAACTTTTAACCACCACTAAAAGTGCCATACAACATGATTCTATTAATCCTAGTTCACCACATCAGCACACCACGTAGAGGCTAGGGTAGTAATATATATAAATATAAGACTGATGAGATATGCTGTAGTTATTGGAGGTTATCTCACTTGCATTATTATAATCCCTCCTATAGGTTTTACTGGAGGAGCTCTTACGGCATGCTGTGGAGGGGGAGGCACATACAATTACAACTCATCTACACCATGTGGATATCCACAAGCAAGTGCCTGTGATGACCCATCAAAGTATGTCAGCTGGGATGGTGTGCACTTAACAGAGGCAGCTTATAAATTGATTTCCAGTGGTTTATTGGATGGAGAATTCACCATACCTCCTCTTAATACCGCATGTCTTTCGGTTGTTTCGAGTGCTGGACATTATACTAGCTAAGGCAATAGAGGAATCTTAGTTTGCCCAAAAGATTTGTTCGTTATTAAATAAATAAATAACTCTAGCCTTGGTCTGGCTGAAAGGTTTCCTTGTTATTAAATAAATAAACAAATAAAGTGTTGGGTATGTCTAGCACTTTTTTTTTTTTTTGGTATACTATTTATTTATTTATTCCGCACATGCTCAGTGTAATTTTCTTTTCTTGGGAAAAGGGATGGCTTTAAAACTGCAAATAAGACGGGAAGCCACAATTTAATTTGCAATATTTTGATTTCCCATCATGTACTTGTATGTGAATACTTTTATGAGAAGACAAATTCATCTATAAGGAAATTATTTGTTAAAACTAAAAATAAATAAATAAATTATTTGTTTTCTATTGGGATGACAAATTCATCTACAAGGACATGGATTAAATCCTATGATGAATTTCACATTCAATATGTATATTTCTTTCGATTTATACGTCTTGCATGTCATTTTCTTGTAATCTTCAATTTGTTATAAATATCCCAAGTGTCAAGATGAAGGATATGGTATAACCCATTTAATCTGCTAAAACTGTTGGTTTCAAATTGTCAAAAGAAATCAACTAATCCATCGGTTTTTAGGACCAATAGTTTAGCAATGGTTTAAAAATTTGCAAACTGTCGTTGACGGATTGGTTGTAATTTTCCTCTCAAATCACTCCAAACCTGACCCGTGCACATCCCTACTTGAGAGGAACTTAGCCAAGATTGAGAGACCACCCATTATTGATTGAAAGAACATAAACTTCTAAATCTTTGCCTCATTGGAAAATGTTTTACTGCCATTAGACTAATCAATCATTGACAATATGAGTGATGCTAATGGATTAATTAATAGTCTACCTTATTTTTCTGCATACTGTCTCATTAATAGTCCTACCTTATTTTTCGCCTTGGGTTTGATCAATGGCTCGTTTTCTTCTCCATCCCTCACATTATCACAATCTCTCTTATTTGAGAGTTGAGACAGTTCTAGCTAGAGAATTCCCATCACATTATATTAGTATTGGCATGTTTGGATGCCTTAGAAAATTGAATTATTTCCTACATATTTTATAGTTATTATGTCAATTTTCTTAATAAATAAATAAACCTTTTAAGATCGAGGTGCTATTGTAGGATATGGCAGCCATCATTCTAGATAAACGTAAGGGTCAAAGCTAGGAATGAAAGTGTTGTTTAATGAAATGTTAAAATCTGCAGCTTAGACGGATTGACGATGATTTTATACCTTCTCAGTCTGGGATATTTCAAGTGCCCTACTCAGTCTTCTTCTCAGGTTGCTGACATATTCACCCCAATCCATTAGGCAAGGTAGCATTTTAGTCCTGTCAACATTCATGTTCTAATTTGAGGGGGAGTATTGTTGAAAGTCAAGAATACCAAACTCACCTGTTGTACACATTTATTCAACATATGCATAGCCGCTGTAAATTATCTTTAGGGAATTGAAGACATCGCAGCTGCAACTTTTTGGTAATGGCTTAGGAGGCCGCATGACTATAAGCTTTCTATATGACTTCTCTTTCATTTATGTCATCGGTTACCACGTGATTCTACCACATGATTTGATCCAAGTTTTCAGACAGTTTAGTATCTTCTTTATCTTTTTAATGAAATTTTAGTTAGTTAACCCATTTACTATGTCCTATTGGAGAAGTGGATTTGGGTAAATTATTTGGGCAACAATTTATTGCAATGAGAATGTATGCATAGGTTATAATTTGAATGAGAATACATAGAACGGTACAGGTTACAAGTTTCTCAATTCATTTTTATATATTAAAAAAAATTAAAAAAATGACACTTATGGACAGATGTATCTATGGCTAACTTTTCTACATATAAACATCCATAGCCACAGATATATATGTGGCCAAGGACTTTTTTTTAAACTCTTTTTAGTTGTTTAGAAGTTGGTTAGACACTCCTTGGGGCCACGAATAAATCCGTGACGGATTTATGCTTGGTGACAGGATAGGATATGTAACTGCTTAGGATATGTAACTGCTACTTTTAGCCATGCCACTTTTAGCCACATTTTGGCCACAGTTTTAAATCTGTGGGTGGGGGTCTCTAAGCCACGGATAGGCTATCTTTAGCTACGCATTCATCCGGTATGAATGCATATAAAACATACATACATTTGAGGCACCTTTTATGACCTTTCGATTCTTATGTTTCATATGGCTGATTTTGCAGCCGAGTCTCTTGGACTTCCTTTGGTGCAGCCATATCTTGAAGCCAAATTTCAAAGGAGGTGTGAATTTTGCTGTTATCGGAGCCATTGCGCTCGACGTCGCGTTTCTTGAAGAAAGGTGGATTCACAGTTTCACCTCCACATACAAACAGCCCTCTAGGAATGTAGTTGGGTTGGTTCAAAGAAATGTCGCCATTGCTGTGCCACACGGCCCACACATCTTCAAGTATGTATGTTTTGCATTTCTTCTTGGCCAGCTAGTCGCGCTCCAAGCAGAGTGAGGAGTCGGCATATACTTTTCTTGCTTCATGAGTAGGCCTGCAAATGAGCTAAGTAGCTCATTAATAGCTTGCGAGAAAACTCGTTAAGGATTCGATTTGAGCTCGATCAAATTAATAAGCAAGCCAAGCTCAAGTTTGAATTCTAAGCTCGTTTAGTAAACAAGCCGAGCTTGAGCATACCAAAGTTCAGCTCGTTTAGGCTCGTGAACAAGTTCGTTAAGAGCTCGATGAGAAGCTTGTTTAGGGCTCGATAAGAAGTTCGGTAGTGAACTCATTTAAGGGCTCATGAGTGGGGGCATAATTGTCCCACTGTACATTTTGGTATGAAAGAGACTCATTTCCTAGTAGGCTAGTAGTAGATGCTTGATGCTTTTACTTATCCTAGTAGAGTTTTGACGTAAAAGAGATACTTCTTTTGTGGGATCCAATAGAAATATGATGGCATGATAACTAGTTTTGAAGCATATATGGGTGTTGTAATGTGTTCTAAGCTTCCTGACCAATAACTTTAGTTTTTTAAGTTTATTGCAACTCTTTATTTAGTAGTACTGAAAACAGTTATGGTATTATGGGGTTTTGATTTTGAGTTTTTTATGATTCATGCTTGAATGATGTTTCTTATTGTTAATTTCTTAGTTTATACTTGGGATGGTGATTTTAAACTACTTATCCCAAAAAAAAAAAAAAAGAAAAAAATCAAATCCTAAATGAGCCAAAGCTCGAACTCGAATATTTTCTAAGCAAGCCGAGCTCAAGCTTGAAATTTAGGCTTGTTAAAAAGCTTGGCTCATTTACTAATGAACAAGCTTTTTAACAAGCCAAGCCGAGCACTCCAAAGCTTGGCTCGGCTCGACTTGTTTGAAGCCTTTTCGATCACGAGATGGAGGAACGAGGAACGAGGTGTTGTGTAGTTGTAATGGACTGATGGGTAGGAAAGGGTAATGCTACTTTGTCCCATATTTTATCTTATGTTTTGCCTTATTATGTGCATTTGAGAGGGTAAAATTATAGAACCCACTTATATGATTAAACCCTAAAAATTGAAACCCACTTATTTGGGCTTCTTTGGGTGCTTTTTATTAGAGTGTCGGTTTGAATATCAATTTGATCCCTAATTCACAATAAATTTAAATGCAAATTGAATAGTTAATAATCAATTAAATGAATATAAAGATTTATTTATTTATTTTTTTCTTTTGTAACATTAGAGAATAATTTACTTCTACACCTACAACTATCCAAACCCTCACCCCTAGTCTAGTTCTCAATAAGTTTATTGTTTCACATTTCCTGGACAAAGGAAATTTCGTGAAAAGATCTTATGCATCAAAGCGGAAGATGAACAGTGATAATGGATCAATAAATAGACCGCCTTATTTTTCCGCATTACTCTACATGCATCTTGACTATCCCAAAATCCCCGATCCCGCAAACCTTTTTTTTTTTTTAATAAATAAAATAGCCTAATTAAGCATCATAGAGAAGTTTAAGGCGTCTCAACTACGTCGGTACCTAGACTCAGTTATGCATGTTTGAGCTCACAATATACCTTACCGTGCCCCGTTTTAACATCGTTAATATATCGTTCAAGACACAGTGGGTGTCGTTATCTTTGTAAAATTAAAGCCGGTCACCCATTTATAGGGTTCACGCTGGCAGTAATGGCTCTGGGTGATTGTAAGTGTAGTAATTGTGGTAGTACGTATGCTGTAACTGCTGCTGCATGTTGCGGAGGGGGTGGACCAAGGACGGGACCAGGATTTCATCATAAGGGAACCAAAGAGGAACTAAAAATTTTTACCATGAGAAAATGAGAAATATATTAAAATTCAAGACCAAATTTATACGAGAAAGATATAACTAGTTAGAATTATTTTTTAACATTGTGAATTTTTTTTTTTTTTAAACTGAAGATTTCATTAATTCAAAACCAACTCATATAAACAAATTGCTTAATAAGCCTAGATAAAAATGCCTATTTGCCTACAAAAGTTTCCAAAATTACATGCAATATCAAAATAAATTATAATTCCACAAAGTTATTTGACTAATAATAAAGTAAATGAAAATTTAAGGTACTAAAAACCCGCAAAAATAAACACAAACTACTAGAAACTATGCATATCCACCCTTACTATAACGGATCCGGATTTGGTGCAGTAGCTGTTTTTTCACTGCATGGTGCTGTAACTGTTGGGATATTGACACGTTGGATTAGGTAAACAATGGATGGACCATATACAAAACGTCTCTAAACTTAGTCGTTTCAGCCATGTAAAGCATTAACGCCGTCTACCGCGAACACTTTCCCAAATTCCCTTTGTTTCTTTCTCGCTCGCTCCCGACCGCCTGTCGTCGCGATCTCTTCCATGGCCGCCATAGCAGATCCCGCTGACAATCTTCTTTTAGGTTTTGGGCATGCCCTCTTAATTCTATTTTATAAATTTTTTTTTTTTTTAATGTTGTACTTGAAGACGAATCGCCTCTACAGATCCTCCACGAGAGAGGCGTGAAGATCTGAGATGAGCTCAACTGAAATCTAAGACCATCTACCCCGTGAGGCCGTGATCATCATCTTCTCCACAGGTGGGTTCGTCCAAAATCTGAGCCGAGCTAACTCAACTTAGCCTAACTATCCCATGCGAGATCGTCGACCATCGCGTCTGGGTTCAGATCTGGTTCAACAATGACTTCTCTCTTCTTCTTTTTTCAATTTGGTTTGGCCCTCTATTACGGACCAACGGCCATGGCGACGGCTCAGATCTGAGAGAATTTGCAGCGAGGAGGGGTTTCATGAAACCCCTCTGTCCCACCATAACAGCCATAACCTCAAGGTTTTGCTCAGCGGAAAACGCCTCAACGGCGATGTAGGAGCTGAAACAGAGGGAAAGATTCATTGTCAGAGCAGTCCTTGAGATCTTACATGTGCGTCTATGTATGGGTCCGCGGTGGAGAGCCAATCTCGCAGCCATCAGCAACTCCAGATTACTTTGGTTCCTTCATCCATGGAGAAGAAAATGAAATCTGAGTTTTTTACTTTTATTATTTTTTTTTTCTTGGGGTGAAGTTCAAGTCACCTTCTCCAAATAAAATTCGCCGGAATGGATGGGAAGTTTGCCGGAGAACAAGTGAAATGGCCATAACCTCAAGGGATGGTGGCTCAGATTAACGACCCAGACCGACCATAACCACAAGAGACTGACGGCGTCAAGTCCTCGTTTGTGCTTAAACGACCCTCATGTGTAGCGTTTCAACTGTGGCTATCCATTGCTTACCCACGCCACATGTCGACATCCCAACTGTTAGAGCACCATGCTGTAACTGCACCAAATCCGGATCCTACTATAACACTGTCTTCATATTTTCATTTTATGTAAGCCAAGGCCTGACATGCCCTAACAGTAAAAAACTAAAGGGACCAGGCCAAGAGTAGTTTCGGCCCCGGGTGGACCACACATTTTCAATATACCTTACTGTGCACCATTTTAACACCTTTAATATATCGTACAAGACACAGTGGGTGTCATTATCTTTGTAAAATTAGAGCCACTCACCTATGTATAGGGTTCAGGCTGGCAGTAATGGTCCTGGGTGATAATAAATTAGTAAGTGTGGTAGTTGTGGTAGTAATTAAAGCCGCTCACCCATGTATAGGGTTCAGGCTGGCAGTAAAGGTTCTGGATGATAATAAATTAGTAAGTGTAGTAGTTGTGGTAGTACGTACTACGTAGTACTGTAACTGCATGTTGCGGAGGGGGTGGACCACATTTTCAATAATTCTGCAAGATGTGGTCATAGTGGCTCAGTAGCTTGCAAAAATGCAAAGATATGAACCAAGCACTCATGCAAATTGGGATGGCATTCACTTGACAGAGGCAGCTTATTGGCATATATATATATATATATATATATATATGGCATGATGGGAATTCTAGAACTGTCTCAACTCTCAAATAAGATTTTCTTTTATGCTTCTACTTCTTGTTTAAAAATAAATAAATAAATAAGAGAGGATGTGATCGATAATGTGAGGGAAGGAGAAGACAAAGAGCCATTGATCAAACCGAAGGTGAGATATATATATATATATAGTATTGGCATGTGGATGTCTTAGAATATAGAATTATTTCCTACAGATTTTATATTTATTATGTCAGTCTTAGCACAAAAAATAAATAAATAGAATAAAAATCTTAAGATCGAGATGCCATTGTAGGAATGAAAGTGTCGTTTAATGAAATGTAAAAATCGGCAGCCAAGATGGATTGACGATAATGTTAATTATACCTTCAATCCATTAGGCATGGTGATACACTCAGTCTCCTTCTCAGGTTGGTGATATATTAATTCACCCCAATCCATTAGGCAAGGTGGCCTTTTAGTCCCATCAACATTTATGTTCTAATTTGACGGAGAGTACCGTTGAAAGTCAAGAATGCCAAACTCACCCGTTGTACCCGTTGTACACGTTTATTTAGCCGCTGTAAATAATCTTGGGGCAGGGAATTGAAGACATCACAGCTGTAACCTTTTGGTAATGGCTTAGGAGGTTGGAATATTGCCATTATTTAATTGTACCTTAATCTTTTCCGCATGACTTTAAGCTTTCTATATGACTTCATTTTTTTGATGTGATGGTTACCACGTCATTCTATCACATGATTTGATCGAGTTTTTGGATGTTTATATATATATATATATATATATTTTTTTTTTTTTCCAACAAAAGAGAACCATTTTATTAATAAAAAAAACAGATAATTACAATCACAAACAAAAGTCACCACTCAATTAAAATACTAAATTAAATACAGATATCCAATTTTTGCAAGATGTTAAAAGAAAAACCACCCCAAATGGACTTCTCTCCCCTCTATGCCATCATATGGGAAAATCTTGAGATCCTAACATCTCCTATGACCACACCTATCTACATCTCTATTTTTATAAACTCTCAATTTCTTTCGATTTCAATCATAGTTCCCTTGCAAACTTTTTCGTATCTTCTTCATCTTTTTAATGAAATTATTAATTAGTTAACACAATTACTATGTCACGTTGGAGAAGAGGATTTGGGTAAATTATTTGGGCAACAATGAGTTAATCTTGTGGAGGTGCTGTCTTAAATTTCATCTCTGATTGTGGTACGAGGTTTCTGCCGTGGTTTGTGGCGTGCTGTGGTGAGGGTTTTGTTGGTGCTGTTTTATTGTTTTTTTTTTTTGGGGTGTTGTCGGTTGACTTCTCTTTGATTTGGGAGAGTGGAGTGCTGTTTTTTGGACTTTCCTTTGGGTATTAAAAGACTTTTTGTTTCCTTCTAATCATACGGATCATATATTTTGCCTATAAATAAAAAATAAAAAATAAATAAAAAGGATTTTTGAACATAACCCTATATTATAAGAGTTTTTTAACAATAGCATTATAAATAAATTTATTAACTTTATAACCCTTTTTAACACCAAACTAATTGTCCATCTTTTTTAGTTTTGGCCCAAAGCGTTCTACTCAATGAGTTGACCAAATTCTCACTAGCTCCAACCTTCATCCCCACTCTCAAACATTTGATGATAATCACAATCTAATTTTGCAACTTCTTTGCCAAAAAAAAAAAAAAATATATATATATATATATATATATATATATATATATATTTTTTTTTTTTTTTTTTTTTTGTTTTTCATGTAGAGAAGAATAACATATATATTATTACAATATCTTCACATCCAAGAATAAAAAAAGCTCATTTTTATCTAGAAAACAATAATATGTTACTATTTAACAATATGTAACAAAATAGTAATATGTTACTATTTGACAACATAGTTTGTAAAATAGTAACACATTATTGTTTTGAGAGCAAAATGATAACATAATTTTTATCAGAGTGGGTATTGTTTCGAAGATCACGACGAGCAGATTCCAAAAATACAAGTTTTATAAAAAACGGATTTGTATCTTATAAGTTATAGGCTTTTAAAAATTAAATTTTTTTAAAGTAAGTTATATAAGGTGTTCTTAATAACAAAAAAAGAAAGTGTCCTTACAAGGAACTAACGGAAAATTAGGATTTTTTTATAAAAAAGGTGGGGTTATGCTAATAAAAATACTCATATATCGGTTAAGGGGTTAAAGAATGTATTGGTGGGGTAATTACTAAAACCATCCTTCTAAATGGGGTTCTTACCAATTTTCCCTATAAAAAAAAAAAAGAAAAAAAAAAAGAAGGAAAATGTAAATAATCTTTTGATTATATCCCAATTGGATATAATTTTATAGAAGTGATTATAAATTCTTTCTTATTTTATTATTTAAGTGTGGGGATTTTAAATAAGATCAATAGAGGGTTTGATTCACTAAGGTAATGTTGATGTTTCTGAGTTTTAAACAAACACATTCAGAGGGCAATGTAAGTGTAGAATAATTTTAAAATTTTAAAACTTATATATAAATATAAATTTTTTATTAAAAGATAATTTCCAGATCTGTGAAAAGATTTAACACATTAAGAGGGCCATGTGTATTCTGCTACATGCATGTACTGAACACGTCAATTGGTTTGGCACCAAAAAGTGGGCAATAAATTAATCTTGACAAGGGTCAAAGTAAACATAATCTCAATGAAGCATGAGAAAAAAACAGAGAATGAGAAAGTGAGAAAGAAGAGAAGACCGACAAAGAATAACTTTAGAGAAATCTTTGCTCCATATAAAAAATAAAAATAATTCTATATTTGTTAAAAGCTTACACCCGCATGTATATAAATAGAGATGGTATAAACCCGAGGATATCATGCACTGACCAAAAAAAACCTACTTTCTCTACGTTTCTGTTCTTTCCATGGATTCATCTTTTTCTCTCTTCTTTCTCAAGCAACGTTTGATTAAAATTCTCCTCATATTAGCTTGCATCCAACATGTCATTGGATGCTACCCATCAATCCTTAACTTAGGCAATTCATTGTCCGATACTGGAAACTTATTTCTTTCTTATCAGGGCACCAATGAAACGCTTCCCTTTTTTCATCCTCCTTATGGAGAGACCTACTTCCATCACCCCACCGGACGATGCTCCAATGGTCGTCTTATGATAGATTTCATTGGTATGTGTCTTACATAAACACATTTGGTGGCACATTTTTTTTTCTTTTGCAGACACGCACAAAATTGCACATACTACTCATACATTTTCTACCCGTTTCTGTGCACCGACTCGGCAGCGCATTGCGCACTTACTCTTACGTACATTTTTTTACAGTAGCTTTGCACGGTTTCTGAACTCAACTCTATTGTAGTTAATAGGGAAAGTAGGGGAACATGGATGATCAATCCCATACCAGTAAAGTTTCTTGCCGAGCAGAATTTTTGGTTTTTCACTTTTTCATATATATTGAAAGCATCAAAGCCAAATATGAGCTTTAGCCAACTATTACAATTCTATCTTAATTCAATAAATTCAATATATTATTATTATTATTATTATTAGTATTATGATTTTGGCTAATAGGCTCTCCAAACCTTTCATTTGATTAATTCTTGGAGCACGGGTAAGGGCATTGCCACACTTCATCTCTTAACTAATACTTAAGATAAACTTAGGGTCCAAGAGTCCATAAAATTGATAGAGCTGCAGTACTCAACCTCTAAAATGGCCTATTTCTTAAAAGAGAGGTGGAACTTGTAATCGTAAGACTAACCTTGACAAACCAGTATAGGACCTTATGCCAATAAACATATCTTTTTTGGCTAACAAACACAAAAACACACATTGGGAAAGCCCACATACACAAAATCGATACTTAGTAGCATAATCTTTTAATTCTTATGCTGATTACTGATTTTGCAGCCGAGTGTCTTGGACTTCCACTGCTGCAGCCATATCTTGCAGTTAAGAACGAAAGTGAACCAAATCTCCAAAAGGGTGTGAATTTTGCGGTTGCTGGAGCTACAGCACTCGACATCGAGTTTTTGGAAGAAAGAGGGATTTCTAATCCATATACAAACATCTCGCTGGGAACTGAGTTGGGCTGGTTCAGAGAAATGTTGCCATCCCTGTGCAACACTTCTTCAAGTATGTTTTGCACTTGTTATTTATTCTTCTTATGGAAACAAAATATCCCATTTGTTTTTTCAGATTTTTATTTGTGTTTTGGTGTTTCACAGGTTGCAGTGAGTTCCTTGGTAGCTCTCTAATTCTTGTGGGAGAGATTGGGGGCAACGATTACAACTATGCATTCCTACTGCAAAATAGAAGCATTGAAGAGATGCGTACATTTGTACCTCTAGTTGTTAATGTGATCGCTTCAACCATCAATGTAAGAAATTCCAACTTTGCTATTTTTGTTTTTTTTTTTTTTTGGGGGGAGTGCACATGATTCTCACCGTTGCAGTGCATATATGTAGGAGTTGATTGAGCTAGGGGCGAAGACAGTGGTGGTCCCTGGAGACATACCAATTGGATGCTCGGCAGCATATCTAACAGTATTCAAGAGTTCCAATGTGGAAGACTATGACCCCATAACCGGTTGTCTTTACCGGTTCAATGAGTTTGCTGAGTACCACAACGAGCTGCTTAAGAGACAACTAAATCGGATTCAAGAGCTCCAACCTCAGGCCACCATTATTTATGCTGACTATTACAATGATGCCATGAGAATTTATCGTTCTCCAATCGAATTTGGTACTTCTTACCTTTTTAATTATCAGTTGATGAGGAAAAAAAAAAAAAAAAAAACTAGCAAAGTTGGATATACGGCATGATTCTATTATCTCACTTGCATTATTATTATCCTTCCACAGGTTTTACTAGGGGGGCTCTTACGGCATGCTGTGGAGGGGGAGGCACATACAATTACAACTCATCTGCACCGTGTGGCTATCCACAAGCAAGTGCCTGTGATGACCCATCAAAGTATGTCAGCTGGGATGGTGTGCACTTAACGGAGGCAGCTTATAAATTGATTTCCAGTGGTTTATTGGATGGAGAATTCACCATACCTCCCCTTAATACCTCTTGTCTTTCACTTGCTTCAGGTGCTAGACATTATACTAGCTAAGGCAATTGAGGAAACTTAGTTTGCCCAAAAGATTTCTTCATTATTAAATAAATAAATAACTCTGGTCTTGGTTTGGCAAAAAAGGTTTCCTTATTACGGAGTATTAAATAAATAAAGTATTAATTGGTTATGTCTAGCACTTTTTTTTTTCTTTGTATATTTTTTACTCCCTCCGTCCCACAAAGATAGGCCAAGTTTGATAAATCACGAAGTTTAAGAAATGATCATCATTGCATTGACTTGTATTAGTTAAACTTTATCTTTTCAAAAATACCCTTAACTTTTTTGTATTGGGTTTTGTGTTTAAAGTTATCATTGAAATAACAAAGGTTATTGTAGGAAACTTATAAAAATAATGATTTGACTTTTCAAAGTAGACAAACATTTTGACTTTTCAAAGTAGACAAACATTTTGGGACAAAAAAGGTTACAAATATAGCGTATCTTAATGGGACGGAGGGAGTATTTATTTATTCCCCACTTGTTGTGAACGTACCTAAGCTTGATTGGGCGGCCTTTATAACATGCTCGTGTAATTTTCTTTCCTTGGAAAGAAGGATGTCTATAAAACTGCAAATAAGAAGGGAAGCCATAATTCAATTTACAATATTTTGATTTCCTAGCAATGCATCATGTGTCAATGACTTTTGGATTTTATCCGAGGTCTCATCCAATAAGGGGTCGGTATAGGATTTTCGGAAATATTATTTTCGACTTTGTGTGCGTGCATGTATTTTCCTATCATTTAGCACCAAAAAAAAAAAAAAAAAAAAAAAGTACTATATCATGTACTCCCTCTGTCCCAATTTGTTTGTCCACATTTTTTTATTTTGGGATGTCTTCAAAAGTTAAATTGTCAGGGCAATTAATTATAATCCTTTCCTAAAATATCTTTTATCTTGAAAAGTAAATTATTTTTCCACCTTATTATGACAGGTTACATTCGAAACTTAAACAAATTAAGTGACATGGCAATATTTTAAATATGTCGATCAACTAGGTACATATTTATGCCTAATTAAACGTGAGGCAAACAAATTGGGACAAAGAGAGTATAATTCGAGGGAGTTGAAATTTTATCAACGTGAGGCAAATAAGAGCTCAATAATCACTTGATTATTCCGTCGATATAGGACAAAAAATAATTAAAAAGAGGAGGTTTGCATATATGAAATTTCTCCAGTAATCTTCCAAGAATAATAATAATACTAATAATAATAATTTTCTGATCAAAAAACCCAAGAACAAGAATAGAGCAACCAGCAATAGACAAGATAACCAAAAAAAAACCGAGCCAAGCAAAGAAAGAAATAAGAAGTCAGGACTCAACACTCATCATGGATCAGTTTTTAAAAAGTTTTCAGAAGGATCCTAGTACTCGTTAGAATTTATTACAAAGAGTCAAAGACCTGTTTATCGGGCCAGACTTTATAAAATTTCTAAAGCCCAACCCAGCCCAGGGACTTGGTTATTGTTTAGAGAGTATTGGGGCAAGGGCATGATTTTTGGGTTTTGGCTTCGGTTTTAAAATGGGGTCAATTTTCGGGCTTCTTTTGGGGCTTTTCATTTGGGCGTCAGTTTGATACATAATTCACAAAAAGGTAAAATGCAAATTGTATACTTAATAATCAATTAAATGAATATAACTTATAATTTTGATTATGAAAGTTAAAAATTTCAAATATAAGTTCATAAAAGAAATAAAAAAACAGAAGTCATATTAGTAATTATACAACTATTTTTAAAAAAGAAAAATAATTGCCAATTGAGAGGAACTTTGCCAAGATTGATGCACTGAATTCAGAGACCACCCAGAATATATTGATTGAAAGAACATAAACTTGGGTTAATCCATAGGATAGCACTACACTCTTTAGCATTTAATTTCCTCAAATAAATTGTAGTTCATCGATCAAGCTTTTCATTGAAAAATATGGAATGGTTAAGATTGACAGTGCATTTACCAATGAGACTTGGCTCAAAAGGAGAAACCTTGGTGGAGTGGGGTTTGGCTTTTAGCTAGGGTTTCAATTGCTCCATTGCAACCAAAAAAAGATGGATAACTCAATAAGCATCTTTTTAATATATATATATATATATTAAAAAAAACTATTTTTTTAATTTTTAATTTTTAATTTTTAAATTTTTTTTGGTAACATTAGAGAAGAATTGACGCCTACGCCCCTATGCCTACAACTACCAAACCCTCACTCGAAGATGAGGATATCGATCATCTATTTCTCCATTGCCAATGGGCGTGGTCTATCTGGTCTGGTATTTTTTCTTGGTGGGGTATTCACTGGTGCTGCCCAAGAAGTTTAAATGATATGTTCATGGGTTGGGTTATTCCTCATAAATCAGGCCTTTATAAATTGATTTGGGATGCTATCATTTATGCCGTGGTGTGGTCCATTTGGTTGGCTAGGAACGAAAAAATTCTCAAGGGGAAATCCATGTCTTCATCTTCAGTAGTGGATATTATCATAGTGAGAACTGCCATTTGGGTTAAAGCTTATAGGTCAGAATTGGGGTACTCTGTGTCTGACTTTATCAGAGCAATAGATGGTGTAAGGGGTTGCTACATTAGAAAGAAAAAAGTCCGTGCTGCTGTCACTTGGTGCCCCCCCAATTTTAATGAGCTTAAATTCAATATTGACGGATCAGCTGTGGGTAAACCCGGGCCCGGGGGCATTGGGGGTGCTTTGCGACATGTCAAAGGTCATAGTTTATGCATTTTTTCAGCATCAGTGGGTGTGGTTGACTCCAATCTGGCAGAAATTCTAGCAATTCGGGAAGCATTGAGGCTGTTCCATCGCTCACAGTGGGCTAGCAGCAAAAATCTTATTGTCGAATCAGACTCCCAAGTAGCTATTTCTTGGGTGATTGGGAAAGAAAAAATGTGGAAATATATTTCAGTCCTCAATGAAATTCAAACTCTATTGGAGAGCATTGGCTCTGTTTTGGTTCGCTACGCCCCTAGAGAAGTTAACAGCATTGCTGACTAGAACGCTAAAGCTGGTGTGAAGAGGGCTGCTCCATTTGTTGCTTGGCTGTGACTCTCTTCAATTGGGAGAATATCCTTTGGTGTTGATCAAGATTTCTGCTGTTGCTAGTTCGTTTTTTTTATATTGGTATTGATTGCTAGGCTGGTGTTCTTTTTATCCTCTCTTTAGCGTACACTGAGTGTTCGTTGCTTGGTGTCCTTGGGGGTCTTTGTTTTTGGGCATTTGTGTGCTTAGTGTTTGGCTCCTTTTTTAGTTGGTGGTAGTCTTTTGGAGTCTTTTTCCTCTGTCTAGCCTATTGTGGTTAGTCCTGCTGGTGTTTTTCCCCTACCATTAATAATAATATCTTTGTTGCCTACCAAAAAAATAACTACCAAACCCTCACCAACCCTTAGTACGTTTTGTTTTGTTTTTTGTTTTTGTTTTTTGTAACACTGCAAGAGAATCAACTCATACACCAACAACTATCAAACCCTCACCCACCCCTAGTTCTTTTTTTTTATATTTTTTTTTATTTTTAACTACGATATATTAACAGCTTTAATATATCGTACAAGGCATGCACAGTGGGTACGTGTCGTATTCTTTGTGACTGCTTGTGTTGTAATATGTCGTACAAGACACAATGGGTAACCATACAATTTCAATAATTCAGCAAGATGTGGTCACATGCAAGCACTCATGCAAATTGGGATATGATCGGATTCCCTTGATAGTGCATTTACCAATGAGGCTTAGCTCAAATGGGGGAAACCTTGGTGGGGTGGGGTTTGGCTTTGAGGGTTTCAATTGCTCCTTTGCAACCCAAAAAGATGGATAACTCAATAAGCATCCTTTTTATTTTATTTTTTTTGTAACACCGGAGAAGAATTGATGCCTACGCCCCTAGCCTACAACTACCAAACCCTCACCTAGTCCTAGTTCTTTTTTGTTTTTGTTTTTGTTTTTTTGTAACATTGGAAGAGAATCGATCCATACATCTACGACGTACTACCAAACCCTCACCCACCCTTGGTTTTTTTTTTTTTTTTTTTTTCTTTTTTTCTGGTAACACTGCAAGGGAATCGAGTCCTACGCTCACAACTACCAAAACCTCACCCACTCCTCTAGTTCCCTTTTTTCTTTTTTTTCTTTTTGAACTACCACGTTAATATATATATCGTACAGTCATGCACAGTGGGTACGTGTTGCATTCTTTGTAACTGCTTGTGTCATAATATGTCGTACAAGACACAGTGGGTAACCATACAATTTCAATAATTCAGCAAGATGTGGTCACATGCAAGCACTCATGCAAATTGGGATATGATCAGATTCCCTTGACAGAGGCATGCAGCTTATCGGCATATGGCCTTGAATTTGATCAATGGCTCGTTTTCTTCTCCATCCCTCACACTATCACGTAGTCTTCTTCTCAGGTTGCTGATATATTAGTTCACCCCAATCCATTAGGCAAGGTGCCATTTTAGTCCCGTCAACATTTATGCATGTTCTAATTTGAGGGGGAGTGTTTTGAAAGTCAAGAATACCAAACTCAACATATGCATAGCCGCTGTAAATAATCTCTATGGAATTCAAGACATCACAGCTGCATGTAACTTTTTGGTAAGTGATATTGTCATGCTTTAATTGTGCCTAAATCTTGTCTGCATGACTGTAAGCCTTCTATATGACATGTACCGAACACATCAATGAATAAATTCATTCATGAGAGGGTTCCCACGTGATTTGATCGAGTTTTCGGATAGTTTGGTTTCATCTTTATCTTTTCAATGAAATTTTTAATTGATTAATCTCATCACTATATCCTGTTGGAGAAAGAGGATTTGGGTAAACTATTTCAGCAACAATTAATGAATTCATCTTGTGGTTAGGGTTTTGCTTGTACTGTTTTCTTGTTATGTTTTTGTCGATTAGGGTACGGTGTTTTTCACATTTGTTGGGGTGTGGGGTGTTGTTTTTTTGGATTTTCCTTTGGGGCATTGTCCTGTAAGACTGTTTATTTCCTTCTCATAATATATATTTTGCCTATGAAACAAAAAAAAAAAAAAAAAAAAATGGAAAAAAAGAATCAATCTTTTGATTATATCCCAATTGGATATTGGATTTATAATTTTATAGAAGTGATTATAATTTCTTTCTTATTTTATTATTGAAGTGCGGGGATTTTAAAGATAAGATCAATGAAAGGTTTGATTCGCAAAGGTAATGTCAATGTTTATGAGTTTTAAACAAACACATGCATTGAGAGGGAGGGCCATGTGTAGATCGAATATTTTTAAATTTTTAAAATTTTATATATAAATATAAATTTTTTATTAAAAAATAATTTCCAGATCCGTGAGGAAATTTAACACATTAAGAGTGCCATGTGTATTCTTCTACATGGATGTATTGAACACGTCAATTGGTTTGGCACCAAAAAGTGGGCAATAAATTAATCTTGACAAGGGTCAAAGTAAATAAAATCTCAATGAAACA
Source organism: Liquidambar formosana (assembly GCA_039720395.1). Classification (NCBI taxonomy): domain Eukaryota; kingdom Viridiplantae; phylum Streptophyta; class Magnoliopsida; order Saxifragales; family Altingiaceae; genus Liquidambar; species Liquidambar formosana. The sequence goes on from CM077835.1 coordinate 9,414,552, forward strand.
TGAGAAAAAAACAGAGAAAGATAAGAAGAGAGGACCAACAAAGAATAATTTAAGAGAACTTTTTGCTCCATATAAAAATTAAATAGTCTATATTCCTAAAAAGCTTACACCCACACGTATATAAATATAGATGATAGCATGCACGTACTGACCAACCTATCCCTTCCATGGCTTCATCTTCTTTTTCTCTCTTCTTTCTCAAACAACATTTGATTAAAATTCTCCTCATATCAGCTTGCATCCAACATGTCATTGGATGTTACCCATCAATCCTCAACTTAGGCAATTCATTATCTGATACTGGAAACTTACTCCTTTCCTATCAAGGCACCAATGAAACTCTTCCCTTTTTCCATCCTCCCTATGGAGAAACCTACTTCCATCACCCAACCGGACGATGCTCCAATGGTCGTCTTATGATAGATTTTATCGGTATGTGTGCATACGTAAACACATTCGGAGGCATTTTTTTGCTTTTCCCCTAACACATGTAGAGAACACATAAACACACAAAAAGGAAGTCCACATGCTACTCGTACATTTTTTACCTGTTGCTGTGTACCGACTCGGCGGTGCATCGCGCACTTACTCTAACGTACATTTTCTACCGTAGTTTTGCATGGTTTCTAATCTCAACTCTATTGCAGTTTTTAGGAAAGTCAGGGAACATGTATGCATGATCAATCGCATATCGATAAAATTCTTGTTGAGCAGAAATTTTTGAGTCTCACCTTTTCAAATTGAAAGCATCAATCCCAAATATGAGACACAACTAAAGCTGTTCTATAGATTAGTTACTTAGTGGTGGAGCTAGAACTTCACTCTAATGGGGCTTTTTTTAGTTGATTATTAGATTTCTATCTTAATTCAATAAATTAAATATATTATTATTATTATTATTTTGGGTAACAAGTCTCTAAACCTTTAGTTTGATTAATATATTCTTGGAGCATGAGTAAGGCCATTGCCTCACTTTGTCTTAATTAACACATAAGATAAACCTAGTTAGTGGTGACCTCGAGAAGGAATGTGAAGTCTGACACATCTTTTTTGGTCAACACATGTAGATAACACGCACAGAAACACACATTGAGAAAGCCCACATTAGATACTTAGTAGCATAATCTTTCAATTCTTATGTTGATTACTGATTTTGCAGCCGAGTATCTTGGACTTCCACTACTACCGCCATATCTTGGAATTAAGAACGAAAGCGAACCAGATCTCCAAAAGGGTGTGAATTTTGCGGTTGCTGGAGCCACAGCGCTCGACATTGAGTTTTTGGAAGAAAACGGGATTTACAATCCATATACAAACATATCACTGGGAACTGAGTTGGGTTGGTTCAAGGAATTGTTGCCATCCCTGTGCAACACTTCTTCAAGTATGTTTTGCACTTCATTTATTTTTCTTATGGAAACGAAATATCCCATTTGTTTTTTCAGATTATTATTTGTGTTTTGATGTTTCACAGGTTGCAGTGAGTTCCTTGGTAGCTCTCTAATTTTTGTGGGAGAAATTGGGGGCAATGATTACAACTATGCATTCGTACTGCAAAATAAAAGCATTGAAGAGATGCGTACATTTGTACCTCTAGTCATTAATGTGATCGCATCAACCATCAATGTAAGAAATTCCAAGTTCGTAATTTTTTTTTTTTTTTGGCACATGATACTTACGATTGCATGCATATATGCAGGAGTTGATTGAGCTAGGGGCGAAGACAGTGGTGGTCCCTGGAGACATACCAATTGGATGCTCGGCAGCATATCTAACAGTATTCGAGAGTTCCAATGTAGAAGACTATGACCCCATAACCGGTTGTCTTTATCGGTTCAATGAGTTTGCTGAGTACCACAACGAACTGCTCAAGATAGAACTAAATCGGATTCAAGAGCTCCAACCTCAGGCCACCATTATTTATGCTGACTATTACAATGATGCCATGAGAATTTATCGTTCTCCAATCGAATATGGTACTTCCTACTCACTTAATTATCGTTTGTTAAGAAAATGAAAAGAAAAAAAAAAAAAAACAAACAAACAAACAAACTAGCAAAGTTGGAGGCTCACTTCCAAATTCAATTATGAATTAAACCAAAAAAACAAAGTGACAAGAAAAATGATTCAGTGTAACCGACACACCAGCGAACATATATGCTAGACTAACAATTCTAACCACCACTAAAAGTGCTATATGACATGATTCTATTATCTCACTTGCATTGTTATTATTCCTCTGCAGGTTTTACTGAAGGAGCTCTTACGGTATGCTGTGGAGGGGGAGGCACATACAATTACAACTCATCTGCACCATGTGGCTATCCACAAGTAAGTGCCTGTGATGACCCATCAAAGTATGTCGGCTGGGATGGTGTGCACTTAACGGAGGCGGCTTATAAACTGCTTGCCAGTGGTTTATTGGATGGCGAATTCACCATACCTGCCCTTAATACCTCATGTCTTTCACTTGCTACGAGTGCTGGGTATTATAGTAGCTAAGGCAACTGAGGAATCTAGGTTTGCCCGAGAGGTTTCTCTGTTACTAAATAAACAAAGTCTTGGGTTTGTCTGGCCTTGGTTTGGCCGAAAATGTTTCCTTGTTATTAAATAAATATTGTGTTTGTCTGGCCGGCCTTGGTTTGGCCCAAAAGGTATCCTTGTTTTTAAATAAATAAATAAATAAAGTCTTGGAATTTGTCCCGCATTTTTTTTGTTGATGAACTTTTGCAATTTTTTTATTTATTCCCCACTTGTTGTGAACCTAGGCTTACTCAATTGGGCGGCCTTTATGACATGTTCTGGTGTAATTTTCTTTCCAATTTAATTTGCAACATTTGGTATCGTAGCAGTGCATCATATGGTTTGAACGTGAATACTTTTGTGAGAAGAGAAATTCATCTACAAAGAAATTATTTGTTAAAACCAAAAAAGAAAATTATTTGTTTCCTATTGGGATATTTCTTATAGATGGTTGGAGATTTAAACTGAAACCCTTCTTCAAATAAGAATTACGATGATTGAAAAAATATTGTGCCCCATTATCATCAAAATATTATTTGGACTGATCAAAAAGTAGATCATAGTAAATATATTGTATAGTCAAAAAAAAAAAAAAAAAAATTCAGTTTCATGTAATAACCTTAGCTATTTTATTTATTTATTTGGTTTCAATTAAGTTATTTGAACGGTGATGAAACTTTTGATAATGTCTAATAAAAAAAAAAATAGGTTCAATCAAATGGTCAAAACCATTTAAATGAGTTGATCTTATAAACAAAAGACACATTAAGTGGGACTCATTTTGATAGGTCCGGTTTAATTTTTATGATGCTAACATCCCCAATCATGTAAGGGACATGATTAGGGGGTGGAGCATCTCTATCCAAAAATACAGAATGGGGTAAACAGGACACTGATATCTTCTACCCCCAAAAAAAAAAAGAGAAAAAAAATATTTTTATTTTTTTTATCTTCTACAATTAAGTGAAGAAAATCATGTCTCGCGTGGCCATATTTTAAATTCATCCATCCATTGGTGTAATTGCAAACCAAGGAAACTTTTAAGCATGTTAATTAATGTTGAATAAAATGTACTGCATAAGCTTTTATTCCATTGAGGAAAAATAAAATAAAATTTGTACAGTTAAATTGGGTCGTGACACAATTTTTCACTCTTATTTGCAACTTGGTGGAGTCAGGGTGCCTAGTTTCATTATGCATTTTTCCTTGTGAAGATACCTTTTTTTTTTTTTTTTTTTGGTTTTTGGCACATGATACTTACCATGCAGTGCAAGAGTTGATTGAGCTAGGGGCGAAGATACTTGTAGTCCCTGGAAACCTGCCAATTGGATGCTCGGTAGCCTATCTAACATTGTACCAGAGTTCAAATAAGGAAGAATATGACCCCTTCTCTAGTTGTCTTAACTGGTTAAACAGGTTTGCTGAGTACCATAATGATTAACTTCAGATGGAACTCAATTAGATTCAAGAGCTTCAACCTCATGCCACCATTATTTATGATGATTATTACAATGCTACGATGAGATTTTATCGTTCTCCAACCCAATTTGGTACTTCCCCTACTCACACAATATGGTCTCTGTTTAGATCTTTTACCAGCCTATACTAGCAGAGTTGAAGCTTTTTTTCTAAATTCAAGCCTCAAAAATGCAACTCTCAGAAATTATTCAGTGTGACTAGCATACTATGTCGCATGCTAATGTGGTGTGCCAGAGCCATAAAATCACGTCATATTGAAAAATGTTGAATCAAAAAAAAAAATGGATACTAGGAATTCTAACCACCACTAATGTTTTGTTTGGTTTACAGATTCCAGATTTCTAGTAGGGAAAGAAGAAAGAAAGAAAAGAAAATGAGAGGAAAATATAAAATTATAGTAGGTGAGAATTAATCCATTTCTTCTTCTTTTAATTTTCTGTTGCAACAAAAAAGGAAAGTATACGTACCATGATTTCATTAATCCGGCTCGTTACATCAGCATGTCACGTGGTCATGTGCCATTTACACTGATTTATTGTTTGAGATGTAGAGCTAGAGTTGTATATATAGAGGAACATGATTGGGAATGGTACAAGATTGTGATGCATGCCATACACTTGAATTGAGTGCATCTCGATCCCTTGCATTATATCATGAAGAAATTATGTCCCTGCAGGTTTTACAAGAGGAGCTATTACAGCATGCTGTGGAGCGGGAGGTCCATACAATTACAACACATCGTCCGAATGTGGCCATCCACCAACAGTGCTTGCGATGACCCATCCTCGTATGTCAGCTGGGATGGTTTGCACTTAACAGAAGCAGCTTATAGATGGATTTCCAATTGTTTATTAGAAGGACCATACACCATCCCTAGCATTAATACCTCATGTCTTTCAGTGGCTCTTAGTGCTGGATATAGAGAGCAATGACAACCTCATCCCATTGTGTTGTAAATGGCAGAATCTTGGTGGTCGATCTATGGAGGAAAGTAGGAAACCAACCTTTAAAAGTGCATCTATTCTGTCCTAAAATTTTAATTGCATTAATGTGCTTTTTGATGCATGGCTCAGCTTTGTGTTTACTGTAAATGAAATGATGAAAAGATGATTTAATCCTTTTGTTTTTGACGTTTAAATATTCAAATAAACAATTGAATAAAGGATTAAATAAAACAATAGATTAGGACAAAAATGCCTTTGGTTCTTCTAAGTCAAAATTGAAAATAGGGAGAATTTTAGATTGGTCGGGCTAGGGAAAATAATTAAAGTTAATAGTCATTTTTAGTTAAGTTAGTAGTCATTTATCAGGAAGTTAGCAAGAAATAACACTAAATTGTAATTAATCCGATACAATAAGGCTTCATTTAATGAAAAAGAAAAATCACCTTGATTTAATAAGTTCTAACCATTTTGATTCTTGGATATTCTTTCCTAAAATTCTTCAAAGTTTTTGGTTATGATGACGCACATCTATTTTGTACTCTAATATGTTGGATAACTTTTCTTTGTCACTAGTCATATGATTGATTGAAGCACTTCAAAGTTCAAAGAGAGGACCAGTAGGTTAGAAGACCCATGGTGGTGAGAATCCTTTAATCAAGCTGTTTTTGGGATAAGTTGAGAATGGAAGAGGTTGTTTGGCAAACCTGAAAATCTGTTAGTTGAAAATAAGTCTAATCAATTTTGTTATTATACTATTTGATAAGTCTATTTTAATTTGCAATATTTTGATTTCCTAGCAATGCATCATGTGCTTGTATGTGAATAGTTTTATGAGAAGACACATTCATCTACAAGGAAATTATTTGTTAAAACCAAAAAAAAAAAAAAAAAATTATTTGTTTTCTATTGGGAAGAAAAATTCATTACAAGGACATGGATTTAATCCTATGATGAATTTGCACATTGGATAAATAGGTATATTTCTTTCTATTTATACATCTTGCATGTTATTTTATTGTAATCTTGAATTCTTCATAAATATCCCAAGTGACAAGATGAAGGATACAGTACAACCTGTTTAATCCACTCAAACCTGTTGGTTCCAAACAGCCAAAAGAAATCAACTAATCTCGTCAGTTTTTAGGACCAACGGTTTTAGCAACTAGGTTGAAAATTTTCCAAACCTTCATTGGCAGGGTTGGTTGTAATTTTCCTCTCAAACCACGCCAAACCAACCCACGCACATCCCTACTTGAGAGGAACTTTGCCAAGACTGAGAGGCCACCCAGAATTGATTGAAAGAACATAACTTCCAAATATTTGCCTCATTGGAAAATGTTTCAATGCCATCAGACTAATCAATCATTGACAATATGAGTGATGCTACATAGATAGGAAGAATCAATTAAATTCATTTGCCAGGGATTATGACATCTACCTTCTTTTTTTCCTTTTGATGTGGGTCAGATTATGGGGGGCTGTTTAGGATGATATGGTAGATGTTGAAAGAGGAAGGTGCAGGCGTGCAGTACTGGAGCTTGTGGTATTTGGAAATCTGCCAATTGGGTGCTGGGCAGTGTGCCTTACTTGTTTCAAAGTCCTAACAAAACAGACTATGATCAACGAAATGGGTGCTTGAAGGTTTAGTCTCAAAATATCAGAACAATCAGCACGAACTTGGATTGGAGAAACTGAGACAAAAGCATCCACATGTGAGGATCATGTATGCTGACGACTATTATCATGCTGGCTATGTGCTCCATTAATGCGCCCCTGCAATATGGTGGGTTTTTCTCAACCACATAATTTTTGGCACTTGGGTTAATCCATAGGCTTGCACTACTCCCAAATCCACCTAGCTACCCCAACCTTGCTCTCGCCCAAATTAAGCCCAGACAGTAGAAGTGGTATACTTCGTACTTGCTTCTACAGTTTCCTTTTTTTATTTTTTTACAAAATATTTTATGTAGTTAGTGGACTGACGAAGATATGTAACTGTGGTACAACTGGCATGATACCACAATTATTGAAAGTGGAGTAAAGTGAGATTGTCAAATTACTTTTTGATCGCACAATGTGGCCGGTCGTTTCACGGTGAGACTTACTCCAAACCTTGATGTAGGTTACAAAATTTGCATGATTTATTATTCAAGTGTTATCTTTCTCACTTGTAACCTTAATTAAGGAACTGGTAGCTTGGCCATTTCCATATGCATGGAAAATGTTTTTCTTACAATTCTTAAATTGGCTAAATGTGTGGGGGCATTTGACAAATTAATTGAAACATCATGGACATATATATATATAGCCTTCTCAAATGGATCGTTAATTGGAGATATAGAAACATCAGTCCGTTGAGGGATATCTTCTAAAATTAAGTATGTGAAAGTAAATCTTAATTTTAAATTCATCCAAAGGTGCAAAACCACCCAGATTATCAAGAGCGGTGTTACATTGCCTAATCCATTTGTCTAAATTTACTTATCCAACGGATGTAGTGACTGATGTGGTAATCATGTGGGCTAATGAGGCACATACGTCCTGTGCCGCATCAACTGTTACATGACACCAAATTAGATGTCATGTGAATTGAGCAAGTAGATGTGAGAAAAAATTTGAGCCCTTTGGCATTTAATTTCCTCTAATAAATTGTGGTTATTAAGCTTTTCATTGAAAAATATGGAATGGTTAGGAATGACGGTGCATTTACCAATGAGACTTAATTAGCTCAGTTGGAAACCATGGTGGGGAGGGGTTTGGCTTTTAGGGTTTCGATTGCTCCATGGCTACAGAAAAAAAAAAGGGGGGGAAGAAAGATGGATCACTCAATAAGCATTTTTAATAAGTTTTTTATTTTTTTATTTTTTTATAACATTGGAAGACAATCAACCCCTATACATACAACTTCCCAAACCCCTATTGCACCCACCCCTAGTTCTTAATAAGTTTAATGCTTCACACTTCTTGGGCAAAGGAAATTTTGTGAAAAGGTCTCATGCATCAAAGCGGAAGATCAACAATGCTAATGCATTAATTAATAGTCCACCTTATTTTTCTGCATGGTCTACATGTATCTTGACTGTCTCATTAATCCCCAATCCTGCAATTTTATTTTATTTTATTTTTTAATAAAAGAGCTGAAGCATCAAAGAAAAAGTTAGCATCCCAACTATATTGTTACCCTAGACCCGATCATGCATGTCTAAGCTCACAATATATATACCACACTGTACACCATGTTAACAGCTTTAATATAAATATATATCTCGTACAAGACACAGTGGGTGTCGTAATCTTTGTAAAATTAAATCTGGCCACCCATGTTGGGTCCGTGCCACCCAACATGAGACCTGTGAAAATAGGTTGTTCAAGGTTCGATCAGGCTGGCAGTAATGGTTCAGGGTGATAGTAAGTGTAGTAATTGTGGCAGTAGTGCTGTAACTGCTCGTTATCAGTAGCTTACAAAGATCCAAGCACTCATGCAAATTGGGATGGATTCACTTGACAGAGGCATATCGCCTTGGGCTTGATCGATGGCTCGTTTTCTTCTCCTTCCCTCACATTATCACAATCTCTCTTATTTGAGAGTTGAGACAGTTCTAGCTAGAGAATTCCCATCACATTATATTAATATTGGCATGTTTGGATGTCTTAGAAAATTGAATTATTTCCTACATATTTTATAGTTATTATGTCAATTTTCTTAATAAATAATAAATAAAAAAAATCATAAGATCGAGGTGCCATACTGCCATTGTAGGATATTTCAGCCATCATTCTAGATAAACGTATGGGTCAAAGGGAGGAATATTGAAAGTGTTGTTTAATGAAATGTCAAAATCAGACGGACTGACGACGATTTTAAACCTTCAATCTGGGATAATTTCGAGTGCCCATACTCAGTCTTCTTCTCAGGTTGCTGATATATTCACCCCAATCTATTAGGCAAGGTGGCATTTTAGTCCCGTCAACATTCATGTTCTAATTTGAGGGGGAGTACTGGTTGAAAGTCAAGAATACCAAACTCACCTGTTGTACACGTTTATTCAACATGTGCATAGCTGTAAATTATCTTTAGGGAATTGAAGAAATCGCAGCTGCAACTTTTTGGTAATGGCTTAGGAGGCTGCAGGGATATTGTCATTATTTAATTGTACCTTAATCTTGTCTGCATGGTTACCACGTGACTTGATCCGAGTTTTCGGACAGTTTGGTATCTTCTTTATCTTTTTCATGACAATTTTAATTAGTTTACCCATTTACTATGTCCTATTGGAGAAGTGGATTTGGGTAAACTATTTGGACCACAATGAATTAATCTTGTGGAGGTGCTGTTTTTAATTTCATCTCTGATTAACGTGCTAGGAGGTTTCTGCTTTCGTTTGTGGCGTGCTGTGGTGAGGGTCTTGCTTGTGCTGTTTTCGTGTTTTGTTTTTGTCAATGTGTTGTTCGGGTCTTTTGGCGTGTTGTGGGTTGACTTCTCTTTGATTTGGGAGAGTGGGTGTTGTTTTTTGGATTTTCCTTTGGGGTATTGTTCCGTAAGACCGTTTGTTTCCTTCTAAAAATACGGATTATATATTTTGCCTATCAAAAAAATAGATAAATAAATAAAATAAAAGAATTAATCTTTTGATTATATACCAATTGGATATAATTTTATAGAAGTGATTATAAATTCTTTCTTATTTTATTATTTAAGTGTACGTGGGGATTTTAAATAAGATCAATAAAGGATTTGAATTCAAGGGCAGAGCCAAATTGGCCTGGGCTAAATAAAAAATTAATAAATACAATAAATATTTATATGTGTGTATATATATATATATATATATATATATATATTAGCATTATAAGCTTGTACCGTGAAGGACGAAAGAGTGCAGGGTTCTATGATTCTATGAAATATAAAAATTAAGATAAGTAATCCAAAAACAAATAAACAAATTTAAAAATTTAAATAAATAAAAAAAGAAAAAAGAATGGAAATCTTATTGCCATACACTGATTGACCCTCGACATCGTCGGCGTTATCATGGTGCATGAGAGAGAATTGAGAGATTATTCATCCGTGAAAATAGAGATTTTGTTTATTGCGTTAGAGAAGTTTCGACCAATCCTAAGCTCCTCTCCCTCCCCCCCCCCCCCCCCTTTTTTTTTTTTTTTTTTTTTTTTAATACTCTGTGGTAAGTATTGGCTGTTCAGTCTGTTGCATTGAGAAGCTTCCTTTGTTCCCCTTTTTCCCTTTTTTTTTTTCCTTTTATATTTTTGGGCCTTTCGGTCACAAGAACTTGGAAGAGAGCAACTATTGCAACCCCTCAATGTTATTTGCACACTCTACTTCTTTTCTTCCTTTTTTTTTTTTTTTTTCAATGTTTTATGAAAATATAAAAGGTTTTCATAAAAACTAGCTGCGGATTAAGTCCATTAGAAAACATAATTTGAACAACCTTTCAATAGAAAATTTTTCCAAAATCTACTAGTTCAAGTAAAATTTTTGGTTAAAAATTAAACTAAAACTATAAATGGGTAAATAATCTGACAGATTTTGGAAAACTTTTCTCTTACAAAGTTGTTCAAAATAATGTTTTCTAGTGCATACGCAACTAATTTTTATAAAAAAATCTTTTATATTTTTTTTTATAAAATCTTAAAAATTAAAATAAGTGGGGTGTGCAAATAATATTGAGAGATTTTAATAACCACTCTCAATTTGAAAAGGCTCTTCTGGGCTAAGCCTTTTTTCAACTTTTGTTTCACCTAGGCTAATACTAAAAGGAGGCCTCTATTGGCACCCAAAGACTTGCTTTTCATCCCCCACTTATTTTACATTTTAAGATTTTATGAAAAATATATAACGTTTTCATAAAAACTCATTGCACTGTCTATTAGAAAACATCATTTTGAACAACTTTTTGGAAGAAAGTTTTTCCAAAATCTATCGTTTTAGAGGACTTTTTAGTCATTTATGAGGCAAAAATTATAAATCGCAAAAAAGTCCACTTGAACGATAAATTTTGAAAAAACTTTCTTCTAAAAAATTGTTCAAAATGATGTTTTCTAATAAGATACACAATCATTTTTTTATGAAAACCTACTATATTTTTTATAAAATCTTAAAATATAAAATAAGTGGGGAATGAAGAGCAGGTCTTTGGGTGCCAATAGAGGCTCCCATACTAAAACCCACAATATTTATAGAAGTTTAAAAAGAAAAGACAAAAAAAAAAAAATTTGTTGGGCTACATTGGGCCAGGAGGTAGCCTGCCATGTACCTCCACCCCTGGGTTTGATACACTAAGGTAATGTCGATGTTTTTGAGTTTAAACAAACACATTGAGAGGGCCATGTGTAGAATAATTTTAAAATTTTAAAACTTATATATAAATATAAATTTTTCATTAAAATATAATTTCCACATCCGTGAAAAAATTTAACACATTAAGAGGGCCACTGTGTGTTCTTCTACATGCATGTATGAAAAAGTCACTTCGGTTTGGCACCAAAAAGTGCGTGGGCAATAAATTAATCTTGACAAGGCTCTAAGTAAACATAATCTCAATGAAACATGAGAAAAAAAACAGAGAATGAGAAAGTGAGAAAGAAGAGAAGACCAACAAAGAATAATTTAATAGAAGTCTATGTTCCATATAAACAATAATAACAATAAAATAATTCTATATTCGTAAAAAGCTTACACCCGCACGTATATAAATAGAGATGATATAGACCTAAGAATATCATGCACTGACCAACCTATCCGTTCCACTACCAAAAAAAAACCTACTTTCTCTACGTTTCTCTTCTTTCCATGGATTCATCTTCTTCTCTCTTCTTTCTCAAACAACATTTGATTAAAATTCTCCTCATATCAGCTTGCATCCAACATGTCACTGGATGCTATCCATCGATCCTCAACTTAGGCAATTCATTGTCCGATACTGGAAACTTACTTCTTTCCTACCAAGGCACCAATGAAACTCTTCCCTTTTTCCATCCTCCCTATGGAGAGACTTACTTCCATCACCCCACAGGACGATGCTCCAATGGTCGTCTTATGATAGATTTTATGGGTATGGTACTTTTTTTTCCTTTTTTTTTTTTATTTGCTGACACGTAGATAACACGCAAACACACAAAAAGAAAGTTCCACATACTACTTAAACATTTTCTACCGGTTGCTGTGCACCGACTCGGCAACGCGTTGTGCACTTACTCTAACGTACAATTTTTAGCGTAGCTTTGCATGGTTTCTAAACTCAACTCTATTGTAGTTCTTAGGGATAGTCAGGGAGCGTGGATGATCAATCCCATACCAATAAAGTTTCTTGCTGAGCTGAATTTTTGGTTTCTCACATTTTCAGAATGAAAGCATCAAACCCAAATATGAGCTTTAGCCAACTGAAATTCATTCTGGTTCTGCAATTATTACAATTCTATCTTAATTCAATAAATTCAAAATAATATCATTATTATTATTATTATTATTATGATTTTGGCAAATGGGATCTCCAAACCTAGCCTTTCGTTTGATTAATTCTTGGAGAACAGGTAAGGGCGTAAGGCCATTGCCCCACTTCATCTCTTAATTAATACTTAATATAAACTGTGGGTCCAAGAGTCCATAAAATTGATCGATCCAGACTCAACCTCTAAAATGGCCTATTTCTTAAAGCAGAGGTGGAACTTCTAGTCTTAAGGCTGAACTTGACTAACCGATATAGGACCATACACCACTAAACATATCTTTTTTGGCTACCAGATCGACACAGAAACACACATTGAGAAAGCCCACATTAGATACTTAGTAGCATAATCTTTCAATTCTTATGTTGATTGCTGATTTTGCAGCCGAGTATCTTGGACTTCCACTACTACCGCCATATCTTGGAATTAAGAACAAAAGCGAACCAGATCTCCAAAAGGGTGTGAATTTTGCGGTTGCTGGAGCCACAGCACTCGACATTGAGTTTTTGGAAGAAAACGGGATTTACAATCCATATACAAACATATCACTGGGAACTGAGTTGGGTTGGTTCAAGGAATTGTTGCCATCCCTGTGCAACACTTCTTCAAGTATGTTTTGCACCTTATTTATTCTTCTTATGGAAACGAAATATCCCATTTGTTTTTTCAGATTATTATTTGTCTTTTGGTGTTTTACAGGTTGCAGTGAGTTCCTTGGTAGCTCTCTAATTTTTGTGGGAGAGATTGGGGGCAACGATTACAACTATGCATTCGTACTGCAAAATAAAAGCATTGAAGAGATGCGTACATTTGTACCTCTAGTCATTAATGTGATCGCTTCAACCATCAATGTAAGAAATTCCAACTTTGCAATTTTTTTTTTCTTTTTTTTGAGCACATAATACTCACCGTTGCAGTGCATATATGCAGGAGTTGATTGAGCTAGGGGCGAAGACAGTGGTGGTCCCTGGAGACATACCAATTGGATGCTCGGCAGCCTATCTAACAGTATTTGAGAGTTCTAATATGGAAGAGTATGACCCCATAACCGGTTGTCTAAATCGGTTCAACGAGTTTGCTGAGTACCACAACGAACTGCTTAAGATAGAACTGCATCGGATTCAAGAGCTCCAACCTCAGGCCACCATTATTTATGCTGACTATTACAATGATGCAATGAGAATTTATCGTTCTCCAATCGAATTTGGTACTTCCTACTCTTTTAATTATCAATTGATGAGGAAAAAAAAAATATAAAACTAGCAAATTTAGATGTTCATTTCCAAATTCAATTATGAATTAAACAAAAAAAATAACAAGGGGACAAGAAAAATTATTCAGTGTAACTGACACACCAGCTAACATATATGCTAGACTAACGATTCTAACCACCACAAAAAGTGCCATATGACATGATTCTATTATCTCACTTGCATTATTATTATCCCTCTGAAGGTTTTACTGGAGGAGCTCTTACGGTATGCTGTGGAGGGGGAGGCACATACAATTACAACTCATCTGCACCATGTGGCTATCCACAAGTGCGTGCCTGTGATGACCCATCAAAGTATGTCGGCTGGGACGGTGTGCACTTAACGGAGGCGGCTTATAAACTGCTTGCCAGTGGTTTATTGGATGGAGAATTCACCATACCTCCCCTTAATACCTCATGTCTTTCACTTGCTACGAGTACTGGATATTATAGTAGCTAAGGCAACTGAGGAATCTGGGTTTGCCCGAGAGCTTTCTCCGTTATTAAATAAATAAAGTCTTGGGTTTGTCTGGCCTTGGTTTGGCCGAAAATGTTTCCTTGTTATTAAATAAATAAAGTCTTGTGTTTGTCTGGCCTTGGTTTGGCTGAAAAGGTATCCTTGTTATTAATTAAACAAATAAATAAAGTCTTGGATTTGTCCCGCATTTTTTTTGTTGATGTATTTTTAGCATTTTTTTAATTTATTCCCCACTTGTTGTGAACCTAGGCTTACTTAATTGGGCGGCCTTTATGGCATGTTCAGGTGTAATTTTCTTTCCAATAAAGTCTTGTGTTTGTCTGGCCTTGGTTTGGCCGAGAGGTTTCTCCGTCATTATATGGTTTGAACGTGAATACTTTTGTGAGAAGAGAAATTCATCTACAAAGAAATTATCTGTTAAAACCAAAAAAGAAAATTATTTGTTTCCTATTGGGATACTTCTTATAGATGGTTGGAGATTTAAATTAGTGTAAAATATTTATAATTCTACTCAAATTGAAACCCTTTATCAAACTTGTTGTGGGTACATAAATTTATTAACAAATGGTGGTACTATGTATTGATTAAGATGATTGAAATAAATATTGTGCCCCATTATCATAAAAATATTATTTGGAATGATCAAATAGTTGATCATAGTAAATATATTGTATAATAATAAATAATAATAATAAAAATCAGTATCATGTAATAACCTTAGCTATTTTATTTATTTATTTGGTTTCAATTAATTAAGTTATTTGAATGGTGATGAAACTTTTGATAATGTCTAAATATAAAAAAATAGGTTCAATTAAATGGTCAAAACCATTTAAATGAGTTGATCCTATAAACAAAAGACACATTAAATGGGACTCATTTTGATATATAGGTCCCCATTTAATTTTTGTGATGCTAACATCCCCAATCATATAAGGGACATGATTAGGGGGTGGAGCATCTCTGTCCAAAAATACAAAATGGTGTAAACAGGACTCTGATATCTTCTGAAAAAAAATTAAAAATTAAAAATTAAAAATTAAAAAAATTAAAAATTAAAAATTTATTTTTATTTTTTATATCTTCTACAATTAAGTGAAGAAAATCATGTCTCGCATGGCTATATTTTAAATTCATCCAAAGGTGCAATTACAAACCAAGGAAACTTTTAAGCATGCTAATGTTGAATAAAATGTACTGCATAAGCTTTAATTCCATTAAGGAAAAATAAAATAAAATTTGTACAGTTAGGTGGTAATGACGGTGCACTCAGCAATGAGACTTAGCTCAGGTGGGTGGGATTTGGCTTCTATGGTTCCATTTCGAGCCTCGTAACCGAAAAAAGATGGTGCACCCAATAAGCTCATTGCTTCTACTTGCCAGCGCAAAGGAAAGTTTTTGCGTATATGGAAGGAGATCATCATGCATCAAAAAGTGGGAAGTGAACAATGCTATTGAATTGAATGTCTTGCCAAAAAATAAAAAAAGGAGCGTTTGGCCTCAAGTTCAAAAAGGAAGACTTGTGTATCGTTAATACCTATTTAAAAACACATCCAGCCTCAAGTACAAGATAATATGGGATGACAAAAAAACCCCTACTTTAAATACACACCGAATAAGAATCGCAATAACTGAGGATTCTGTTAGAGATATTGGCCATTTAATAATGTGGGTCCCATGTGTAATTAGAGATGGGTCCATATTGGAATTAGTCAATCTCCATGTAGTGATTTAATTCAAATATTTAATTGGCCAAAATCATTAAAGGTTGAATGAGAAATTGTTCTCTAAAGTCACCCTTGAATAATTGGTTGAAGAACTATAATGAGGCTTGTCCCACATTGCAAAACTATGAATTTTTGAGTGAATTCATATACACATACTTTGAACCTATGGTTTGGGCCCAAAGGGCACCCAAGTTTTGTAAGGGGGAAGGACCTAGCCAATATTGGATTTGGACCCAAAAACACACCCACCCAAATCGAACCAAGCCGGGTGGGGTGGGGTAGGGTCAAGAAGACTGACCCATGTGTTATTTTTTAAGCAAAATTTATTTTTGCTAATTAATTTAATTACTGTTTAAGAGTTGTGCCTATTAACCCAGAACAGTCATGATCATAAAACGCGTCTGATCAACGTGCCTTATGACTGTTCTGAAGAGTCACATCAAAGTCTTTATATACTACATTTTTGCAGTCAATAAAGGGTTAATAATTAGATTATATTTTCGCATTATTGAATCATCGTTAGAGAGAGAGTAAGGACACAGAGGGGTTTGTCTGACGCAAAGATTGCAAGTGCTTTTTCTGTGCTGTGCAGATCATTGTATCCTGGGAGGCAAACATCTAAGAGACTCAAAGCGCCAAGTGAGGGGCGAAATCTGTCTTAAGGACATAGTGTCAAACGCTAGCCTGGATCAATCCGATTATGTTTTTATTATCTTCTGTATTCTGTAAGTTTGTGAATTTTCAGAATTAATTTCTTTTAATTCGTGTTTTATATGCATACTATTTTGACAGAATTACATAAGTAATACAGCATATATTTTCCAACAATCTTAAGACAGATTTTCGTTTTTGTTTACTTTGTGATTCTGTTAATTATAGTTTGTATATATATTAGTTTATATACTGTTTTATAATTCTCTGTAATATAGGATATATTCTGTATTATATATTCTGTATTGTAAATTTTGTGTTATATATTATATTCATTCTACAGTTGTGTTTCTGTTTAACAGAAATGGCTAAGTGAGGGTACCAATGTTGTGCCTCCTATTGTGGTAGTGCCCCTGCTCTCCTGCACATGGAGAGAAACCAGAGAAATTCAATGGTTCTAATTTTAAGAGATGGCAACAGAAAATGCTGTTTTATCTTACTACATTGAATTTGGCTAAGTTTCTGTATGAAATTGCTCCTACTGTCAAAGTTGGTGAGACCGATAGGATTACTATCATGGCAGTAGAGGCATGGAAACACTCTGATTTCTTGTACAAGAATTATATCACAGCAGTAGAGGCATGGCAACAGAAAATGCGTTGGACAACATATTATACAATCTGTATAGTCCAATAAAGACTGCAAAGGAATTATGGGACTCCTTGGACAAAAAGTACAAAACGGAAGATGCTGAAATGAAGAAATTCGTTGAGGGCAGATTCCTAGACTATAAAATGATAGACTCCAAGACTGTTATAAGTCAAGTACAAGAGCTTCAATTAATTTTACATGAAATACATGCTGAAGGTATGTCGGTTAGTGAATCCTTTCAAGTGGCTACAATTATTGAAAAATTACCATTATCGTAGAAGGATTTTAAAAATTATTTGAAGCACAAGCACAAAGAGATGAGCCTTGATGACTTAATCGTAAGGTTAAGGATTGAAGAAGACAATTGAAATTCTAAAAAGAATAACGGTAAAAATCCTATAGAGTCTAAGGCTAATATAGTGGAAATGCAGAAAAATAACAATAAAAAGAGGAAGCACTCAAGCCAAGGATCATCCCAAAATTCCAAGGGTGGTGACTCAAAGAGGTTCAAAGGCAATTGTTATGTGTGTGACAAACCAGGACATCGTGCAAAGGATTGTCGCAAGCGAAAGAACCAAGGAACCAACAAGAAGGCTCAAGCAAATATGACCGAAATAGGACAATATTTCGGATCCGATCAATGATATACAACTTTCTGCGGTCATTTCTGAAGTGAATTTGGTGGGCAGCAATCCCAAAGAATGGTGGGTGGATACTGGTGCAACTCGCCATGTTTGTTCAGACAAGAAGATGTCCTCTACTTATCAACCGATGGATAATGAAGAACAACTTTTCATGGGCAAACTCCTCAATTTCCAAAATTGAATGACATGGAAAGGTGATATTGAAGATGACTTCGGGGAAAGAGTTTACTCTCAATGATGTGCTGCATGTGCCCGATATTCGCAAGAATCTTGTTTCGGGGTTATTGTTGAGTAAAAATGGTTTCAAATTAGTCTTTGAGTCGAATAAGTTTGTACTTAGTAAGAGTGGGACGTATATTGGGAAAGGGTACATGAGCAATGGACTCTTTAAGATGAATGTAATGACTATTGTTTCTAAGATCAATAAAAACACAGATTCTATTTATATTGTTGAGTTATTTAATGTATGGCATGGTAGGCTAGGATATGTAAATTATGGTTCTTTGTGTAGATTAATAAACTTGGAATACTTACCTAAGTTTAATATTGATCCTAATCATAAATGTGAAGTATGTGTGGAATCAAAATTAACTAGGACATCTTTTATTCTATTGAAAGAAGTACTGAACCTTTAGAATTGATTTATACGGATCTTTGTGATTTGAAATTTGTTCAAACTAGAGGAGGCAATAAGCATTTTATTACTTTTATTGATGATTGCACGAGATATTGTTATGTGTACTTGCTAAGGAGCAAGGATGAGGCCTTCGAAATGTTTATACATTACAAAAATGAGGTTGAGAATCAACTTAGCAAAAATATTAAGGTTCTAAGAAATGATAGAGGTGGTGAATATGAATCCGATCCATTTGGTGAATTTTTTCTAACCATGGCATTATACACCAAACCACTGCACCTTATTCACCACAACAAAACGGAATTGTCCGAACACAAAAACAGAACCTTAAAAGAAATGATGAATGCTATGTTGATAAGTTCGAGTTTACCTCAGAACTTATGGGGGGAAGCAATGCTTTCTGCGAATTATAAACTTAATAAAATACCTTCGCAAAATTATAAACAAAACACCCTATGAATTATGGAAAAGTCGAGAACCTTCATATAAATTCATGAATGTGTTGGAGTGTTTGGCCAAGGTAGCGGTTCCTATTCCTAAACGAGTTAGGATAGGACCAAAAACAATTGATTGTGTATTTATTGGTTATGCTAATAATAGTAGTGCATATCGATTCCTTGTTCATAAATCTGAAATTTCTGATATACATGTGAATACCATAATTGAATCTAGGAATGCATCATTTTTTAAAAATATATTTCCATGCAACCCTACACATGAGACAAGTTCTCTCAAAAGAACTTATGAGACTACGACTAGTCACGATCAAGACCAAAAGTCTATAGACAAAGATCGTGAAGATGAGCCTAGACGTAGTAAAAGGGCTAGGACGTCAAAATCCTATGGCTCGGATTTTCTAACTTATTTGTTAGAAAATGAACCTCAAAGCTTTAAGGAAGCTATGTCCACTCCAGAAGCACCCCCTTTGGAAAGAAACTGTAAATAGCGAAATTGAATCCATTATGCAAAATCATACATGGGAATTGGTGGACCTTTCACCAGGGAATAAACCTCTTGGATATAAATGGATATTCAAGAGAAAGATGAAAACAGATGGATCAATTAATAAATACAAGGTGAGACTTGTAGCCAAAGGATTTAGACAAAGAGAAGGAGTAGACTATTTTAATACATATTCACTAGTTTCAAGAATAACGTCTATAAGGATGTTATTAGCTATTGCAGCTGTGCATAAGCTTGAGATACATTAAATGGATGTTAAAACGGCATTCTTAAATGGTGAATTAAATAAGGAAATTTATATGGAACAACCAGAAGGATTCATTGTTCCAGGATAAGAAAAGAAAGTTTGCAGGCTTGTTAAATCATTATATGGTTTAAAGCAAGCACCTAAGCAATGGCACGAAAAATTTGACAAAGTAATAATATTAAATGGATTTAGAATCAATGAATGTGACAAGTGTGTGTATGTCAAAGAGACTACAAATGGTTATGTCATTATTTGTCTATACGTGGATGATATGCTAATTATGGGTAGCAATAATGATATCATTAAAACTACCAAGAAAATGTTAACTAGCAAGTTCGACATGAAAGATATGGGTATTGCGAATTGTATTATTAGGAATTAAGATTTATAGAACGTCCGATGGATTAGTGTTATCTCAATCACATTATATTGAGAAAATTCTGAGGAAATTTAATCAATTTGATTGTAATCTAGTGAGAACACCCGCGGACATAAATCTTCATTTAACTAAAAATGAAGGTAAAGGCACATCTCAATTAGAGTATTCTCAAATTATTGGGAGTCTAATGTACGTTATGAATTGTATACAACCTGACATAGCATACTCAGTTAGTAAATTGAGTAGATACACTTGTAACCCAAGGCCAGACCACTGGAAGGCAATAGTTAGAGTACTCAGATATTTGAAATATACTCTAAACTATGGATTACATTAGACAGGATATCCGGCCAGCTGTACTAGAAGGGTATAGTGATGCAAACTGGATATCTGATACAAAAGATTCTAAATCAACAAGTGGATATGTCTTCACACTTGGAGGTAGAGCAGTGTCTTGGAAATCTTCCAGACAAATGTCCATTGCAAGATCCACAATGAATCGGAAATTTATAGCTTTAGATAAAGCTAGCGAAGAAGCTGAGTGGCTTCGTCATTTCCTAGAAGATATTCCAATGTGGTCAAAACCTGTGCCAGCAATTTGTATACATTGTGATAGCTAATCGGCTATTGGAAAGGCATATAATAATATGTATAACGGTAAGTCTCGACACATTCGTCGAAGACACAATACCGTTAGACTAGTTACTCTCAAGTGGAGTTATATCTATTGACTATATAAAGTCAAATGATAATATTGCGGATCCGTTGACGAAAGGTTTGACTAGAAAGCAAGTATATAGTTCATCGAGGGGAATGGGTTTAAAGCCTACATCTTAAAAAGTTACCATAATGGCAACCTAACCTAGCTGACTGAAGATCCCAAGAACTAGGTTCAAAAGGACAACCGAATTGTGTGTGACTTAATGGAATCACTTAGGAGATAACTCTTTTACCTATTCCTATGATGAAAAAGTGATGCCTATAGCGTGTACAAGGATAAGCTAAGCTTTTAATAGTTCTTATATCTTGGAAATCCAAGTGGGGTATAGCAGGATACTCTTAATAAGAATCACCTATATGAGTATAGAATGAGCCGCTTCTATGAGAATTATAAGGCTATATTCTCTAAAGCACTCATAGAAACCAGGAATTGTTTCAGGGCCAAAATGAACACAATCATGAGAACCAAACTATGTTCAGGGAAGGAATTGTGTGAATTCTATTGTCCTGGTTTGCACAAACAGCTGAATAGTTCAAGACATCACGTTCACTAATTAGCCAACAAATTCGATAGTCTTTTACAAGGGAAGGTTTAAAGCCACAAGCCACCTATCCTATGTAGGGACTTTCCATGCTTACTCTCTTTCGTGTCAGTATTTTTATTTGCATAGATATCCAACCAATTTCCATTCATGTGAAGGATTGTTAGAGATATTGGACATTTAATAATGTGGGTCCCATGTGTAATTAGAGATGGGTCCATATTGGAATTAGTCAATCTCCATGTGGAGATTTAATTCGAATATTTAATTGGCCAAAATCATTAAAGGTTGAATGAGAAATTGTTCTCTAAAGTCACCCTTGAATAATTGGTTGAAGAACGGTAATGAGGCTTGTCCCACATTGGAAAACTATGAATTTCTGAGTGAATTCATATACACATACTTTGGACCCATAGGTTTGGGCCCAAAGGGCACCCAAGTTTTGTGAGCGGGGAGGACCTAGCTAACATTGGGTTTGGACTCAAAAACACACCCGTCCGAACCGAACCGGGCTGAGTGGGGTGGGGTGGGGTGGGGTCAAGAAGACTGACCTATGTGCGTTATTTTTTAAGCAAAATTTATTTTTGCTAATTAATTTAATTACCGTTTAAGAGTTGTGTCTGTTAACCCAGAACAGTCATGACCATAAGACGCGTCTAATCATCATGCCTTATGACTGTTCTAGAGAGTCACATCAGAGTCTTTATATATTGCATTTTCGCAGTCAATAAAAGGTTAATCATTAGATTATATTTTTGCATTATTGAATCGTCGTTAGAGAGATAGTAAGGACACAGAGGGGTTCGTTAGACGCAGAGATTGCAATGCTTCTTCTGTGCGTGCAAATCATTGTATCCTGGGAGGCAGACGTCTAAGAGACTCAAAGTACCAAGTGAGGGGTGAAATCTGTCTTAAGGACATAGCGTCTAACGCTAAGTTTGATCTTAAATACTAGTCATCTTTTCATCTTAAAAATTAAAAGATGACTGTTTTTTAAAAAACAGTCATCTTTTTAAATTCTAAAAGCATCATCTATCAATCTTTTTCTTGTAGTGATGGTTTTATAAACAGAATTGTGGACTTCATTAAAGCCTTCAAAAAACATTACATCAGTCCAAAACAATGAATGAATCAGCCAAAACCCAATAAAGAGTTACATGCACTATTGTGAAATTATATTTTGTAGTTTATTGGGAAGGGAATGATGGTTCTATAAACAGAATTGCAGATTCCATTGAAGCCCCAAAAAAAAAATGCAATTTTGGGGTGAGTTTACAAAGTATAAACAATAATAATAGCTACGTATAGTCAGAGAAAACCCAATTAACACGATATTGCAAAAAACCCCAAAACCTAGGGCTTCAAATCGGTCCAATCTCTACAAACCCAATAAATAATCACACAGATCCATACCAAGCTAGGTACACAAAGAATACTTGCAAGAATCAAGTAACTATTGACTTGAACCATCAGACCATTAATAACATTGAGAATACATCACACCCAAAAAAATGAGTGCATCGATCAGAATCCTACAAAGAGTTACATGAAACCCTATAATGGAAACATAATGATGGTTTTATAAATAGAAACTCATTTAGGATGGAAAACTCACACTTTAGCATCATTGAATTCTCCTTTTTTGGGGGTTAACCGGTACTCCTTTTGAATGAACCCTCAAAATGCTTTTTCGGTTGACACTAGTTGCAAAAACAACGGTGAAGGATTGGAGACTTCCCACGGTTTTCGACAAGACTCGCTGCATTAGCATATCCTCTTGTTTTATGGAGATATAATCCTCACTTTTTGCGATTCTTATTCGGTTTTTGTTTAAAGTAGGGGTTTTTTTGTCATCCCATATTATCTTGTACTTGAGGCTGGATATGTTTTTAAATAGGTATTAATGATGCACAAGCCTTCCTTTTTGAACTTGAGGCCAAACGCCCCCCTTTTTTTTATTATATTTTATTTTTATTTTTAAATTTTTGGCAAGACATTCAATTCAATAGCATTGTTCAGTTCCCACTTTTTGATGCATGATG
Source organism: Liquidambar formosana (assembly GCA_039720395.1). Classification (NCBI taxonomy): domain Eukaryota; kingdom Viridiplantae; phylum Streptophyta; class Magnoliopsida; order Saxifragales; family Altingiaceae; genus Liquidambar; species Liquidambar formosana. Next base: position 9,437,895 of record CM077835.1, read on the forward strand.
ATCTCCTTCCATATACGCAAAAACTTTCCTTTGCACTGGCAAGTAGAAGCAATGAGCTTATTGGGTGCACCATCTTTTTTCGGTTACGAGGCTAGAATTGGAACCATAGAAGCCAAATCCCACCCACCTGAGCTAAGTCTCATTGCTGAGTGCACCGTCATTAATTACCACCTAACTGTACAAATTTTATTTTATTTTTCCTCAATGGAATTAAAGCTTATGCAGTACATTTTATTCAACATTAACATGCTTAAAAGTTTACTTGATTTGTAATTGCACCTTTGGATGAATTTAAAATATAGCCATGCGAGACATGATTTTCTTCACTTAATTGTAGAAGATATAAAAAATTAAATACATATATATAGATATATATATATATATATACAAATATATGTATACATATATATATATATATTTGTAGAAGATATCAGTGTCCTGTTTACACTATTCTGTATTTCTGGACAGAGATGCTCCACCCCCTAATCATGTCCCTTACATGATTGGGGATGTTAGCATCATAAAAATTAAACGGGGACCTATCAAAATGAGTCCCACTTAGTGTGTCATTTAAATGGTTTGGCCATTTGATTGAACGTATTTTTTTTATTATTAGACATTATCAAAAGTTTCATCACCGTTCAAATAACTTAATTGAAACCAAATAAATAAATAAAATAGCTAAGGTTATTATATGAAACTGATTTTTTTTTTACTATACAACATATTTACTATGATCTACTATTTGATCAGTCCAAATAATATTTTGATGATAATCGGGCACAAAACTTATTTCAATCATCTTAATCAATACATAGTACCACCATTTGTTAATAAATTTATGTAGCCACAACAAGTTTGATAAAGCTGTGCGCCATCATATATTGCCTTAATGAAAAAAAAAATATTCGTAATTCTTATTTGAAAAAGGGTTTAAATTTGAGTAGAATTATAAATATTTTACACTTATTTAAATCTCCAACCATCTATAAGAAGTATCCCAATAGGAAACAAATAATTTTCTGTTTTGGTTTTAACAAATAATTTCCTTGTAGATGAATTTCTCTTCTCACAAAATTATTCACGTTCAAACCATATGATGCACTGCCAAGATACCAAATGTTGCAAATTAAATTGGAAAGAAAATTACACCAGAACATGTCATAAAGGCCGCCCAATTAAGTAAGCCTAGGTTCACAACAAATGGGGAATAAATATAAAAAAAAAAAAAGCAAAAATACATCAACAAAAAAAAGGGGAAATTAGCGGGAAGTACACATTTGGGGGTTTGTTCAAGCCTCAAGTTACCTATAAAAACTCTTTTAGCCTCAAGTCTACTGCACATGAAGAAACGGTAACGTTTGGGGAATAGCTGTAAAAATCTTGCCATAAATACCACAAATGCCCTTCTAAGCATATGTGGCAAGGTTTTAAAAGGAAACCAACCATGATTTCCATAATCAAATCCATCCCATTTATTATACTACCTTTCTAAACACATATGGCAAGGTTTTAAATGGAAAACTAGCCACAATTTATGGAATCAAACCCATCCTATTCATTATTTAGGTTTGCTAAATGTCCAATAAAATTCATACCCATCAAGCTTCGACAAATGTAACTAGTTGATGATATATAGCCTTTTTGTGGACTTATCCTATGTAAAATCATGTAACTAACCCATGTGCGTGTTTATTTCCAGAAAAATTCGCAATGTAACTATCCCGAATAATGTATCAAATTTTATAACCCACATCAACAATGTCAAAATCCATAAATCAAAATTCAAATAAATCAGAACAAACCCCTATGTTTAGTTACATGAATAGTACATGCTTACACTTCGTCTTCTTTATCCATTTGTTTGTCATGTAACTGTTCCCCGCTATAACAGTTACAGTAAGTACAATCACATACTTCTCTAGTTACATGTAACTAAGACTTAGGTAACTAGCTATCCATTCAATTTCTTTAAAAAATAAATAAATAAATAAAAATAACAACTTAGATTTAGTTACATGTTCAAAAAGTTACACAATGAAAGGGAAGGTCTACTACCAAAGGGATGCCTGTAGGATTGTGAATGACAAGGGGAGAAAAAGTAGTAGTAATTGAGAGGATTGAAGGAGGTAAGGAAGGACCTGACAAAGATGGAGAGAGAGAGTTTTGGGAAATATGAGAAAATAAAGGAGGAGAGTTATGAATGGGTGAAAATAATGGAGGGGAGTTATGGGAATTAATTGAGAGATATTAAGAAGGAAGGAGTGGAGCATATCACAGTAGGGAAAGTAGGGGACGTTGGGAGTGGAAGGAAAGAATTTGAGTGGTGGAGATTTTATAAGGATTTGGCCAAAATTCAAGGAGATTTTTAGGTGAGTTATTCTTATTTTTTATTTTTATATGATTTATGCCTTTATAGCAAGGGCATTTTTGTCCTCCCAACTTATAGTGTACTGGAGGCTAAATGTGTTTTTAAAGATGGACTTTATGTAATACAAGCATTACTTTTTGGACTTGAGCGTAAATGCCCCCAAAAAAAATGTGGGACAAATTCCAAGACTTTATTTATTTATTTATTTAAAAACAAGGATACCTTTTCCGCCAAACCAAGGCCAGACAAACACAAGAATTTATTTATTTAATAACAAGGAAACATTTTCGGCCAAACCAAGGCCAGACAAACCCAAGACTTTATTTATTTAATAACGGAGAAACCTCTCGGGCAAACCTAGATTCCTCATGAGGTATAATATCCAGTTGCCTTAGCTGATCAGTTGCCTTAGCTGCTATAATATCCAGCACTCGTAGCAAGTGAATGACATGAGGTATTAAGGGGAGGTATGGTGAATTCTCCATCCAATAAACCACTGGCAAGCAGCTTATAAGCCGCCTCAGTTAAGTGCACACCGTCCCAGCCGACATACTTTGATGGGTCATCACAGGCACTTACTTGTGGATAGCCACATGGTGCAGATGAGTTGTAATTGAATGTGCCTCCCCCTCCACAGCATACTGTAAGAGCTCCTCCAGTAAAACCTGCAGAGGGATAATAATAATGCAAGTGAGATAATAGAATCAAGTCATATAGCACTTTTAGTGGTGGTTAGAATTGTTAGTCTAGCATATATGTTCGCTGGTGTGTCGGTTACACTAAATAATTTTTCTTGTCACTTTGTTTTTTTTGTTTAATTCATAATTGAATTTGGAAATGAGTCTCCAACTTTGCTAGTTTTTTTTTTTCTTAACAAACAATAATTAAGTGAGTACGTAGGAAGTACCATATTCGATTGGAGTACGATAAATTCTCATAGCATCATTGTAATAGTCAGCATAAATAAGGGTGGCCTGAGGTTGGAGCTCTTGAATCCGATTTAGTTCTATCTTGAGCAGCTCGTTGTGGTACTCAGCAAACTCATTGAATCGGTAAAGACAACCAGTTATGGGGTCATAGTCTTCCACATTGGAACTCTCAAATACTGTTAGATATGCTGCCGAGCATCCAATAGGTATGTCTCCAGGGACCACCACTGTCTTTGCCCCTAGCTCAATCAAATCCTGCATATATGCACTACAATCGTGAGTATCATGTGCCCCCCCCCCCCCCCCCCAAAAAAAAAAAAATCTGCAAAGGTGGAATTTCTTACACTACAATCATGAGTATCATGTCCCCCCCCCCCCCCCCCCAAAAAAAAATCTGCAAAGTTGGAATTTCTTACATTGATGGTTGATGCAATCACATTAATGACTAGAGGTACAAATGTACGCATCTCTTCAATGCTTTTATTTTGTAGTACGAATGCATAGTTGTAATCGTTGCCCCCAATCTCTCCCACAAAAATTAGAGAGCTACCAAGGAACTCACTGCAACCTGTGAAACATCAAACCACAAATAATAATCTGAAAAAACAAATGAGATATTTCGTTTCCACAAGAAGAATAAATAAAGTGCAAAACATACTTGAAGAAGTGTTGCACAGGGATGGCAACAGTTCCTTGAACCAACCCAACTCAGTTCCCAGTGATATGTTTGTATATGGATTGTAAATCCCATTTTCTTCCAAAAACTCAATGTCGAGCGCTGTGGCTCCAGCAACCGCAAAATTCACACCCTTTTGGAGATCTGGCTTGCTTTCGTTCTTAATTGCAAGATATGGCGGTAGTAGTGGAAGTCCAAGATACTCGGCTACAAAATCAGTAATCAACATAAGAATTGAAAGATTATGCTACTAAGTATCTAATGTGGGCCTTCTCAATGTGTGTTTCTGTGTGTGTTATCTATGTGTGTTAACCAAAAAAGATGTGTTAGACTTCACATTCCCTCTTGAGGTCACCACTAACTAAGTTTATCTTATGTGTTAATTAAGACGATGTGGAGCAATGGCCTTACTCATGCTCCAAGAATATACTAATCAATGTAAAGGTTTAGAGACTTGTTACCCAAAATAATAATAATACTAATAATAATAATAATAATATATTTAATTGATTGAATTAAGATAGAAATCTAATAATCAACTAAAAAAAGCCCCATTAGAGTGAATTTCTAGCTCCGCCACTAAGTAACTAATCCACAGAATAGCTTTAGTTGGGTAAAGCTCATATTTGGGTTTGATGCTTTCAATATGCAAAAGTGAGACTCAAAAATTTCTGCTCAACAAGAATTTTATCAATATGCGATTGATCATGCATATATGTTCGCCGACTTTCCTAAAAACTGCAATAGAGTTGAGTTTAGAAACCATGCAAAACTACGGTAGAAAATGTACGTTAGAGTAAGTGCGCAATGCACCGTCGAGTCGGTACACGGCAACAGGTAAAAAATGTACGAGTAGTACATGGACTTCCTTTTTGTGTGTTTATGTGTTATCTACATGTGTTAGGGGAAAAGAAAAAAAAATGCCTCCAAATGTGCTTACGTATGCACACATACCGATGAAATCTATCATAAGACGACCATTGGAGCATCGTCCGGTAGGGTTATGGAAGTAAGTTTCTCCATAGGGAGGATGGAAAAAAGGAAGAGTTTCATCAGTGCCTTGATAGGAAAGAAGTAAGTTTCCAGTATCAGACAATGAATTGCCTAAGTTGAGGATTGATGGGTAGCATCCAGTGACATGTTGGATGCAAGCTGATATGAGAAGAATTTTAATCAAATGTTGTTTGAGAAAGAGGAGAGAAAAAGAAGATGAAGCCATGGAAAGGATAGGTTGGTCAGTACGTGCATGCTATCCTCAAGTGTATACCATCTATATTTATATACGTGTGGGTGTAAGCTTTTTAGGAATATATGAACTATTTATTTTTTATATGGAGCAAAAGTTCTCTTAAATTATTCTTTGTTGGTCCTCTCGTCTTATCTTTCTGTGTTTTTTTTCTCATGTTTCATTGAGATTTTATTTACTTTGACCCATGTCAAGATTGATTTATTGCCCGCTTTTTGGTGCCAAACCAATTGACGTGCTCAATACATCCGTGTAGAAGAATACACATGGCCCTCTTGATGTGTTAAATTACCTCACGGATCTGGAAATTATTTTTTAATAAAAAATTTATATTTATTTATAAAGTTTTAAAATTTTAAAAATATTCGGTCTACACATGGCCCTCTCAATGTTTGTTTAAAACTCATAAACATCGATATTACCTCAGCGAATCAAACCTTTCATTGATCTTATTTTTAAAATCCCCGCGCTTAAATAATAAAATAAGAAGAATTTATAATCACTTCTATAAAATTATAAATCCAACATCCAATTGGGATATAATCAAAAGACTAATTCTTTTTTTTTTTTTTTTAATAGGCAAAATATCTATTATGAGAAGGAAATAAACAGTCTTACAAGACAATGCCCTAAAGGAAAATCCAAAAACCAACACCCACACCTTAAAAAATGTGAAACGCCATACCTTGATCGACAAAAACATAACAAGAAAACAGCACAAGCAAACCCTAACCACAAGATTAATTCATTAACTGTTGCCGAAATAGTTTACCCAAATCCTCTTTCGCCAACAGGATATAGCTAGTGATTAGATTAATCAAATTAAAAATTTCATTAAAAAGATAAAGAAGAAACCAAACTGTCCGAAAACTCGATCAAATCACGTGGTAACCCTCACATGAATGCATTTATTCATTGATGTGTTCGGTTCATGTCATATAGAAGGCTTACAGTCATGCAGACAAGATTTAGGCACAATTAAAGCATGACAATATTCCTTACCAAAAAGTTACATGCATCTGTGATGTCTTCAATTCCCTAAAGATTATTTACAGCAGCTCTGCATATGTTGAGTTTGGTATTCTTGACTTTCAACAGTACTCCCCCTCAAATTAGAACATGAATGTTGACGTGACTAAAATGCCACCTTGCCTAATGGATTGGGGTGAATATTTGAGAAGAAGACTGAGTATGGGTACTTGAAATTATCTCAGGTTGAAGGTATAAAAACATCGTCAATCCATAGTTTATGAATCTCCATATAGTTGCAAGTTTATGAATCTCCTTATAGTTGTATAGCCGTCTTTCAAACCTCTCCTTTAATAAAATTTTTTTAAAAAAAAAAAAATTCATTTAAAAAAAAATATATTCTTTTTAATCTTTTAATTCTTATTTTTGCTTAAGGTCATCTGGATGTTGTTTCAATATTGCATCTCGATCTTATTTGAATAAGAAATAAGCAAAATTAAAATAAATATAATTCTATATACCCAAAGAAGAAAAGATAAAAAATTTGTTACGTAAGTGAAAAAAATCACAATTTACAAATTTGAGTCATAGTGGGCAATGTGTGGAAACTAAAATTTGAGGAATTCTATCTAGAAGAAAAAATTGTTACATGATTGTAAAACGTTTAGTAGTTATATGAATTAGAGTTGTACTGGGAGAGGAACAATGAGTGAGTATAGAAATTTAAATTTGATTTTAAATTATTTTTTATAATGCAAATATTGTCATGTGCAACGCACACGTGCATAAACTAGTATATATAAAATATGTAGGAAATAATTCAATTTTCTAAGACATCCAAACATGTAAATACTAATATATAACGTGATGTGTAAAGTTTCCGACTTAAAAGTCTAAGCTTATAAGTGAAGGGCCCAAACAAGTATATGAAGACATGTTTAATTTGATATTTAATTGGCATGAAATATGATATATTTCCAACACTCCTCCTCACGTGCAGGCCTAATAAGATAGAAACAAGTTTGTCACATGGACAATAAAGACGAGCTCACGAGCGAAACGCGCCAAGAACGACATGCTCTAATACCATGTTAAGTTTCCAACTTAAAAGCTTAGGCTTATAAGTGGAGAGTTCAAACAGGTATATGAAGACATGTTTAATTTGACATTTAATCGATGTGGGATGTGATATATTTCTAATAGTCCCCCTCATGTGCAGACTTAACAAGATAGAAATGGACCTGTCACGTGTCACGTGAACGATAATGACGGGCTCACGAGCGAAACGGGTCTAAAAATGACATGCTTTGATACCATGTTAAGTTTCCAACTTAAAAAGTTTAGGCTTGTAAGTGAAGGGTTCAAACAGGTATATGAAGATATCTTTAACTTGACATTTAATCGATGTAGGAAGTGGTATATTTTCAATACTCCTTCCCATGTGTAGGCCTAACAAGATAGAAACGGACTTATTACGTGGACAATAAAGACGAACTCACGAGAAAAATAGACCTAAGAACGACATGTTTTGATACCATATAAAATTTTTAACTTAAAAACCAAAGTTATAAGTAGAGGGCCTAAACAGATATGTAAAGACATATTTAACTTCAAATTTAACCGATGTAGAATGTGATATATTTTCAACGTGATGGAAAAGAAGACAAGCCATTGATCAAATTCAAGGCCATATGACGGTAAGCTGCATGCCTCTGTCAAGGGAATCCCATCATATCACAATTTGCATGAGTGCTTGCACGTGACCACATCTAGCTGAATTATTGAAATTGTATGGTTACCCACTGTCTTGTACGACGTATAATTACGACACTAGCAGTTACAAAGAATAGGACAGGTACCCACTGTGCATGCCTTGTACGATATATTAAAGCTGTTAAAATGGTACACTTTTTTTTTTTTTTTTAATAAGTAATTCATAATTAAGAAAAAAAGCTATTGCTTTCATCCCTTCATCTTTATCTGCAGAGATAATATTCTCAGGCAAAAAAGTGATTGGGATGGAACAAAGCACATACGATGAACAGCCCATTGGACAAGAAAATGAGTACAATTGTTAGCTACCCTAGAAACACAGCAAATCACCCACATAGGGGTATTGTTCAGCAAAACCTTAACATCACATATTACAGGTTGGAGGGCCCAATGTGGGGTCAGACTCCAATCTTGAAGAGGATTAAGCACCATAGACGCATCCCCTTCTAACATAAGCATCGCATAATCCAGCTTACGTGCTTCAATTAGCCCTAAGTAAAGGGCTTTGCCTTTAGAAAAAAAAGGGTCAAGGGGGCAGCAAGAGTAGTGCAAGCGTGAAAGAGAGTACCATCGCAGTCCCTCAAAATAGCACTTAAAACCGAAAAAGATGTTCTGATGGCCACATCAAAGTTAATTTTGAGCCACGGCTTTGGAGGAGGGGACCAATTAGGGATGGTTTGAGTAGCTCCACTAATTAGGGGATTAATAAAGATGTGCTCCCTGGCAATTTTTGATATGTGAGATAACAGAGTTGTAGGAGCAACATCCACCCCATCAAAAATACATCGATTTCGGGCATGCCAAACCTGCTCCATGAGAACCACAGCAAAAATAAGAAATTCAGCAGCTTGATCATGATCAATCCCCAACCTTAGATCATCAGAAATTATAAGATCAATCCACTCAATGAGGGACAGGTGCGAAAAGGCATCAATACAGAGTGCCCAACTAGAGCTCCACCACAAAAATTCCACCAATTTGCATTCCAAAAAAACATGTCTTGAAGTTTCAACCTCTAACTTGCAAAGGGGACACACAAGATCAGGGATGGGGAAGCGACCATTAATCACCGCCCTGACTAGAAGGATATTCCAATACAGTTTCCATAAAAAGAGTTTGAATCTCTCATGGATGTTAACTTTCCACAAGGCCTTCCATACCTTACTTGGACAGGGACCATTCAAGACAAACCTTGATTCACACTCAGTGAGATACACTGATTTAACGAAAAACTTCCCTGAAGCATTAGGGATCCAAGCAAGACAATCATCCCTAGAATTAGGGGATAACTGAATACTCAAAATATGATTAACATCATCAGGTTCAAAAACTTGTCTGATTTTAGAAATATCCCAACAATACTCCGGAAAAAGGATATTGTGAGCTCAGACATGCGTGCATGATTGGGTCTAGAGACTTTTATTTGATGCTTAAGTTCTCTTTTTTTTAAAAAAAAATATACATATATATATATATATATATATATAAGATACATATAGAGTACGCTGAAAAATAAGGTGGTCTATTAATTAATCCATTAGCATTGTTCATCTTTTACTTTGATGCATGAGAGCTTTTCTCAAAATTTTCTTTGACCAGGAAATGTGAAGCAATAAACTTATTAAGAACAAGGTGACCTTATAAGTTACTAAGATTAGACTGCTTATTTGATTCTTTACTCCTAATTTGTACTTCTTATTTTATTTTTTTTAATAATACTAAGAGCTATGATGCACATGATTAGGGGTGTTTGGTGTGCCAACCTAGTTGGGATGCTATTTCACCATTTGATGCTCTAACTCTTTTTTTTTTTTTTTTAAATAACCAAAAAAAAAAAAAAAAAAAACCTAAGGGTGGGTGAGGGTTTTGTAGGCATAGGAGTCAATTCTCTTGCAGCGTTAACAAAGAAAAAAAAAAGGTGGGTGAGGGTTTGGTAGTACATTGTAGGCGTAGGCTCGGGGTCAATTCTCTTCCACTGTTACAAAAAAAAAAAAAAAAAAAAAAAAAAAGAAGGCCCAAAAAAGAAATAGGGCAAGGTGAGGGTTTGGTAGTTGTAGGCATAGGGGTGTAGGCATCGATTCTTCTCCAGTGTTACCAAAAAAATATTTTAAAATTTAAAAAAAAGAAAAAAGGAAAAAAAAAAAGATGCTTATTGAGTTGTCCATCTTTTTCTGGTTGCAATGGAGCAATTGAAATCCTAAAAGCCAAACCCCACTCCACCAAGGCTTCCCCTTTTGAGCTAAGTCTCGCTCATTGGTAAATGCACTGTGAATCTTAGCCATTCCATATTTTTCAATGAAAAGCTTGATCGATGAACTACAATTTATTCGAGGAAATTTTATGCTAAAGAGCCTAAATTTTTCCCCAAATCTACTTGCCCAATCCACATGATATTTAATTTGGCGTGATATGACAACTGATATAGCACACGACATATGTGTCTCATTAGCCCACATTAGCCCACATGCTTACTACATTAGTCACTACATCAGTTGGGTAAGTAAATTTAGACAAATGAGTTGGGCAATGTAGTAGTGCTTTTGATAACCTGGGTGGTCTTGCACCTTTGGATGAATTTAAAATTAAGATTTATTAGACATTTTAATGTATATAGAGAGCTATTTTTACACTTTTTGAACTAAAAATGGCTTTTAGTTCACCAAAATAGTTCTCTTGGGTTGGAGATGCTCTAAGAACAATATTTTCCATATGGAAATGGCCAAGCTACCAGTTCCATAAGATTATAAGTGAGAAAGATATCATTTAAGTCAAATGATAAAACATGCAAATTTTGTAACCTACATCAAGGTTTGGAGTAAGTCTTCAATGTAACTGTGAAACCGCCAATGAAAAAAAGGTTGATAGATGATGCTTTTAGAATTTAAAAAGATGATCGTTTTTTAAAAACCAGTCATCTTTTGATTTTTAGGATGAAAAGATAACTAGTATTTAAGTCCAAACTTAAAACAGTCATCTTTGAAACAACAAAGATGACTAGTTTTTAAAAACATTATAACAAAAGATGACTAGTTTTAAAAACCAATCATCAATTCACTTTCCTGATAACTAGTTTTTAAAAACATTATAACAGAAGGGCACAAAATGGAATTGTGGGATTAAAAAGTAATATGACATTTTCACTTTATTTCATTTTCATTAGCTTGTGATACCACGTCAGCCGTATCATAATTATGTAAAAATTATTCTCTAAGGTTTGAATTCTTCATTAACCTACTAACTACTCTATAAAATACTTTTATATGAATTTCTATTTCAATGCAGGCCCAAAAGTGAAAAATAAAAAAATGGAAACTGTGGAACCAAGTACAAAGTATAGCACTTCTACTGCGTGGGCTTAATTTGGGCGAGAGCAAGGGTGGGGTAGCTAGGTGGATTTGGGTGTAGTGCTATCCTATGGATTGACCCAAGTTTATGTTCTTTCAATCAATTTTGGGTGGTCTCTCAATTCACTGCATCAATCTTGGCAAGGTTCCCCCCAAGTGGCAATTATTTTTCTTTTTCAAAAATAGTCGTATAATTACTAATATGACTTCTTTTTTTTTTAATATTTCTTTTGTGAACTTATATTTGAAATTTTTACCTTTCATAATCAAAATTATAAGTTATATTCATTTAATTGATTATTAAGCATACAATTTGCATTTAACTTTATTGTGACTTGTGTATCAAACTGACGCCCAAATGAAAACCCCCAAAAGAAGCCCTAAAATTGGCCCCATTTTTAAACCGAGGCCGAAACCCAAAAATCATGCCTCAAGCCCCACTACTCTCTAAAGTCTAAACAATTATCAAGTCCGTGGGCTGGGTTTGGGCTTTATAAATTTTATAAAGTCTAGCCCGATAAACAGGTCTTTGATGCTTTGTAATAAATTCTAGAGGGTCTTTATTGGCACCCAAAGACTTGCTTTTCATCCCCCATTTATTTTACACTTCAAAGTTTTATGAAAAATATAGAAGGTTTTTATAAAAACTGATCACATGCTCTATTAGAAAACATCATTTTAAACAACTTTTTAAAAGAAACTTTTTCGAAAATATATTGTTTCTACCGCTCTCTTAAGATGCCCCAGTCGATTAGAACAACTTTAGAGTAAGGCGCTACTAAGCCCTCTATTCTGCTTCTGCTTTAGCTCTCGCTTCTGCGTCTGTTTCTGATTTTAGACCCATCTTCGGAAAATCATTCATTTCCTTTCCCACCCCTTCATTCAATAAGGGCCTCTTTTCAACTGTTGTGAGCCTTCGGCGATTGAGAATATAGGCCTCGCCGCTTGAGAGTACCCATATTCTATTTTTTTTTTCCCTAGGACAGACTGGTAACGCGCACTTCAAGCTCATTCATTAAGGCAAGGAAGCCAGTACTATACTGAGCGAATTCAAGCTAGTAGAGTATGTCAGCATATAGTCAGGTTTTGTTCTACTCATAAGAATAAATATTAAGCAGAGAGGAGAATTTCAGTGTCATAAAGTTAAAAAAATGCTTCTAAAGCTTTTTGATAGGAAATGTTACTTTTGTGTAGTTTATTAGGGCTTTTTTTTTAATTTTTAATTTATTTTAGTTTTTCAACACCAAATTAGAGTTTTTTTTCCTTCTCTGAGCGATGAATTCAAACTTCAGAGTGAGAAAGATATTATTTTCATGACTCTAGACAGACCTTCTAACAGTTTTGATTGGAAATGTTGCATCTGTTTATTTGTTTAGTTTATTATTTTTGAATACAAGATTAAACTTTCTTTTACACTAATGAAGGATGAATTCAGAATGTATAAATAGTAGAGAAGGTGGTTCTTGTGGAGATGTTTCAAATTCAAGTCAGCAAAAAGGTAGGCCTTGAGCCTTTTTTTTTTTTTTTTTAATTTGTTTGTGTGGGTGGGGGTTAAATATTTTTATGAACTCAAGCGAGAACTCAGCAGTACAAGGTTCATGGGGTCAAAATGATGGAGAGGTTGCTCTGTTATATGCTGAAAAGGTGAAAATTGCTGCTAAATCTGGTCCTTCTACGGCAGCAACGAAGGCAAAAATGTTCGCAGATCATGAAGTTAAGCAAAATAAATTGAACCAATAAATAATTTTTGTAAAGGTTTGATTGCAACAAAACCCTAAGACTAAAAAATGTAGGTTTCAAAATTCAAGAATTTTCAAGCCTGTAGATTTCAACAATATCATGTTTTAAATTAATTAATATTGACCATATATATCTAATTTAAAACGAATAAGCATTAATCATGCCACCAAATTCAATGGACATATCCTATAGAGACATACCCAAGGGTACAATAGTCTGAGCACTTGGTTGTCACAGTAAAAATTTTAGTTTCTTGCACCATGCTTTATCCCAACAATTTGAAGTCTAAAATATAACATCCTGCTCCACCATCTGGTCTACCAAAAAATTATTCCAATTATACATGGCTTTTATTTTCATAATAAGACAAATGTACTTAAAGTGCCAGAAAATCAAGTTTAATGATCATAAGCAAATGAAGCCATGGCAAGATATTGAAATTGCAACGTTTACCAATGTAAAAAGATGGGTCGTATGTAGGTTGCAACCTCTTCAATCAATAAAGCACTTGAATACTCCAGCATTACTTTCAGCCTAAACATGAGAGCTACGCAGGTTAAGACAACTCCAACCTTGGGATGATGTGAGCTTATATCAAATCAATAAAAGCACAGTAAATACTTATATATACACACATACACAATTTCATTACTATACTCCAATAGAAAATGCTGAAAAATTATATATATTACTCCATCTCATTTAGCAAAGACACATTGTCCTTCTATTTTTCTTAATGCCCTTGTCAAGATCTCTTCTGCATAGCCAAAGTTCCTGCAAGAACACAGGCAAAAATCAATGCCGTAAGAGGATCTAAAGCAAAGCATAGTTATAGTCATGTATACAGGTTATCAAGATTACCGCATTTGCGATTCAAGCTGTCCTAAAGCATATTTGGTTAAGAAAACTTCCTTTGAGGACATATTAGAGCCTACTATGGCAGATGGGTCGCTAAAATCTTTCCTCTTGAACACCCCTTGTATTACTTCTAGGTAATTCCTTTGCCAAAGAAAAATTTCGTGTCGCTTGCAAGAATTATCTATATGATAGAGCAACAATATTGCCTATAAATCACAACATTAATATAGTGTAGAATATCTTCCACAATGTCTCCTAAAATGAACCTCACCAGTGCAACTTTTGTCATCCTCAAATCCTTGAAACAATGATTACCATAATTAACAATTCACTGGAATAGAATAGAAATAAGGTAAATTATTGCAATCAGGGAATTCCCCTACTTTAAACAAGTATTAAGGAAAAAATAATTAAAGAAATGAACACACTCCAATTCTATAAAATGGTTGGAGTTAATCATTCTAATATCTGAAAACCCAATTACAAAATGCTTTAGCTATTGCTAATTGCAAGTAGTCTACAACTAACCCTGTGTGACAACATTTGGATGAGGACTTTAAACTAACTTACCAATAATAAGAATGAGTAATAAATTTTTTTTAAAGAATTGCTTTAAAATGAGTATATCCACTTCTCAAGTAGTGACATATGCAAACATGGGCAAACAAAAATCAAAACCATCATCTATAGGCACTGGAAACAAATAAATCAACACAAGAAAGAAAGGAATTAAAAAAAAAAAAAAAAAAACCCGCAATAAAAGAACATCTTTTTTAACAAAGCATGAAAAAATGCGTTAAAATACCTTCACACCAATACAGCTGAGACCTTTGAATCGAAAGACACCCAAATTTCTCCTGAGACACAAAAAAATTAATCTCAGTAGCAAAGAACAAGAAGCATTGTCTATAGCTACTTGAAACAAGAAAGCAATGGTTAACATTTTCGTTCTAATAGCACACAAACCATAGATTCCACCACTAACAATTTACACTTAGATTTCTTACCCATGTTTGCAAACTACTTAGCACCATAAAAACACATAAGTTCTTGTTATTTTCAAATCCAAAAATAAACCCTACAACATAAGATCCATCTTTCCTACTTTCCTCTATTTCCTCAACAAAAAGATACAGAACATAGAGGAAATAGAGAGGATTTTCCTCATCTTAGAGAGGATCTTCTTCAAACGAAAGATTGACATTTCATCGACCACGAATAATTTAAACCCACTTGGTTATTTCAAAAGGAAAAACCATCAGAATTCATAAACAGACCCAAAGGGGGGAAAAAAAGAAAAAAAAAAGGGGGAATTACCGATTAGGTTCATCATTTCATGGTATTGCCCCATAAGGATGTTTTGACTATCAACTTGTTTTTGTTTCCAGTAGTTTATAATAAAGTCAGTAGTCAGTTTGTTGAGGCAATCCTTCCGAGGCAATTCCATGGAAACATGGAATCAATCGGTAATTCCCCCAAAAAAAAACGTAGCATTCACAGATATAGGATCAGAAGCATATATATGAGAGAGAGTAGGGAAACAGGGGAAGATAAAGAGAGGGACTCACGAAATTGATTGCACTGTCGTTGTGTCCCAATCTGCAGAATAGAGTGCACAGAAAATGATGATGGAACAAACTGAAAAAATGTAGAGAGAGAAGGTATGGGAAGTATGGCTGTTCAGAATGAAGTTGACAAAAGGCATAGGGTGTGGAGCAGGTGGATGGAAATTGGTCTTCCATTAAGCTGCCAGACATGGTGTAGACTGTAGAGAGGGAGCAGGTGGCCGGAAATCGTCCTCTATTTCCCTCCCATGTGGACACCCAAAAGGCCAAAAGTAGTGTTTGATGGGAAAGCCAAGAACGGTGCCGTTTTCTCTCAATTTTGGGCTAATCTGTAAAACATTTGGAGAACAAGGGCAGAAGGGACTCTACTGTTGAATCAACAGTAAAGGCTGCCTTATTCCCTTTTCTTATATGGATAGATTTTCTTGTTTTTTATGGTATGCATTCGTTTTTTGTGTTTTATACACATTTTTTGTTATACAAGTAGGTCAAAATAGACACAAATCAAGGTTGTGAGAAGACATGTCCTCGACATCACTTATCCGCAATGCCGATAAGTGACAATCATGCATAGGAAAGTGACAAATACGAATGGCCAAAATCAGCGTTGTAAATTCTTCACTTTTAGTGGGACTTTAGATTTCCAAATTCTTCTTTTGGACAAGATAACTGCTTTTGTGTATTGTTATAATTATATAAAACTAAATGCTCTTATTAAAAATTTTGCATTCATAATTTTTTTTATACTCAAGTGTCACATGGACTTCCTGTTAATTCACCTTTCAAAGAAGACAGATGGCAACAGCCTCTGCAAAAACTATGTCTTAGCAGTTTCCTTACAAGAGAAGTTGGCCAGTTATTATTTTTTACTTTGCAATTCAAATCAAACAAAGCCTCAATAATCAAACTTAAATGCAATCAAAGAAACTAAAAGAAGACATGATATTAAATTTAAGAATTTTTAAACAACAGGGAAATTAGCAACAACTATACCTGGTGATTTATTATATTGGTAGATTGTCTCTGAATTTCCCGTTCTTCATGATCTGCGAACATTTTTGCCTTCGTTGCTGCCGTAGAAGGACCAGATTTAGCAGCAATTTTCACCTTTTCAGCATATAACAGAGCAACCTCTCCATCATTTTGACCCCATGAACCTTGTACTGCTGAGTTCTCGCTTGAGTTCATAAAAATATTTAACCCCCACCCACACAAACAAATAAAAAAAAAAAAAAAAGGCTCAAGGCCTACCTTTTTGCTGACTTGAATTTGAAACATCTCCACAAGAACCACCTTCTCTACTATTTATACATTCTGAATTCATCCTTCATTAGTGTAAAAGAAAGTTTAATCTTGTATTCAAAAATAATAAACTAAACAAATAAACAGATACAACATTTCCAATCAAAACTGTTAGAAGGTCTGTCTAGAGTCATGAAAATAATATCTTTCTCACTCTGAAGTTTGAATTCATCGCTCAGAGAAGGAAAAAAAACTCTAATTTGGTGTTGAAAAACTAAAATAAATAAAAAATTAAAAAAAAAAGCCCTAATAAACTACACAAAAGTAACATTTCCTATCAAAAAGCTTTAGAAGCATTTTTTTAACTTTATGACACTGAAATTCTCCTCTCTGCTTAATATTTATTCTTATGAGTAGAACAAAACCTGACTATATAAGTGGCTATCCACAAGCAAGTGCCTGTGATGACCCATCAAAGTATGTGAGCTGGGATGGTGTGCACTTAACGGAGGCGGCTTATAAATTGATTTCCAGTGTGGTTTATTGGATGGAGAATTCACCATACCTCCTCTTAATACCGCATGTCTTTCAGTTGCTTCGAGTGCTGGACAGTATACTAGCTCAGGCTATTGACGAATGTTAGTTTCCCCAAAAGATTTCTTCATTATTAAATAAATAAATAACTCTGGTCTTGGCCTGGCCGAAAAGGTTTCCTTGTTATTAAATAAATAAATACATAAAGCGTTGGGTATGTCTAGCACTTTTTTTATTTCTTTGTATATTTGTATTTATTTATTCCCCACTTGTTGTGAACGTAACTAGGCTTGATTGGGCAGCCTCTATAACATGCTCGTGTAATTTTCTTTCCTTGCAAAAAGGGATGTCTATAAAACTGCAAATAAGAAGGGAACCCATAGTTTAATTTGCAATATTTTGATTTCCTAGCAATGCAACATGTGTCAATGGCTCTTGGATCTTATCAGATGTCTCATCCAATGGGGGTTGGTGTGCGGTTTGCGGAGATATTATTTTCGACTTCGTGTGGGTGCATATATTTTCCTATCATTTGGCCCAAAAAAAAAAAATAAAAAAAAATTATATCATGTACTCCCTTTGTCTCAATTTGTTTGTCCACATTTTTTCATTTTGGGATGTCTTCAAAAGTTAAATTGTCAAAGCAATTAATTATAATCCTTTCCTAAACTATCTTTTATCTTGAAAAGTTAATTATTTTCCACTTTATTATGATGGGTTACATTCAAAACTAAAACAAATTAAGTGACATGGCAATATATACATCGATCAACTAAGTATGTACTTATGCCTAATTAAAAGTGAGGCAAATAAATTGGGACAAAGAGAGTATAATTCAAGGGAATTGAAATTTTATCAACGTGGGGCAAATAAGAGCTCAATAATCACTTGATTATTCCGTCAATATAGGACAAAAAATAATTAAAAAGAGGAGGTTTGCATGTATGAAATTTCTCCAGTAATCTTCCAATAATAATAATAATAATAATAATATTCTGATCAAAAACCCAAGAACAAGAATAGAGCAACCAGCAACAGACAAGATAACCAAAAAACCAAGCCAAGCAAAGAAATAAGAAGTCAGGACTCAACACTCATCATGGATCAGTTTTTTCAAAGTTTTCAGAAGGATCCTAGTCCATGTTGGAATTTATTACAAAGAGTCAAAGACGTATTAATCGGGCCAGACTTTATAAAATTTCTAAAGCCCAAACCCAGCCCAGGGACTTGGTTATTGTTTAGAGAGTATTGGGGCTTGGGGTATGATTTTTGGGTTTTGGCCTCGGTTTAAAAATGGGGCGAATTTTCGGGCTTCTTTTGGGGCTTTTTTTTTTTTTTTTTTTTCCCAATGTGTCCGTAGGCTTCGCTTAGGACTAATTCTCCGAGGTACGGTCGGACGCCGAAACGGAAACCTCTCCCAAGAAAGTTTTCTGCATTCACAAGGGCTCGAATCCGAGACCTCTTGCTTAAGCAACCAGAGCCCCTTCCACTCAGGCCAACCTTCGTTGGTTTCTTTTGGGGCTTTTCATTTGGGCGTCAATTTGATCCATAATTCACAATAAAGTTAAATGCAAATTGCATACTTAATAATCAATTAAATGAATATAACTTATAATTTTGATTATGAAAGTTAAAAATTTCAAATATAAGTTTGTAAAAGAAATAAAAAAAAAAGAAAAAGAAAAAAAAAAAGAGAAGTCATATTAGTAATTATATGACTATTTTTAAAAAAGAAAAATAATTGCCAGTTGAGAGGAACTTTGCCAAGATTGATGCAGTGAATTCAGAGACCACCCAGAATTGATTGAAAGAACATAAACTTGGGTCAATCCATAGGATAGCACTACACTCAAATCCACCTAGCATGTAACTTTTTGGAATTGAAGACATCACAGCTGCATGTAACTTTTTGGTAAGGGATATTGTCATGCTTTAATTGTCCCTAAATCTTGTCTGCATGACATGTACCGAACACACCAATGAATAAATTCATTCACGTGAGGGTTACCACGTGATTTGATCGAGTTTTCAGACAGTTTGGTTCCTTCTTTATCTTTTTAATGAAATTTTTAAGAGGAAATTAGCCATAGGTACATGATTCTCATTCTGTTAAAGCAATACCACCAAGGAAATGGTACTTTACTGTGTACCATTTTAACAGCTTATCGGAATATGGCCTTGAATTTGATCAATATATGGCTCGTCTTCTTCTCCATCCCTCACACTATCACATACTCAGTCTTCTTCTCAGGTTGCTGATATATTAATTCACCCCAATCCATTAGGAAAGGTGGCATTTTAGTCCCGTCAACATTCATGCATGTTCTAATTTGAGGGGGAGTGTTGAAAGTCAAGAATACCAAACTCAACATATGCATAGCCGCTGTAAATAATCTTTATGGAATTGAAGACATCACGTACAGCTGCATGTAACTTTTTGGTAAGGGATATTGTCATGCTTTAATTGCACCTAAATCTTGTCTGCATGACTGTAAGCCTTCTATATGACATGTACCGAACACATCAATGAATAAATTCATTCATGTGAGGGTTACCACGCAACGGCGAAGCCACCTTAGTGGTAGGTGGGGCATGCGCCTACCCTCAAAATTTCTAAATTTTTTTCCTTTTCACATTCTATAGCTTTTGGAAGCCATGTAAGTATAATAAGAGGTGAGAGAATTCTATATTTTCAAGAGTACATTGTATTTGATAGTTATCTCATGGAGAACTAGAGTTAAAATGGTTGCTTTGCTAGAAGGGTAGGAATTTATAAACATAGTTAAAAAATAAAAAATAAAAATGATGAAAAAACGTATGATAGTATGGCTCTTTTTTCTTTCTTCTTCTTCTTTTATTTTTATTTTCTATTTCATATTGACTCCTTGTGCAAAAGGAATATTTTTTTTTTCTTTTTTATTCTTTTACTTGCTTGTATTGTGATTTTGCTTGGGTGATAAAAACTTTTCCATATGTGTATATGTGTTGTTGTATTTATATTTATATGATAGTTTAGTTATGTTTATTGAGAAATGAGTATTTAATAGTGTTGAAAATAAAGTAATCATACAACGTTTTCAAAAGAAAAGACCTTATCGAGAATAATTATAAATGTATTCAATTGAAATATAGTTCATCAAATAGTAATGGAATAAATTTTTGCAATTTTCTTTATTTAAAAATATATATATATAAATTTTTTAAATAAAAGCATACATATTTGATTTTTAAAATTAGGACAAAGTAGTAACAATTAACCAACTAACATTCGCCTCACCTCACTCAAAATCCTGGCTTTGCCCCTGTTACCACGTGATTTGATCAAGTTTTCAGACAGTTTGGTTTCTTCTTTATCTTTTTAGTGAAATTTCTAAGAACACGAAACTCAACATATGCATAGCCGCTGTAAATAATCTTTATGGAATTGAAGACATCACGTACAGCTGCATGTAACTTTTTGGTTAAGGGATATTGTCATGCTTTAATTGTACCTAAATCTTGTCTGCATGACTGTAAGCCTTCTACATGACATGAACCGAACACATCAATGAATAAATTCATTTGTGTGAGGGTTACGGTGTTTTTCACGTTTTTTGGGGTGAGGCCTTCTTTATCTTTTTAATGAAATTTTTAATTGATTAATCTAATCCTGTTGGAGAAAGAGGATTTGGGTAAACTATTTAGGCAACAGTTAATGAATTAATCTTGTGATTAGCGTTTTGCTTGTGCTGTTTTCTTGTTATGTTTTTGTCAGGGTACGGTGTTTTTCACGTTTTTTGGGGTGTGGGTGTTGTTTTTTTGGATTTTCCTTTGGGGCATTGTCCTGTAAGAGTGTTTATTTCCTTCTCATAATATATATTTTGCCTATTCAAAAAAAAAAAGAATTAATCTTTTGATTATATCCCAATTGGATATTGGATTTATAATTTTATAGAAGTGATTACGAATTCTTCTTATTTTATTATTTAAAAATAAGATCAATGAAAAGTTTGATTCGCTAAGGTAATGTCAATGTTTATGAGTTTTAAACAAACACATTGAGAGGGAGGGCCATGTGTAGATCGAATATTTTTAAAATTTTAAAACTTTATATATAAATATAAATTTTTTATTAAAAAATAATTTCCAGATCCGTGAGGAAATTTAACACATTAAGAGGGCCATGTGTATTCTTCTACATGGATGTATTGAACACGGTAATTGGTTTGGCACCAAAAAGTGGGCAATAAATCAATCTTGACAAGGGTGAAAGTAAATAAAATCTCAATGAACCATGAGAAAAAAAAAGAGAAAGAAAAAGAAGAGAGGACCAACAAAGAATAATTTGAGAGAACTTTTTGCTCCATATGAAAAATAAGAAGTCTATATATTCCTAAAAAGCTTACACCCACACGTATATAAATATAGATGGTATAGACTTGAGGATAGCATGCACGTACTGACCAATTAACCTATCCCTTCCATGGCTTCATCGTCTTCTTCTCTCTTCTTTCTCAAACAACATTTGATTAAAATTCTCCTCATATCAGCTTGCATCCAACATGTCACTGGATGCTATCCATCAATCCTCAACTTTGGCAATTCATTGTCTGATACTGGAAACTTACTTCTTTCCTATCAAGGCACCAATGAAACTCTTCCCTTTTTCCATCCTCCTTATGGAGAAACCTACTTCGATCACCCTACCGGACGATGCTCCAATGGTCGTCTTATGATAGATTTCATCGGTATGTGTGCATACATAAATAGATTTGGAAGCATTTTTTTTTTTTCTCTTTTCCCCTAACACATGTAGATAACACATAAACACACAAAAAGGAAGTCAACATACTACTCGTACATTTTTTTACCTATAGCCGTGTATTGACTCGGCAGTGCGTTAATTTGCACACTTACTCTAACGTACATTTTCTATCGTAGTTTTGCATGGTTTCTAAACTCGACTCTATTGCAGGTTTTAGGGAAAGTCAGGGAGCATATATGCATGATCAATTGCATATCGATAAGGTTCTTGTTGAGCAGAAATTTTTGAGTCTCACTTTTTCATATTGAAAGCATCAAACCCAAATATGAGCATTACCCAACTAAAGCTATTCTATAGATTAGTTACTTAGTGGAGGGGGCAAAAATTCACTCTAATGGGGCCTTTTTTTGGTCGATTATTAGAATTCTATCTTAATTCAATAAATTAAATATATTATTATTATTATTATTTTGGCTAACAAGTCTCTAAACCTTTAGTTTGATTAATATATTCTTGGAGCATGTGTAAGGCCATTGCCCCACATCGTCTTAATTAACACATAAGATAAACTTAGATAGTGGTGACCTCAACAGGGAATGTGAAGTCTAACACATCTTTTTTGGTTAACACACATAGATAACACACACAGAAACACACATTGAGAAAGCCCACATTAGATACTTAGTAGCATAATCTTTCAATTCTTACGTTGATTACTGATTTTGCAGCCGACTATCTTGGACTTCCACTACTACCACCATATCTTGCAATTACAAACGAAAGCGAACCAAATTTCCAAAAGGGTGTGAATTTTGCGGTTGCTGGAGCCACAGCACTCGACATTGAAATTTTGGAAGAAAGGGGATTTACAATCCTTATACAAACATATCACTGGGAACTGAGTTGGGTTGGTTCAAGGAATTGTTGCCATCCCTCTGCAACACTTCTTCAAGTATGTTTTGTACTTTATTTATTCTTCTTATGGAAACAAAATATCCCATTTTGATTTTTTCAGATTATTAATTGTGTTTTGGTGTTTCACAGGCTGTAGTGAGTTCCTTGATAGCTCTCTAATTCTTGTGGGAGAGATTGGGGGCAACGATTACAACTATGCATTCCTACTGCAAAATAAAAGCATTGAAGAGATGCGTACATTTGTACCTCGAGTCATTAATGTGATCTCTTCAACCATTAATGTAAGAAATTCCACCTTTGCTAGTGTTTTTTTTTTTTTTTTTTTTTTTTTTTTTTTTTTTTTTTTTTTGGGGGGGGGGGGGGGGGGGGGGAACATGATTCTCACCATTGTAGTGCATATATGCAGGAGTTAATTGAGCTAGGGGCAAAGACAGTGGTGGTCCCTGGAGACATACCAATTGGATGCTTGGCAGCATATCTAACAGTATTCGAGAGTTCCAATGTGGAAGACTATGACCCCATAACTGGTTGTCTTTACCAGTTCAATGAGTTTGCTGAGTACCACAACGAGTTGCTTAAGATAGAACTACATCGGATTCAAGAGCTCCAACCTCAGGCCACCATTATTTATGCTAACTATTACAACGATGCCATGAGAATTTATCGTTCTCCAATCGAATATGGTACTTCCTACTCACTTAATTATCGTTTGTTAAGGGAAAAAAAAAACTAGCAAAGTTGGAGGTTCATTTCCAAATTCAATTATGAATTATTAAAAAAATAAAAAATAAAAAAGACAGTCACAAGAAAAATTATTCAGTGTAATTGACACTCGCGTACACCAGCTAACATATATGCTAGACTAACAATTCTAACCACCAGTAAAAGTGCTATGACATGATTCTATTATCTCACTTGCATTATTGTTATCCCTTTGCAGGTTTTACTGGAGGAGCTCTTACGGCATGCTGTGGAGGGGGAGGCACATACAATTACAACTCATCTGCAACATGTGGCTATCCACAAGCAATTGCTTGTGATGACCCATCAAAGTATGTCAGTTGGGACGGTGTGCACTTGACGGAGGCGGCTTATAAATTAATTTCCAGTGGTTTATTGGATGGAGAATTCACCATACCTCCCCTTAATACCTCATGTCTTTCACTTGCTACGAGTGCTGGATATTATAGTAGCTAAGGCAACTAAGGAATCTAGGTTTGCCCGAGAGATTTCTCTGTTATTAAATAAATAAATAAAGTCTTGGGTTTGTCTGGCCATTGTTTGGCCAAAAATGTTTCCTTGTTATTAAATAAATAAAGTCTTGTGTTTGTCTGGCCTTGCTTTGGCCGAATAGTTATCCTTGTTATTAAATAAATAAATAAAGTCTTGGATTTGTCCCGCTTTTTTTTTTTTTTTTTGGTCGTATTTTTGCATTTTTTTTTTTATTTATTCCCCTTTTTTTTTGTTTTTTTTTGCTTAACACACACACAAACACACAAATAAAGAAACCCACATTTGTAACATAGACCAAAGGAAAACCCAAAAATCTATAAAGTTAACCCACACTCAACCTCCCAAAGGGCCTAACTATTGAAGGAGATGTGAAATCTTATAAACTCTTAAGACAAACCTTGACTAGTCCATGTGGGACTTTACACCTCCAAAGGAAATCTTTTTGGCTAAACACACACATATTGTGAACCTAGGCTTACTTAATTGGGCGGCCTTTATGACATGTTCTGATGTAATTTTCTTTCCAATTTAATTTGCAACATTAATTTGGTATCTTAGCAGTGCATCATATGGTTTGAACGTGAATACTTTTGTGAGAAGAGAAATTCATCTACAAGGAAATTATTTGTTAAAACCAAAAATGAAAATTATTTGTTTCCTATTGGGAGATACTTCTTATAGATGGTTGGAGATTTACATTAGTGATAAAATATGTATAATTCTCCTCAAATTGAAACCCTTCTTCAAATAAGAATTACGATTTTTTTTTTCATTAAGGCAATATATGATGGCGCACCGCTTTATCAAACTTGTTGTGGCTAAATAAATTTATTAACAAATGGTGGTACTATGTATTGATTAAGATGATTGAATAAATATTGTGCCCCATTATCATCAAACTATTATTTGGACTGATCAAATAGTAGATCATAGTAAATATATTGCATAGGAAAAAAAAAATCAGTTTCATTTATTTGGTTTCAATTAAATTTTTTGAACAGTGATGAAACTTTTGATAATATCTAATAATAAAAAAATAGGTTCGATCAAATTGTCAAACCCATTTCAATGAGTTGATCTTAAAAACAAAAGACACATTAAGTGGGACTCATTTTGATAGTTCCCCATTTAATTTTTATGATGCTAACATCCCCAGTCATGTAAAGGACATGATTACGGGGTGGAGCACCTCTGTCCAATTAAAAATACAGAATGGTGTAAACAGGACAAAATAATAAAATAAAATAAAATAATTTTTATTTTTTACAATTAAGTGAAGAAAATCATGTCTCGCATGGCTATATTTTAAATTCATCCAAAGGTGCAATTGCAAACCAAGGAAACTTTTAAGCATGTTAATGTTGAATAAAATGTACTGCAAAAGCTTTGATTCCACTGAGGAGAAATAAAATAAAATTTGTACAGTTAGGCTGGTAATGACGGTGCACTCAGCAATGACACTTAGCTCAGTTGGTACCAAGCTGGGTGGGATTTGGCTTCTAAGGTTCCAATTCAAGCCTCGTAACCGAAAAAAGATGGTGCACCCAATAAGCTCATTGCTTCTACTTGCCAGTGCAAAGGAAAGTTTTTGCGTATATGGAAGGAGATCATCATGCATCAAAAAGTGGGAAGTGAACAATGCTATTGAATTGAATGTCTTGCCAAAAAAACAAAGAGGGGGCGTTTGGCCTCAAGTTCAAAAAGAAAGACTTGTGTATCGTTAGTACCTATTTAAAAACACATCCAACCTCAAATACGAGATAATATGGGATGACAAAAAAGCCCCAAACCGAATAAGAATCGCAATAAGTGAGGATTCTCCATAAAACAAGGGGATATGCTAATGCAGCGAATCTCGTCGAAAACCGCGGGAAGTCTCCAATCCTTCATCGTTGTTTTCGGCTTTTCGCAACTAGTGTCAACTGAAAAAACATTTTGAGGGTTCATTCAAAAGGAGTACCGGTTAACCCCCAAAAAAGGAGAATTCAATTACGCTAAAGTGTGAGTTTTCCATCTTAAATGAGTTTCTATTTATAAAATGATCATTATGTTTTCATTATAGGGTTTCATGTAACTCTTTGTAGGATTCTGATCGATTCATTCAGTTTTTTTGGGTGTGATGTATTCTCAATGTTATTATGGTCTGATGGTTCAAGTCAATAGTTACTTGACTCTTGTAAGTATTCTTTGTGTACCTTTGTATGGATCTGTGTGATTATTTGTTGGGTTTGTAGAGATTGGACCGATTCGAAGCCCTAGGTTTTGGGGTGTTTTTGCAATATCGTGTTAATTGGGTTTTCTCAGACTGTAGGCAGCTATTGTTACTGTTTATACTTTGTAAACTCACCCCAAAATTTTTTTTTTTTTTTTTTTTTTTTTTTTTGGGGGGGGGGGGGGGGGGGGGGGCTGGGCTTCAATGAAATCTACAATTCTGTTTATAAGACCATCATTCCCTTCCCAATTAATAAGCCACAAAATATAACTTCACAATAGTGCATGTAACTCTTTATTGGGTTTTGGCTGATTCATTCATTGTTTTGGACTGATGTAAAGTTTTTTGGAGGCTTTAATGGAGTCCACAATTCTGTTTATAAAACCATCATTCCGCTCACAATTAACTTTAAAATAAAAGTATGCAAAGGTACATGTAACTCTTCGCAGGGTTACGATTGAGTTATTCTTTTTTTGGGAAGGATGTAATGTCAAAATTACAAACCATTGCTATGTTCTTGTACATAGTTACTCTATCCTTGTAATTGTTTGATGTACCTCTGTATGCACCCATGTAATTATTTCTTAGATCATTGGGTTTTGTCCATTTTGAATCCTAATTTTTGGGTTTTTTTTTTGCAATGACGTGTTAATTGGGCTCACTATAACCGTAGTAGACCGTTTATTGGGTGACTAATCACACTAAAATTAAAACTTGTAATGGGGCTTGGGTGTAGTCTGCAATTTTGAAGATTTTAGAGTCATTTTCCCAACATTTACGAGGACATGAATCCATGACAAAGTGTAGCCTTGGAAGATTTAGTGCAATGTCAAGTTTGCTAATACTTACGACTTTATTATTAAAATGTGACATCATCGTTGTAACTATTAGATGTATTAATAGTCACATATTTGTGGGCTTGAAGAGTTACACTAACGCAATTCTATTACTATTTACATATGTTTGAGTATCTGGTACTGTCCTCCTTTTTTTTTCTTTTTTCTTTTTTGGGAGTTTCTTGGGATGGGAGATATACAATATATTCCAGGTACTCTGTAATACATGTACTAAGCATTGACTAAGTTGTTCCCAAACAGTTGCATAATCTTAACTTATGGTGTAAACAAATATGCATGTGAACCAATTCATGTAATCATTTGCGACATTGGTTTAAAAGGATTTTTATATAGTCTAATTCTAATATATTAAGTTATGGTCACTTATTTGTGATTTTCAAGTAAATGTTACCTTTTGTAAAGTTGTGAAAGTTACGTTCAAATGTAAATGTGAAACTGTTTTGTAGAGATTGCCAAAAAAAAAAGCCTTATGGCAAAAAAAAAAAAAAAAATGCAACTTAAATGAAGCTTCAACTTCTACAAATAATAATAATAATAATAATAATAATAATAAATTAAATTAAATTAAATTAAATTATAAATTATAAAAATAAAAAATAAAAAAAAAAAAGGTTCGAAAAGAGAAGGAATTGGTGTCGACACAACGGAAGTGTGAATGTTACAAAACTCAATTCATGTTGAATTTGGGTGCAATTACCAAACTGATGAACAAAGTGATTTAGTAATGTGAATGATAGTATGAACGTCTAGCACCCGTTTCGCTGACTTAGTTACGTTCATGTGCGGCAAGTGAAAAGTCTTAAAGGCTGAATCGCTATCATTCTTATATGATGTACCCGAGCACGTCATATTTGCTTAATTACATAACCGTATTGCAAAACCAATCTGCAAAAATGCACAGTGATTCAATATATAATACCACAAAAGGCTTTACATATTAATGCTTAATGTTATGATTCCTAAATAGTTACATGATATGTCAAGCAGTAACTCTACACCTTTTATATGTTAAAACAGCAACGTG
Source organism: Liquidambar formosana (assembly GCA_039720395.1). Lineage (NCBI taxonomy): Eukaryota > Viridiplantae > Streptophyta > Magnoliopsida > Saxifragales > Altingiaceae > Liquidambar > Liquidambar formosana. The sequence continues at coordinate 9,466,127 of CM077835.1, forward strand.
TTATAGATGGTACTTTTTCCAGTGTAGAATAATTCTCTGGGTATCGTAAAAAATCGGAAAGAACATCGGTTTGAAGTGGTCTTTAGATCTAATGGCATGTCTAATCCCAATAAGGATGTGGGGTTTGTAGAGTCTTAGTTTCTACTTTGCATGGGTGCGTGTGTGGGTGTGTGTTCTCGATCCTATCGTTTGGCAAAAAATTAAAAATAAAAATAAAAAAACAAAGAAAAAAGTACTCAAACCACATAATTCGGCACATTCTAAATTTGCTACAACAAACCTGGTAGTGATGAATATTCGAAACGTTGAAGAAAAATCCCCAATTTGTTTGCCGAAACGAGGTAGCGTGAAAGAGTTTTTTAATTCAAATTTGAAATCAACAAACGAATGTTGATAGACATAGACATGGTAATTTGATGGATTAATTGCTGCGAGAATCATGGGCGTAACGCAAGAAGAATCCTACTCCTAATTTTGGATGTTAACGACTTACAAATATACCAAATCGGTGAGGAGGGCAGGGATGGTATTTTCATAACAAGAAAACAAACCAAAACATTAACCGGTATCGTTTGCGATATCTATTGGACTTGGGGCTAGAAAAGAATTAAGGACTTACGACTTCAAAAGTTATTGGATGTGGACTTAGCACCGATCCCCCCCCTACCCCAGGGAAAAAAAAAAAAAAAAAAAAGCACCGATTCCACCCCCGCCCAAAAAAAAGGGGGAAAAAGAAAAGAAAAAAAAAATGCTATTGAATGGACCACTTTATTTTTAGGCATGCTCTACTTACAATTTGACTGTCTCATGAATTTCCAATCTTACATATAAGGAAATTCTAGTAACCAAATGGTAAGTGGTTATATCTTATAGTAAGTGGTCACAAATGTTATCCCATTTACCACAAATGTGACATGAGGATTGAGGTTACCATAAATGTAGTTACTTATTACAAAATGTGACCACTTAGGATAAAGTACCCTCATTTTTTGTTTGGTACCATAGAGTTCCCCCTTACGTGTTTGTCCATCTCTTTTCCCATAACCCCTTCTCCCATACACATTAAGAGGTGGACCGGACCGATGCTATTTTTAGTCTGGGTCCGGTTTAAATTTCGAAGGACCGACTTAGTTTGGTTCAATCCAAATTCCCCCCCGCGGCTCCGTACTAGTCCGAAACAAGTTACAGTCCTAATACACATGCACTTGAAAGGAGTTGGAAACCACAAAATCCTCTAATCAGGTCCTCCTCCCTTTTAGAAGAAGACATGCCACTTAGCATACAGCCTTATTGGCCTGCATGTTTGGCCTCACAATAAACCTTATTGTGCACCCTTTTAATGGGTTTATTATGTTGTACAAGATAAGAGTGGGTGCTCTCCCAAAAAAAAAAAAAAAAAAAAAAAAAAAAAGAGGACAATTACCCAAAACATTCACATTTCCTTCAATTTTTTCCCAATAAGGATCTTATGACTACGTATAAACTTATACTAGTTTGTACAAGTTTTTGTACAAGTTTATAGTAAAGTTTGTAATCAATTTATTACAAATCAACAGTCAGGGATCGGACCCTTCTTAGGATTTGTGTTGAAGCCTTTGTGAAATTATAGCCGGCCACCTGTGCTGCCCAAGACCAGTGAAAATCGGTTGTCCTATTTTGGCGCACATTGAAGCAGGATTTAATTATGGGATTCTACACCCCCGTCTTTCACAGAATCATCGGTTTCGATTCTTAAAAAATGCATCCAATTGTTAAACTAGTGTTTTGAGTTGGCACCAAAAAATAGGAAAAAGAGCAAGGAGGGGTGGGAAAGAGCAGAGAATAAACTAGGGGAAATCTAAATTTCCTCCTCATAGAAATCAAGGTGAATTATCAGGGGCGGAGTCAGAATTTATTTTCAAGAGGGGCACTGTGCTATGATTTTATGACGTGGGAACGGAGAACTAAAAGCCCTAGAAAGCAATTTTTTAAAAAAATTACTTTTTAGTTATCATTTTTCAAGTTAATACCAAAAAAAGGATTTTGTTGTCAACTTATTACAAACGGACTGTAAATATACTTTAAAATGACTATTATCTTTTTCTTTTTGGCATTATGTTGAGAAATAATCATCAGATAATAATATCTCTCCCCCAAAAAAAAAATTTTGATTGAGACGGGGGCACGTGCCCCCAAAGCCCCCCCAACCCTGCCTCCGCCCATGTGAATTATTGTACAAGTTTATTCATTAGGTAAAAGACAAGAATTGATGAGTTTTCCAGAATTAATATATAATTTTCATGGCAAGATTTATACCATTAGGTAAAAACTTACACACAACTCATACTCCGTATTAAAACAAGAGAATAAAGCCGATAGACCGAGGAGTTAGGACAGAGCAGAGAATACATTAGAGAGAGAATAGAGCAGATCGCCTGTTCCCTTCCATGGATTCGTCTTCTCTCTTCTTACCAAAACAACAATTAGTCAATATTCTTTTCATATTAGCTTGCATCCAACAAGTCACCGGATGCTACACATCAATCTTTAGTTTTGGCAATTCACTAGCCGATACTGGAAACCTATTTCTTTCCAACCAAGGCAATAAAACTCCCCACTTTTGCTTTCCTCCCTATGGAGAGACCTACTTCCACCGCCCCACCGGGCGATGCTCCGATGGCCGTCTTGTCATAGATTTCATCGGTATGTATAAATACAAGCATACATACATACCTTCGAGGCATGCACCTTTTATAATTAACATTTCAATTCTTATGTTTCATATGATGACTGATTTTGCAGCCGAGTCTCTTGGGTTTCCACTGGTGCAGCCATATCTTGGAGCTAAGAAAGAAAGCAAACCAGATTTCCAAAAGGGTGTGAATTTTGCGGTTGCCGGAGCCACAGCACTCGAAGTCGCGTTTTTTGAAGAAAGAGGGATTCACACTCCAGATACAAACAGCCCTCTGGGAACTCAGTTGGGTTGGTTCAAAGAAATGTTGCCATTACTATGCCACACATCTTCAGGTATGTATGTTTGCATTTCTTATTTGTTCAACTTTCTTAAATTTTTTTTTTCTTGGTTCCCAAACAATAATTGTTGTCCAAGGAGGCAAGAACCAACATTAATTATTTTTAATATTATGTATACTTATATATCATATATAAAAAGTTTATTCTCATTTTTGTCCATATTAACCCCAAGGCGGAACTATAGTGGGCGAGCTTTAATTATGTCCTGGTATATCGTGGCAATGTAGTCCCACCACGCACATGGCCGGCGCAGATAGCAGACAACAGATGGAAATTAAAGTAAGAAGTGATTATGACTTTTCAACTTAATAAAATTTATCACACGCTTCCTCATTGGTTGTAAGGTGTATTTTCATTTGTCATCATTAATAAAATTTACTTTTCTTATCTTAAAAAAATAAAATTATCATTGTTATGTGGTGGTTAGTACCAAACGAAAAAGAAAGAGAAAAGTGGTGGGACTCACCACTCAGTCACTCACTATCAATCAGTATTTTTTTTTTTTTTTTCTTTTTTGAGGTTTTCAAAAGGATCCCACTACTTTTTGGAATTTACTTCTCTCATCCCAAAATAAGACAAGTTTGATAAAATACATAATTGGAGAAAAAAATAATTAATGCATTGATTATTTTTTTTTTTTTCAAAATTACTCTTCTTTAGTATAACTCTTTAAAACATTAAAAAAATAAATAAATAATTTTTGATAGTATAAAGGGTATTATAAAAAAGTTAAATAAATTTATAATTTAATGTTTCAAAATGAACAAATATTTTAAGATTAAAAAAAAATAACAAAAATGAAAGAGAATTAAAATGGCCACAAAGACCTTTTACAAATTACACAAAATATAGTAGGGGCGTTTATTTATTTATTTATTTTAAATTGATAGTTTTTTAAATTATGAATTGACCTCAAAGGTTTTAAAAAGTTCCGTTGGGCCACTGCCCCCATTGCCCCAACTGCAATTCGCCCCTTTGTCATGCACCGTTTGGGAAGATATATAATTAAAAAATAGAAATAAAAAAACACATTTTTTAACATTAGAAGGCCTGACATTCCAATCAGGCTTGGGAGCGGCTAATGCAACCCCACAAAACCTTAAGTTGCCCCACCCTGTTATCTCCACCCCAAAAAAATATATACCAACCCCCAAAAAGTCTAACCTACCCCTCTTTCAAATAACCCTAACCCTCACCCACCCCACTCCCCCCAACAGTCCCGTTCCGGCGACGGCGAGGAAGACGAAGACCGGCGATGACAACGGCGAGGACAACGACGGTGACGTCCTCTTCTCCTCTTCTTTCTTTCTTTCTTTCTTTCTTTCTTTTTTTTTCCTCCTCTTGTTGGTCAGATCTGTGCGTTTTCCGGCGAGGGAGGGTTTTTTTTTTCAAAACCTCCATTTTTTCCGGCAAGGGAGGTCAGATCTGGGAAGGAAAGAAAAAAAAAAGCAGAGAAGAAGAGGGAAGAGGAGGAAGGGAGAAGAGGGGTGCAGGGTTCCGGCGAGGGGTGCGGGGTTCCGGCGAGGGAGGTTTTGTTTTCAAAACCTCCATTTTTTCCGGCGAGGGGTGCGGGGTTCCGGCGAGGGAGGTTTTGTTCTCAAGACCTCCATTTTTTCCGGCGAGGGGTGCGGGAGAGTGGTTCTGGGAAGGAAAGAAAAAAAAAAAAAAAAAAGGCAGAGAAGAAGAGGGAAGAAGGGGAAGGAAGAAGAGGGGTGCGGGGTTCCGGCGAGGGGTGGGTGCCGGAGAGAGTCGCCGGCGAGGTGGGGCGAAGAGAGTCGCCGGTGAGGAGGGGTGCGGGAGAGGGGATGGATGAGGGTTAAGCCCTTTTTGGTAATTTTCCATAATAATTTTTTTAATTAAAAAAAAATGGGGGCAACTTAACCCTTTCGGGGGTTGCAATAGCCGTTCCCGGCTTGGATCAGGCTTGGTTAGGTATGGATTTATATTGGGGCTTGGGACTTGGGCTTGGGCTTTGGTTTAAAAATTGGGCAAATTTTCAGGCTTTCTTTTGGGGATTTTTTTTGGTTTTTTAAAAATCCTTTTTATTTTTATTTTTAATACAATCGATTGGATTTATCCTCCCTTAAGGGCTGTTTGGGATTTTGGGAAAATGGATCGGACCAGGCCCCATCCCTTTTCACTATCTGGTTTTATTATAAACCAGTGAGATGATGGTTTGCAATTCACGCCTTTTTAGGCATGTTTTTAAAACAAAGTGGAACCTCCGAATAATATATGAAACTTTACCAAACACTTAGAAATTAAAACCGGTTACTCATATCCTTAGGAAACCGGATTATCTAATTTGTCAAACACCCCCTTAATATCAGCAAATGGGTATCAATGTTTTTTCATAAACTTAAACCTAAGATCGCTCACTCAACAAATCATGAGAATGCCATTAGATTATTATGACATTGGCCCGATTTAAATGCAATTTTACATACTCAATAATAAAATAATTTTGATATTATATGCTTAATAATTAACTAATTTTAATAACTTATAATTTTGATTATCAAAGTTCAAAACTTCATCAAATAAATAAAAAAATTCATATTATATATTATATAACTTGAAATTTTCAAGTTCATAAAAGAAATATTAAAAAAAAATCATATTAATAAGTATACGCTTTTTTTTAAAAAGAAAAATAATTAATACTTGAGAGGAACTTCTAAATCTTTGCACTCAAGTAACTTATCAATTGATGCCTCATTAGAAAATGTCTCAATGCTATTAGACTAATCAATCATTGAGGTACAATATGAGTGATGCTACATCAACATGATGAATCAACTAAATTCATTCGCCAGAGATTTTGACATCAACTTTTCTAAAGCAAAAGAGGTTTTTTTTTTTTTTTTTTTTTCTTTTTTTCTTCTAATAATTGCAATCTTACCATTGACACATTTGTAGGTAAACAAAAAGAGTGGATGAATCTAATATCTCTTGCATTTTCCCTATAAATAAATTGACAACTTACTTACCTTTTGAGTTTTTATGTAAACAAAATATTGGTTGTTATTTAATCTTCGAATTTTTTTTATATGATGGTGATTCACAGGTTGCAGTGAGCTTCTTGGGAGATCTCTTTTTCTTGTGGGAGAGATTGGGGGCAATGATTATAATTATCCATTCTTTATGCGAAGAAGCATTCAAGAGATTCGTGCATTTGTACCTAGTGTCGTTGATGCCATCTCTTCAGCAATCAGTGTAAGCAATCCAAAAGAACAATATAATTAGGGAAAATGCCGATAAGGCTTGATTTTGTTTGGCTACGAATGGGGTATCTGATTGTTTTTGCAAATTTTTACCCTTATTTGCAACTTGGAGGAGTCACAGTGCCTAGTTTCATTATGCATTTTTCCTTGTGAAGATACCTTTTTTTTTGGCACATAATACTTATCATGCAATGCAGGGGTTGATTTTGCTAGGGGCGAAGACACTTGTGGTCCCTGGAAACCTGCCAATCGGATGCTCGGCAGCCTATTTAACATTGTACCAGAGTTCAAATAAGGAAGAATATGACCCCATAACTGGTTGTCTAAACTGGTTAAACAAGTTTGCTGAGTACCATAATGAGCAGCTTCAGATGGAACTCAATCGGATTCAAGAGCTTCAACCTCAGGCCACCATTATTTATGCTGATTATTACAATGCTGCAATGAGATTTTATCGTTCTCCAACCCAATTTGGTACTTCCCTACTCATACAATACGGTCTCTGTTTAGTTCTTTCACCAGCCTATACTAGCAGAGTTGAAGCCTTTCTTTTTTTTCTTTTTTTTTTCAAGCCTAAAAAATGCAACTCTAAAAAATTATTCAGTGTGACTTGCATATCATGTGGCATGCTAATGTGGATATATCAAATTGAAAAATGTTTGAGTGAAAAAAAAAAAAAAAAAAAAAAAAAAATGGATACTAGGAATTCTAACCACCACTAATGCTTTGTTTAGGTTTACAGATTCTAGTAGGGAAAGAAGAAAGAAAGGAAAGAAAATGAGAGGAAAATATAAAATTATATTAGGTGAAAATTAATCCATTACTTACCCAAAAAAAAAAAATTAATCCATTTCTTCTTCTTCTTCATCTAATTTTCTGTTGGAACAAATAAGGAAAGTGTTACCTACCATGATTTCATTTCTCTGGCTCATTACATCAGCATGTCACGTGGTGTGCCATACACTTGAATTGAGTGCATCTCGATCCCTTTCATTATATATCATCAAGAAATTATGTCCCTGCAGGTTTTACAAGAGCTATTACAGCATGCTGTGGAGCAGGAGGTCCATACAATTACAACACATCGGTCGAATGTGGCCATCCACCAGCAAGTGCTTGCGAAGACCCATCCTCGTATGTCAGCTGGGATGGTTTGCACTTAACAGAAGCAGCTTATAGATGGATTTCCAAAGGTTTATTAGAAGGACCATACACCATCCCTAGCATTAATACCTCATGTCTTTCAGTGGCTCTGAGTGCTGGATATAGAGAGCGATGACAACCTCATCCCATTGTGTTGTAAATGCCAGAATCTTGGTGACCTGTGAGAGGAAACCAACCTTTAAAAGTGCATCTATTCTATCCTAAACTTTTAATTGCATTAATGTGCTTTTTGACAGTTCGATTAGTTTTAATATGGTTCAACTTTGTTTTTACTGTAAACGAAATGATGAAAAGATGATTTAATCCTTCTGTTTTTTATGTTGAAGTATTCAAATAAACAACTGAATAAAGGATTAAATAAAAACATAGATTAGGACAAAAATGCCCTTGGTTCTTCTAAGTCAAAATTAAAAATAGGGGGAATTTTAGATTGGTTGGGCTAGGGAAAATAATAAAAGTTAATAGTCATATTTAGTTAAGTTAGTAGTCATTTGTTAGGAAGCTAGCAAAAAAATAACACTAAATTATAATTAATCCGATACAATAAGACTTCATTTAATGAAAAAGAAAAATCACCTTGATTTAATAAGTTCTAACCATTTTTATTCTTAGATATTCTTTCCAAAAACTCTCAAAGCTTTTTGGTTATGATGACGCGCACTATTTCGTACTCTAATATGTGGATAACTTTTCTTTGTCACCAGCTGATTGAAGCACTTCAAAGTTCAAAGAGCGGGACGAGTAGACTAGAAGACCCGTCGTGGTGAGAATCATTTAATTAAACTGTTTTTGGGAAAGTTGATAACTTAAGTTGTTTGACAAATCTGAAAATTTGCCAGTTAAGGATAAGTCTAGTTGGTTTTGTGTTTTTATTGTTTGGTAAGGTTTTTTCTCCTACTAAATAATTCAGCTTCATTTTAAAAATAAGGCATAAATACAGTTTTTTTTTTCAAACCAACTGTGAGTTGGTTTATTTAAAATGGTAAATTGCAGAAAACCCCCCTGAAGTATAGACGGTCAACAAATAACCCCCCTTATGTTTTGATTTTGTCAATATGCCCCCTAGTTCAGATAGAGGACAAAACCAATCGTCGATGGCCATCCAATTAGCCATGACACCAACAAGGGTTTCGGCGATTTTAGGCAACACAAGTCCGTTAACAGTATCACGTGCGTAACCACGTGACTAATTTTCGTCAAATTTCATTAACGACGAGTGGCGGTGGAGCAACTTGACAAAAATTAAAACATAAAGTAGGCACATTGACAAAATTACGACATCAATGGCCATTCAATTAGTCATGACATTGGTGAGGATTTTAGTGATTTTGAATAACACGGGTCCATTAATGGTATCACGTGCATAATCATATGACTAATTTTTGTCAAATTTCATTAACGGCGAGTGACGGTAGAGCACATTGACAAAAATTAAAACATAAGGTAAGCACATAAAGGGAGTTATCTGCTGACCCTCATACTTCAAGGGGGTTTTCTACAATTTATCTTATTTAAAGACCAGATAACAATTATGGTTTAAACCTAATCTGATATAATTTTTAAAGTTTTCAAACAGGCTCTTAAATGACCTTAAGTATACCAACTTTCCAAGTGTGTATGCCATGTGGCACAAAAGAGTCAACTCAAATGACCTTATTATCTTTTCTAGTGTGATGCTATGTGGCATTGAAATCCATATTCTCTTCTAGTAGCTACTAGCTAGACAAAAGGTTGCCTGCCTGTAAAAAATTTCTTCATAGTACTGAAGGGTGGTGCCCATTTTACGGAAAAACGTGTAACCTTACATTTTACATTTGACCACTCACATTAAATTGCTGCTTTTTTACTGAGTTGTTATATGGGTGATATGACAGCACCACTATATACAAAGTAAGTGAATTTTTTATGTAATTATGACACAATCAAATAGTATTACAGATCAATAAAAATTAAATAAAATATGATTAGGAGACCAAAAAGTAATTTGATAATATCATTATACTTGACTCTCATTGACTTATGACACTGCATTAACCATGCCACAGTTATATACAAGTTTTTCTCTACACGAGTTCTTCTCCATTCTAGATCTTGCCATGTCAGTATCAAGCCCACAAAATGGTGCACAGATGAAACATGGTGAGATGTGAACAGGGATAATGGAAAACTAGCCCTCTTAGTTGGAGGTGTTGGAATTCGTCTGGAACTTCACACTCAAGTCCCAAATTGCATGAAAAGAAGTTGTGGCTTACATTGTGATTGGTCTAAGACCCACTAAGCTTAGGTTTTAGGGTCTATTTGGGAACTTCAAAAACTGAATCAGAGTAAGTCTAGCTTATAACCGTTATCTGATTTTTAAATAAACCAATTTATAATTGGTTTGAAAAAAACTGTGTTTATATCTTATTTTCAGAACAAAGCTGAACTTATTTAATAAGAAAAAGAGATTTATCAAACAGTATGAAAACAAAACTGATCAGACTTATCCTCAACTAATCAAGTTTTCAAGTTTGCCAAATGGTCCTTCAGGATTAGGTTTTCTTCCAAACACCCTCCTCACTCTCGCCAAACCAAACCAAAAAAATAAAAAAAAAAAAAATAAAAATAATAATAAATGAAGTTGTTAGCTTTTAATTGGGTTTAATGGCATGTTCCATTTCAATTGGGGTATGAGGTTTGCGGAACTTTTGGTCTCAACTCCACGAGAGTGTTTTTGTTCTCTTTTTTGTTGAAAAGAAAAAAGAAGAAGAAGAAGAAGTTATTAGCTCATCAGGTTCATATATTTTCAAAGCCTTCCTGTAATTTTTTTTTTCCCTCATTTATAGCTCTACTACCATTAGTAAAGTACACTCTCTTAGTTATTAGTTCACCAGGTCCATACATTTTCGAAGCCTTTCTGTAATCATGCTTTCCTCAATTATAGCTCAACCACCATTAGTAAAGCACACTTTCTTAGGTGTTAGGGGGGATAATCCACCAAAACTCTCTTAATTAGAAGCATAGTGAAAGTGTAGCACATTCGTGAAAAAGTAAAGGCACTCATAAACCGAAGTAATTAATATTGTTAATGCAAGATGACTCATGACAAGAATATCAAATTAATAGCCACCTATTTTGTTGGGGATCGACGTTGCTGCATGCTGATGGTGACATTGTGATACTAGCCAATCAAATGGCTGATAGTGTCATAGTACTCCGCCTTGATCACCCACCTGATTGGACCAATCATAATGACCATGACTAGTATTTTTTATGTTATTTTTATAATAATAATGACCATGACTAGCTGAGGTCGACAAGAGTAGCATAATTTACAGTTGGCACTTGCCAGTCATACATCGCCAATAATAAAGTACTCCGTAATAACTAGGTGGAAAAAACTGGTGTGAGACCATTGCATGGGTCAGCTGGTGAGACCAGCCAATGAGGGGGAGAGAAAAGTGTTTTTATCAGTGTAATTACACTGATAAAGACACTTTCTTCTCCTTTACATTGATAAAGACACTTTCCTCTCCCCCTCATTGGCTGGTCTCACCAACTGACCCACGCAACAGTCCTATGCAAGTTCTTCTCCTGATTATGAAACTCCCAAGTCAACGATGTCAAAAGTAATTACTCCCTAAGTCTTTAAATTAAGATGGTTAAATTGCCATAAATAAATCACTGTTTAGTTTTATCATTACCAAATTTGAGTTTGAAGTTAGTCAAATCGGTGGTCAGTATAGGGGCATGCTCTTCTCTCCTCTTCTGTTTGTTTTTTTTTTTTTCATTTTTTTTTTAACCCTAAGTTTGGATTTAGTACAGTTGATTTGGGACTTGGGAGAACCCGGCACTGTGATGAGGTTACCATCACCATTGGATGTCCGATTTAAAAACTTTTTCAACTTTTCATTTGGACGTCAAACTATCATCCAACCATGATGATATCCCCAAGTAAAATGCCGATTTCTCCCAACGCGACACTGAATCCAAATTCAACAGATGGTGCTCTAGCCATGGTGTGGTGGGGCAACAGTCAAAACTTGAAGGAGCCGAAAATTGCACATGTACTAACTTATTGCTGATAGGGAGGCAAAAGATCAATGGTGACAAAGAGCCATAATTTGTGTCCAACACCCATGTTTCGTAGGTTGGGTAATGTGTTTGAAAAAGAAATGTGGCCATGTGTGATGGTGCAAAATTTGGTTCAATTACTCGTTTATATATTTATTTATTTATTAATAGGTGTATTCATATCTTTAACTCAATTAATATTGGAACACGAATAAGATGACCACCCATTTTACATTAGTTAATCCTTAGACACTTAGTTATAATAAATTTAGTTGGTGATTATCCTTAAAAAAAAAAGTGAAAAAATCAAATCTAAAACGTTCAATATAACTTGAGGCATAAGTCTCAGGATCATATTGAACGATTAGACTTTGACTTATCAGTAGACATATCATATATACGTGCAATAGAGAGAGGACTTCTCCCAATTTCTCTTGAATACCTGCATCAACAATGGGTCCTCCACAAGAACCCATCTTTGAGTTAAAGCAGACATAAAGTCTAGTCGAATCATTATAAGTATGACACCGGCCAACCATATAACTACTCCCCTCGAAACGGCTATTGGGAGGTGCCTATATTTAAAGCTCAACTGCTCAAAGTAAAGGCAGGCAGATTCCTATAAGTATTCACTAAAATGAAGTTCACATTGGCGACATCTCTTAATTACACTTAATTTCCATCTCATCCATTCACCATGAGACCTTCTTTCTTCCTCACCACCTTCCTCCTCGGTTTCAGTTTCCTGGGGACTGTAACTTCAATAAGTCCTCCACGGTATGAGGCAATTTTCAGCTTTGGTGACTCTCTCGCCGATACCGGAAATTTCCTCCGCTCAGGTGCCCTTGCATTTCCTGTCATTGGCAAGCTCCCCTACGGCGAGACCTTCTTTCATCGCCCGACGGGTCGGTGCTCAAACGGTCGCCTAGTAGGTGGACTTCTTTGGTATTCTTCTCTCCCTCTTGGAGTCACTTCTAGTTGAAAAATACTATTTCACCCATATATTTTGATATGTAATAATATTCATATGATGTGGTTCAATGCAATATGTTGCAAGAAGCTAATTTTTTAAAAATCTAATTAATGTTTTTTTTAAGTTCTTCAGACAGTCACGTCACATGGGACTTTATTTTGGATCAAATGAGGCTACTCAGTTTTATTTTGGGTTCAATAAAATAGGTCAAATGGTATTGCTCCTTTCAGGTCAATATAGTTTTAAATCAAATGAAAGAGTTTTAAGCATCATAAAACTACCTAGCATCCTAACTAGGTTGATACTTCGAAGTCTAATTAAATCATGTGCTATTCACTGAAAATTTATTAGTAAAAGAAATTAAGAGTATAAGATGAGAAAAAAAGATTAGAAAGTTGGCAGAATTTTAGATTGGTCAGACTGCAGGAAAATAATTACAGTTCAATACGAATTACTTAAATGACTTCTAACTTAACTAAGAATGACTACAAACTGTAATTATTTACATGTAATCCAACCAATCTAAAAGTCCCCCTAGAAACTTTGGATAAACCCCAAAGATCCCCAAGAGATAAAGAAATAGATACGGAGTAGTTTTTAAGGTTTAAATCTGTAAGAAAGCATACTACAAAATCATACTAAAAGAGCGACATAATTTCCTTGGGGCAATCCACTAAAAATGCATTATTACAATGCAGCTGAGGCATTTGGGGTACCACATCTCCCGCCCTATCTAGCAGTTGCCGAAGGCCAGAATTACCGACATGGAGTAAATTTTGCCATCGCTGGAGCTACCGCCCTTGACTCCAAATTTTTCTACGATAAAAAACTCGGAGCAGTCTTGTGGACAAACGATTCGTTGAGCGTTCAGCTTGGATGGTTCAAGAAGCTAAAGTCCTCCCTTTGCACCACTAAACAAGGTCATTAACATTGAAACCTATAATTAATTAACCTAGATAAGAAAATATCCTTCACGTAACCTTTTTTCTAAGTAACATTAATTTTTCTTTTTGTCACAGAATGTTATGACTACTTCAAGAAATCGCTCTTTCTCGTGGGAGAGATTGGTGGGAATGATTATAACTATCCATTCTTTGTAGGTGGAAGCATTAAACAACTTCACGCTATGGTTCCCTTAGTAGTTGGGGCAATTGCTGGGGCCACAAGTGTATGTTATGACACATTACATCATACTAGTCCTTTGTTTTTTTAGTTTTTTTTTTTTCTCCCTCTCATGTGGGTCAGATTATTCGGGTTGGCCGGAATCTGAGGACAGGAATTTTCAATATTATTTCTTATTTATTTATTTATTTTGGTTGGGATGAAATGATAGATGTTGATAGAGGAAGGTGCAGTGGAGCTAGTGGTACCTGGAAATTTGCCAATTGGGTGCTCGGCAGTGTACCTCACCTTGTTTCCAAGTCCTAACAAAACAGACTATGATCAACGAAATGGGTGCTTGAAGGTTTACAATGCTTTCTCAAAGTATCACAACAATCAGCTCAAACTTGCATTGGAGAAACTGAGACAAAAGTATCCACACGCAAGGATCATTTATGCTGACTACTATCATGCTGCCAAGCCATTCTTTCACTCGCCCCAACATTACGGTGAATTTTTCTCAACTATATATTTTTTTTGTACTTTATCCTCTTCAAGTTTGACCTTTTTTGTGAAAAAAAAATCCAAACATAGCTTTCCTTGCTTGCGGGTTGACTGTGCACTATAGTGGAATTAATCTTGTCCTAGACCTCAATGCCAATAGACCTAAGTTGCCCCTTTGTTTGGCCCAAAAAAAAAAAAAATTATTTCATTTTTACCTTACCCTGTTTAGTATGTTTTCATAGACAAATTGGGCACTCAGCAATAGTAAGGGGCGCATTCATTAAAGGGGAACTTAAATAGTGCTCCGCAATAGATCTCTTTTTAGGCATACTCTACTTGTATCTTGACCTTCCGATTTAGTCTGGGCCCTATCCTGCGACGGGTACATAGAAGCTCACAATATACCTTAGTATAAATAAATACCACAATCGTAATATATAGTACAATTTAAGAGTGGGTATTAAAGTCTTTGTGAAATTATAGCCACCGGCACCACCCAACATGAGACCTGTGAATATAGGTTGTCTTGAGTCAAGCAGATGGTAATGGCTCTCAGGGTAATTCTAACATGCAAGTGCATCTAATGTAACTTTACATCAAGTGTACGTATTCCAAAACTCATACCTGTGACTCACTTTGCAAAACCAACCTTCGGATATGTAGGTCATGCATAATAAAAATCAAGTTTGATCCGAAATTGTACTAGTACTCTACCTCATAAATGATAACTACTGAGCCCCATGCATGTTGATGCAGGATTTAATAATGGGGCTCTAACTGCTTGTTGTGGAGGGGGTGGACCATACAATTTCAATAATTCAGCGAGATGTGGTCACACTGGTTCCGTGGCATGCAAAGATCCAAACACTTATGCAAATTGGGATGGAATACACTTGACAGAGGCAGCTTATCGGCATATCGCCTTCTCTTTGATCAATGGCTCGTTTTCTTCTCCATCCCTCACATCCTCTTCCCTCTGAGACAGTTCTAGATCGAGTTGATATCATGGCTTGAATAAGGGCATGTTTGGATGTCCCAGAAGATTGAATTACTCCATACACATTTTACGTTTGTTAGTTCGGTATGATATAATCTTAAAGAGGTGCCATTGTAGGATGTGGTAGGCATCAACTAAGTAATGCTTGAAGATATTAATGAGAGAGTCTTATTTCATGAAATGATCAATGGTGAATTTGTACCTTCAAATGTTATCAAGAAAAGAATGGAGCCATTCAATTTTTCTGGGATATCCATGCATGTGTTGTGGCCTAAATAACTCTTAATCTTATGAATGTAGCCTTTGTTCACTATTTAATTTACATTGTATTAATTAAAGGTACAAATCCTTTACCTTGAATAGAAAATGAGTAGTGCAATTTATCCATGTGTTTTTTTCTCTAATTGTTTTCCCTAATGTTGTGGCAAACAGGCAGCCACATCACATATTTATGTTGATTTTTGTGTTTTTTAAGTGCATATATCCCACATAGGTAGCCACATCGTGCCACACAAGTAGCCACATCACGATGAAAATAATAGTGAAAACATTAGGGATTAATATAATTTTCTGTAAAGAAATCTAAGAGGTTAATGACCATCATCACAAATGAGAGTAGAAATTTAAAGGGAATTTTGGTGATAACCCCTTTGTATAAGAATCCTTTTACAATAAGCCTTATAAAAGGAACAATTTTCTCAAAACACCTTTTAACCCCATACAGACAAAATTGCCCCTAATTTTCAATTTGAATAGATTTATAACGGTGCCATCCTACTATTCAAGCCAAAAATCAGGGATTTGATATCCATTTTTTCCGACAACACATACGGATGAGAATCCCTCATATCGACGGAAAATTTGAAAAACTAAACCTTCTACTCTAATGGCGACAAGACCTTCTTTGACCACTGTCCCGCCATGACTATCGTCTTCTTCTTCACAGCTTCATCTCTCTCTCTCTCTCTCTCTCTCTCTCTCTCTCTCTCTCTGCAAGCACCTTCTTCTCCTTCTTCTTCTTCTTCTTTTCTCATTTTTTTTTACTCTTCTTACCCACCAGATTTGTTGCCATGGCCAAAAAAGATGAATTCCAAGGTATACATATTCAAAACAATCACTACTACAAAAACGTTGATAGATGACTGTATTTAACAGTCATCTTTTAGCAAAACAGTCATCTTTATTTTTAGAAAAAACAGTCATCTCTTCAGGCGTCATCTTTTATCATCAAATAAGATGACCGTTTTTTACGGTCATCTTTGAGAGTAATAGATGACCGTTTCTTAAAAACAGTCATGTTTGAATCAAAGAAAGAAAATCCTTTATTCATTAACATGGTCATCTTTTGTGCTATAGATGACCGTTAAAAACGGTCATATATTCAACAAAACATGACTGGTTTTATCTTAAAAACAGTCATATATTACTATATAAGATGACTGCTTTTCACAGTCATCTTATGTTCTTAAAAACAGTCATATATTACTATATAAGATGACTGTGTGACTATATAAGATGACTGTGAAACACAGTCATCTTATGTTCTTAAAAACAGTCATATATTACTATATAAGATGACTGTGTGACTGTATAAGATGACTGTTTTTCACAGTCATCTTATGCTCTTAAAACCAGTCATCTTATGTATTAAAAGATGACTATAGAAAACAGTCATCTTATCTATGGCACCATTTTTTTTTTTTTTTTTGGTGGTATTCATATACAAAAAATGTCATATACTATTTACTACCCTATAAACCTGTTATTAAATTTGATATATCAACCTGTTTATACAAATTACTCAATAATTAAATTCTCAATATGAAATAAAAGAAATTAAGACAAATAAAATAACAAAGGAAATTAAATCACTCATATTAATTATAAAACCATCATTTTCATTTCATTGGATTACAAGAACAAGGTTTCAAAAGTCATCACCATTCCCTTGACTTAACTAGTGCTACAATATTTTTGATGTTAAAATGAAAAACAAATCTAAAAAGACAACATTCGTGCCAAATTTTCACCTTTTGCCATAATCATGATGCATGATTCAACTACACAAAAAGAAGCCATCAGGTGATAACCAAAAAAAAAAAAAAAAAAAAGAGCTCCCATTTAGAAGAGTGAGCATCCACAAAAAAGGGACGAATTAGAAGAGTGAGCATCCACAAAAGCTTCAGTGTTAATTTGCTCCCATTTCTTTGACTCTATCAAAGCAAAATATCCATTCTCTTTCTTTTTGTCTCTATCTCACCTACACATGCACCTACAAAAGACAAAATCTATTTAACACATGCAGTTCTATGTAAGAGTGTACTAATCGCAAAAAGAAAGAGCTAAAAATGCAGTTCTATGTAACAGTGTGCTAAACGCAAAGCTTGACTCAATTGGTAGATGAGAAACTGTTTGAATACTACCACAAATCTCCATTAGCAATTTAGCACCCCAAGAAGATAAAAATACCTTCTTCTTTTTTAAATAAATAAATAAATATATACTAATACTACCGCAACCTCAAGGAATAGCAATCATAACTCATGACAATTATAAAATCAATGTTATCATTCTTGTTAAAGTTAAACCATTATAAACTCCATATGTACCTTCATTGATTTGAATTATCAATGAGACACGAGCAAATTAAACATAAAAATGAACTTTCCACTAATGAGGAATATGCCTCTATTTAATTTGCAAGTACTGAAAAAGCAACCATGGGGATTTTATCAACCACGGACTTAAGACGAAAGCTTCCAGCACAAATTCTATGGTTGGTTCAAACTTATAGTCCTAGCATTATGTCAAATTTTTAGTCCTAGCATATCAAACAATTTGGTCTTAAGAATCATCACCTTAGACTTCTTCAAAGTAATACTCAATGTAACAACCAAAAGCTTTAGAAACAAGAAGTTTCCAAAAAGGCCTCCCATCTCCTTGATAATATTACAATTTACAAAACATATAAGATAGAAAGAACTTCAATAAAATGTTTATGCTTCATGTTGTACTTAATCTAAAACAAAATTCACAGTGACCATACCTTCCCTTTATCGTTAAAACACTTCTCAAATCACTAGTAGTTACTCTTGTTGATAAGCCCATTGGTTGCAACTTATTTCCTGGATTTGTCACATCAATAGAATGTTGGCTCTTGAAGCAATAAAATTTAACCACTATATATAAGAAAATATTTGCTAAAAAACTCAACTCACAAATAACATATCTAATATATAATAACTTGTAAAACGCTTCAGAATTTACTAAATCAGAAAAATGAAGAACCTTCCAAAAAGAACAAAAATTTGGAAAACTCAATTCAACCCACTAGAAGCCAATCCAAATAAAAGAAAAAGAAATGTACATAAGCATAATACAAACGCTTGAAGATGGAATTAGGAACAACATATATCACCTTACTTAAAAATAGAAAGAAAGAAAAGTGAAAATCACAATGAGTTGACCCACACACACAAAGAATAAACAAAACTATTAGTAAGCATGATCAATCAAGAATGTTGACGAATGAAACCAATTAAGCAAGCTTGACGAAGGCGCAAGAGCATCAACAAAATATTAACATAATTTTGTTTGACAGTTCCAGCAGCATAGACTTGACATGACAACCATACCCATTGAGATGTTGAAAAGGAATAACTAAGACGACTGAACTCGACTACCACATAAGAATCATACAACTATGAGCAAAGAAATAATTTAGGAGCTTTATTTAGGAAAACGGCATGAGCACAATAAATAAAATGCGAATTCAATATCAAACTCCATATGCATTTTCCCAGCAAAACCATACGTCAAACTAAGCACGTGAATCCGCTTCTAGTCTGGAGTAAAAATCTTGTTCTTACTTCAAAAAATCCACTTTCTTCAGTTCCATCGATTTGGGAGGTAAATTAATAATCAGTCCTCATCAAGAAGTGTGCCTAAAGCGAAAAATTAACATCAAATGATTACATCAGCAGGCTGTACATAAAAGCAGCCCTGGCTGCAGTTCTACAATCAGTAAAATCCTCATCAAATTAGAAAGAATAAGATAAATGAATATGAATATGCATAGAAAACCAAAAGTGAAGAATACAAGCAGATTAAGGCATGCCAAATATCAGAAGAAAAAAAAAAAGAAAAAAAGAAAAAGAAAAGGAAAAAGAAGATAATATGAAGTGGGCACTACAATAAAAATTAACATTCGGGTAATGAGAACAAAGTTTGGATAGGATATTCCTATATCCTGGACAAAAGGTGTACCAATAGGATACATTTACTAGCAACCACAATCCATCACAGTTAATGGGGCTCAAGTGTAAATCATCCTTGTACTGTAAAGGTGTTCAGGATTTGTAACGACTAAGGATGCATTACCAGAAAAGCAAAGATGGCAAAATTACTGAAACAATAAGTCCCTAATACTATGGAAGACAAACAAAAATAATATTTCCAAAAACAAACAATTTTAATACTTAACCACCACCAACAAACCCCCTCCCCCCCGCGGCAGCGAAAAAAAGAAAAAATAAAAAGCAAAATTCATTTGCCACATGGATAGACAATCAAGGGAGAGTACGATATTAACTTAGAAATGTTGTTCATTAAATGAGAAAATAGGTCTCACCTTTTGTGCGTCGTAGCATTATTGTCTTCAAGACAGCTTGAAGCTTTTTGTACCAATTTGCTGGATTCCTATTAATTGGAACCTTTATTGGGGAACAAAAGAAAAGGTGTTTGTTTTGACTAACAGGAACCTTAATTTCAAATAAATTTTCTGTGATAAAGGGTGTTGGATAGCAGTGACACAAAAATATACATATGGGGTTAACGCAAGACAGATTTGAGAGGAACATATTCAAAATAAGAGAGAATTTTAGGTTTGCAGACCATCCAATGGAATGCACTGTCCCAGTTCACTGCTTATATCTTTGTAAAATACACCCACATTTTCCTGTGAGACCTATTTAGAAAAGAAGACATCCAGTCTTGCCAATACAAAATTCACAACTAGTGGTCAATATCTCATGATCTAATCAATAATAGAAAAGAACGTCTCAATTCTTGACATACACACATTTTATTTATTCAAGTTCTTTTGGGTAATGGGTAATAATATATATAGGCATTTGGTGTCCATGTTTTTCCCACTTTCTTGGGGCCATGTGCCCATGTGCCATGTAATCACAGTGGCCATGGAATAGATTTATATAATAATCAAATTTATATAATCATGAGTAGGAAAATAAAAATTTTCCCATCAAAGGGCCTAACAAACATGCCAGGTACATGGGATTTACCTGTAAAAGAGGATATCAAGTTAGTACGATTGATGCCTAGCTGATTGCAAATAGCTTCTAGAAGTTTAGCTACAACTTCCCTGTTCAATTAGAAAATAATTGGTCACTAATCTCGTTTCTCTACAATTTTTTATCACAGAAATTTGACAAAGTTTTAGCCCAAAAAGAAAACGAAATGATGGAAGATTTATTTTACACCCTTTAAATTTTTCTTAGTGGTCAAGGAGATTTATACTAAACCTTTTATATTTCTATTTGAAATTAAAAATTCATACTATATAAAGGACCAAGTAAAATTTATTTATTTTGGATAAATAGGACCACATAAATTTATCCAATGGATACACATGCCGTAAGCAATTGGGCTAAGCAAAGCAATTGATCTTAACATGGTTAACAACTTCTCTTGCGAAAAGGGAGCAAAAGCAATCAAAGTTCCCTTAGAAAAAAAAACTCCAGTCTAAGTTACTCCTTAAAAAAATTGAGCCAAAAGAAAACTCCAATCTAAGTTATTCCCCTCCCTGTAGTTGTGCTCTACGATGTACTCCCGTTCATCCTCATTCCCCATGTTCTTTGTCAAGCATCTCATTCTCCAAATATAGATTAATATAAATACAAAAGAGTATTATATTATTATGTATGAAGCATTGTAGCATAACAATACAAACCAATTCAAGCAATCAAACCAGGTGTATAGGTTCTAGGAATACAGCAAATAAGCTATCAATTCAGTTCTACCTAATTCTAAGCACCGCCTCCCCCCCCCCCCCCCCCCCCCCCCAAAAAAAAAAAAAAAAAAAAAAAAAAAGAAAACAGATCAAAAAAATCAATTTTACATACCACAAAATGCTTCAGGAAGTTCATAATCGTAACCATATTGTCTTTCGCCACTATTTGTATCATCGGCTAACCTCTAATTACACTATAACAGCACTATCACAATTACCCCAACAATAAACCACACACTATATTACCCAAAAAAAAAAAAAAAAAAGAACAAGAAAAGGAAGGAACCCAAATTCTGCATTCACATTTAGAATCAAACCAAAAGACTAAAGGTCTTACAATGTTGGAAACCTGCAAAACCAGCGTAACCAACTCGAACAAGAAACTCATAGCATCTTTGTAATTTTCCTTACCCAAACACTAGTAAGCCAGCACTGGAGTCAGGTGATCCGAGAATATACAACAGTGCAGATCGAGGAATTAAGTTCCCTTATTTCTTCAAAGCTTCTATAAACTTCTCTAAATGGTTAAATGCAATAATAATATATCATGACAATTAAAACCTACATGAATTAATTGAATAGAAAACCGAACAGTACTTGTGGTTTGTGGTGATTGTCTCAGTCTCCTAAGATGATGGATCCATCGATCCTTCGGAACTTAGCCCGCCCAATCAGGAGCCAATCCACCGAACGACACACCACACATTACCTCCATCACCTTCACCGCGTTCTCCTGCGTCAAAGAAAAACAGCCCCACCTACAAAAGACAATCAGAAAAAACAGAGAACAAAAACCATAAAATTTATTCGAACAAATCACGAAGAAAAGAAAAACACACACACTAATACAAAAAATCTCATAAAAGAAATAACAAATCTAACAAATTGCTGAAAAAAATCCCATAAGAAT